>CM068837.1:94997935-95602935 GCA_028554795.2 Sinohyriopsis cumingii
CTAAATAAGCATCTGCCCCAGAGAGATCATACAGCTTCGTAATCTCAAGTCACTCATCCTTTGTTAAGGACTCTGAATTCTCTTGTGTAGGATCGCCAATGAAATTCTCACTTTGGATTTCATAGTGAAGGCTTGTTGGTTTTGCTATTAATTTCCCAGTTATGAAATCAAAATACTAAAGACTACTCAAATTTCAACAATGAAATTCAGTTTTCAAAATCATCCTCATGAAATATCAAAATTTCTGAAACTTTAAAATTTCACAAATATTCAAATACATTCATATCCTGAAAATATTCAGACTGAGTTAAAATCCCAGATAATCTCATGGTCAATACACAGTTCGGATTTTCAGCCAACAAGGAAGTAGGATGTAAAATGCAAAAGAGCAAACTTTAAAATGCAAAAGAGCAAACATGAACAGCACATAAAGTTATATGTGATCAGATCATACCTGCTGGAAGAATAATAAATGTACCAATTACAAAACCAGCTTTTGGTTAATGCTGCAGGAACCAGACAGAAGTATTAGGCCTTCATGGAGAAGCAGAACAGAAAAAAGTAGAGCACTATAAAAACAAAATCCATTCTAGATGAGACAGAAGAGCTAAAAAAGAGAAGGAAGCAGTCCATGTTGGACCATGATTTTCTTTTGAAAAGTGTAGATGATCTCTGTTTATCAGAAAACAACAGAGGGCTTGAAATCCTGGCACAGGATTATTTCAACAAAAAACAAAAACAAAAGAGAAACTGGATAAATAGGAAGAAATAGTTGAAGAGAAGGTGGAAGAGCTTAGGAAATAGTTGTCTTGAGTATCATTGACAGGATATAGAAAGCAATTCCTAAGAAGGCTGTTTATAAGACAGTCATCTGACAGCTTCTGAATGTAAATATGTTGCACTTAAGGAAATAACTACAGCTATTGGAAAGTAGTCTAAATCATCTTGTAAACAGATAATAGTACTTGAAAATGAAATTTATAAAAAGTTTTTGAAAATTTTGATGAAATAGATGTATGAACCAGCATCAGACCACACCTCTGATCTTTACAAATACATGTTTTCTAAGTTGACAAGAATAGTGCATGATATGTTGTTACACCTTACTGAAAATTGTTCTAACGTACAGGAAATTATAGACTGTGATGGTCTTTTTAGGGTTGGGCAGGTCTGTAATTAACCATTCAGTACATGACTTTTTGCAATCAAGTAGTGAGTTACTTTTTTTGGGGATATCTGTTTATTAAAGCATATACCAATTGTTCAGTAACAGTCCAGCATTTTATAAGTATTTCATGGTAATGCCCATGCTGTTACATGCATTTTCAGTGCATACAATGTAATGTCATTGTCATAGTACATGTTTGCTCCACCATGTCAGTAACAAAGATAAACAAGAGTAGGTTTTGCCTTTAATTATTCATTAAAAGTTATTTGCCATGCATTTGTTGAAACACACTATAAAGGGTATTCCCCCCCACCTTTAAAAAATATTTGAATTATGACTTTTTGAAAATATGCTTTGTATGAAAATCCTGAGAAATCACTGCTTCTTTTACAAAAATCTAATATGATGCCTGATTACACTGTATCAATGCATTGGACAGGAATTTGATAAGATTTTCCTATATGTCGTTCATAATATCATTAGAAGTATAGCATGCTTTGTTATGTAATTTGTGTGCAAAATTTATCACCTTGTTCTTTGTGAATCAGTTCTGTTACACCAAATATATGTCATGGCATGTTAACTTGGTTTTGGAGAAAACACATAATATCTTAATTCTTTTTATAATTTCCTAACTTTGATTGGAATTAAAAAAATAGCTTGCCAAAATGAACACAGTATTGAAAATAGCTTGCCAAAATGAACATAGTATTGAGAACACTTATAACAATTGCCAGGATCTATCATTTATGAAGTATCAGTTTGACCTGTCAGTGCTCACTTGAAATGAAATTTGCTCAGTGATTGGTAAATCCACAATTTTGTCACTCAGAAAAGTGTTGCTAAACATAAAATAATCTGTCATTGTTGAAAAAAAGCTGGAAATCATACATCTTACTGCAGACAATATTCATTAAAATGCATTACATTTTTGTTAGCTATACTATCATATTTAATTCTTATTCTAAGTTGTTGCATGATAAAGTTGTAAGTATGGGTATAATTGTGACGTCCTATTGAAGCTGTGATCTCCAAAACACTAATGAATAAAAAGCCAGACATCAAGATGATCTCAAAAGTTAGCCATTAAAATACTACACTCTTCTTCATTCAAAAATGAGTCTATATTTAAAGTCTTTATTTACATACATTTGCACATGTAAGGATACAGAAAAAGTTGGACAAAGAACGTACCATATGGAGGAGAACAATTGTTATACAACTTCTGAAACAAATTAATATGGTATTAAAGGTTTGTTAGTGACAAATGGAAAGTTATAAAGAGCAGTTGGAATGATTTTTGTCATCCATTTTGCTCAATTAGTTACTACATCAGTGATGTTTTGCATTTTAAATCGGCAACCATGTTAATTTATGGAACATTTTCTGATATGTCTCAAAAATGTGCATATTCATTAAGATGCTAAAGAAGGATTATAATGAGGAACAATAAACTACTGCATATTTTTCATTTATGCTTAATGATTTTTTTGTAATGTATATAATTGAGATTAGATTGGACCCTCGCCCAGATCCCCGATATGAGCCCTTATTTAGAGAACGACAGAAAGAAGAACAGAAAGAGCAAAAGAGGCTGGAGAAGCTTCAGCAAAATCCTAATGACCTACGTCATAACCTGATGAGACGTAAGGTAGAAACTTCTGCCATGGTTGATGCAAGGTAATTTCAAGGTTGTATTTTATTAAGCTGTTCGAACAAGAGGAGGGGATCTAAAAAATTGATATTTGATGGTCCTGTTGACAAAAAAGACTGGTCCTCCTGAAAAAATTATTCGCTGGTAAACTGTTATGGTTACCATACATCCAGATACAAAAACATCACAAATGGGAAATATTATTCCAAGGCCCCCTCCCAAATCCAGCAGTGAAATAACAATACTGAGGCCTCCCCCCCCCCACTACTCATGAAAAATAATTTGAAACATTATATAATATTGATGAATATGATTGGAAAGAATCAGTGTAAATGGGGAATACAGCATACTATGGCTAGCAGTGTGTCAATGAATATTGTTGGATACGTGTCATTTGTTGGGAAAGGGCCTCAGTCCTGTCCTATGTAACCAATATGGGGTTGATGTGCAGGGAAAACTCCAGTGTGCAATGCACATGGACATTGCCAACTATGATGGAAATTTTGGTATATCATCCAAACTGCATGCAGGTAATAATGCCTCTATTACACATTAATGAACAGCAAAACAGGCATGTTCTTGCATTTATCAATAATATTAAGAAAAAATACCAACTACTTTGCAATAATTCCTCATGGGAACCATGTCAAGCTTTTTCTGACAGTCTAAAACAGTCTGTATTTCAAAAATATGATGTATTATTTCCTCGATTGCTACGAAGAATATCCAATTTCTTGCATACAACTAATACTGTGATTTCATTTTCGGTGATCTGAAATAACAATATATACCAGTAATCAACAAGAAAACTTGAAACTTTTCCAGTTTAGACTTTGTCCTACACATAAATCAATGAGGGCCCTGAGTGGCCGAGTGGTCTAAAGCGCTGTCCATCATGGATCACTGCCATCTCACCTCTGTCTGCGTGGGTTTGAGTCTCGGGCTCGGCCAATGTGGACATGTGAGAAAGCTTGCCATTAGCTTCTCGTGGGTCGGTGGTTCTTTCCGGGGTTTTCCCAGGTTCTTCCTCCACCATTAATACTGGCCACCATGTATAGCCTATCTTGTGCTGAAAAATGGTGTTAAACCCTACAACAACAACAACATGAACCAACCTCCCTTCTTTTTGGCTTTTACTTTTCTTCTAAATTATTTGGCTTATACATGAGTATATACAGTACATATCTTTAGTGATAAATATAGGTTTGATCATAAGCATTCAGAAATTTAAAGTTATTGAATTATATCATGGTGTTTTGACAGGTGTTTTTAATGGAAGCTGAATTAGTAGAGTGAGTGTTAGTATTTTATGCTGATGTGCAGTTTTTATCAGCTGCTTGTGTGTATAAGAACATGTCATTGTTTGTCATTTGTTTTTATTTTTTTATTTTAATCAGTTAAATATTTGGTACTTATTAAAGTTAAATGTAGAAAAGGCTGTTAAAGGCCTACAGTAAGCATTTGGGCAAATATTAGAGGTCAGAAGCGTGTTACTGAAGGTAACAGACATGTAAGAAGGTATCACATTTTGAACATTTTAATTGCAGGAAGAGGATTGAAGCCAGGAGGAGAACAGAGAAAGAACTGGTGCTCTTTGAGGACAGGGGACAGTCATCAGATAGGAAAAGACGGGACCGATCACGAGATAAAGAGCATCAGTTAGATAGGAAGAGGTCATTAGGTACATCGACTCTACTATTCTTTCTTAATCTAAAATTAAGATCTGCATTTCCGTAGGTAGATTATGTAATTTTTAAGAGCTTTTAGAAACAACTTCACATCAGCATATGCAGGTAAGCAGAGTAAATTTTTATTATGTGAATTTAAGTGAGTGACATGGATGTTTATATGAATTTTGATAGTTGTTTGAAGCGATACATCCCATGTTTTAATACATTGTCATATGTCTAGTTTAGATGTTAGAAGAGATTCTCAAAATGGAAACAGTTTTGATCTTAAAAATGCATGTTCTGAAGCGAAGGTGTTGTTTATTCCATTAAGAAAGGTTAATAAGTAAACCTTGAAAAATTCAGTTTTTTCCTTGAAAGCCTGAAAACTTTTTTGCAGAATGTGCATGAACTGTTTTTGTTAGCAGAAGGAGTTGTCAAGACAGGTTTGACTCACCTTACAGTTAATTATTACACGTGCACATACAGCCTGCTACATTTTCATATTTTTACAGTGCTAAATGCAGATTAGTATGTTTATCTCTATTGGACATATTGGACAGTAGAGCTTATTGGATGGTCTGTTATCTGTTTTCCATCCATCCCATAGCGCAAGTTATTCTTACTTCACCTTAACTATTTGGAGAATTGTTATGAAACTTTAACACATATTCATCCTGTGGTCCAGTTGATCCAAATAAAATGGTGTTGCATGGACATCCAATATGTCTGTCACAGAAGCTTTCTTGAAAATCTTGTTATTGCTACTCCTCCTCAGTGGATAGCATATCAACATGGGGTTCTCACTAAAAGACTTCTATTAGGTCCTAAATAAAAATAGTGCTGAACTGATCTTCAGTATGGCGCAACAGCAGCCATGATAATCTTGTTATTGCTACTTTTTCTGAATGGAAAGTTAGATATACATGTGGTTTTCACCAGAACACTTTTTATGATATCTGTCTGATTTGTCCTAAATGAATATAGTGCCAATCTGATGTCTAGTATGGCCACCACAGTGGGCATCTTGAAAATCTTGTTATGGTTACTCCTGATGATATTATTGTCATATAAAAATGTGGTTTTCACTAAAAGGCTTTTTATGAAGTCAAGTTGGACCTGAATGAAAATGGTGCCTCTTTAGACATCCAGTATCACTGCCAGAGTGATCATCTTAAAAGTCTTATGACTACTTCTCCTGAATTGGTGCCCATCTTGGCATGGGATATTCATTGAAAGACTTCTTTATGTCAGCTAGTTGATTGTAAATGCAATTGGCATTAATCTGACTTCCAATCTGGCCCACACAATGTCCATGTTATAAACATGTTATTGCTACTTCTCCTAGATGGCTGGTAACATTAACAGTGTTTTCACTGAAAAGTGATGGACCTAAATGGAAATGGTGCAAGTCTGACATCCTATGCCACCATGGTAACCATCCTGAAAATCTATCATTACATTTCCAAAATGGAAAGTTGTACCAACATGGGGTTTTCACTTGAAGATTTATTGGTGGTACTAGAAGAAAATGGTGCCAGTCTGACATTCAGTATGTCCACCACTGTAGCTGCTTTTAAAAGATTTGTTATCTCTGAAGAATATCAGAATAGTTTGAGCACTCGGCAAATAAAAGTAAGAAATGTTCATATTTTGAATTTCTATAAATTCCTTTTTTTCAGTAGCATGTCAGTCCCTTTGAGGGACTTCTGTTATTCATACAGAGGATTTAGTATTTCACTCTTTGCAGATAATAAGGAAGGAATATCTCGACATCATGAAGATACAAATCTTCCAGATTTTAAGAAAAGATCAGGTAAGGAAGAAACATCTGACCTACAGTCCACCAAAGGCAAGTAATTTTACTCAAGTGTGTTCATTTGTTATATCTTTTGGGAGCAAATGATTGGTAGATTTGGCTTTACTATTCTAAGTCACAGAGGAGAAATACTGTACATTGTTTGGCTAATTTATATGGTTAACATTTTGAGTCTTTTCTGCTATCCATTTGCCCATGTACAACATTTGTTTCTAGAACAAGAAAGTATAAAAATGAGGATGTCTTTAAAAAGATTATGTTGAATCACATACTTGCACTCAAGTCAGATCCAAATGTAAACATCATAGATCCAGATCTGCCTTTGCATAATGCACCTGCAAATATTGGTCTGTGTAGTTTGTTTGGAATAATCAGTAGAACAAACAAGAAATACTGATCTGCTGGTACATTTTGAGATTGTAAAGTATGGCCTGTGTTTGTAGTTGTATCCAACTTATGCATGATAATTTATGGTACATGTAATTGATCAGATACCTGTGTATAGCATATACCAAATAGCATTGATCCAGATCCATTGCAAGATGATATGCTTTGAGATCTTGAAATCATAGATTGATCAGACAGCTTGGAACCAAATATCTCTGCATTATATTTTTGGGTTCTTCAATGTTTGCATTTGATTGCGGGATAATTGCAATGCCAGTAGCTGTTAAAGGTAAGTAACATTTCCATTGGTCAGAATATTACCACATGATCAAAATGAATTGCATTTACAGTAAAACCTGTTTGAGAGACCACTGCTTCTGCCAACCAAAAGCGGTCTCTCAAGACATGTGGTCTCTCATAAGAGGTTTGTGAAAATGGACTGGTTTCCAGGGTCAGTAGTTAGCATTGTTGAAGAAGAAAAAATACCAGTACTCACTGTACATGTATCATATCCTTTATTCATAAATCTTGTTAAATATTGCATGCATTTCTCTTAAAATAACTTTATATAATAAAGATATACAGCTATCAAACAATGTGAATCAATTTATATTTGAACATCACATGAATATGTACATATATTAGTACATGTACATGTATATTATTTGTGAAATGAACAGAAGTAATATTTATCATACCTATAAGGTAACTTCACATGCCTGTAAATTTTAGAGTTGTTTCAAATGTAACAAAAACTGCACAGTTAGCAATGACGTATATCTCTTATATATTCCCACTGTGGTTGTGCACCTTTCTGCCATTCGTTACTAATGGTCTCCTTGTCTTTGATAACATTCTAAACTTGCGTTTTAACGAAGTTTAAGGTGACTGCTATTTTGCGACTTTTCTCCCCTTTTTCTCTTCTTTCCATTACATGAATTCTTTCTTCCAGTGTCAGAATTTATCTTTTTTTCATCAGAGGTTCTGCCATTGTTATTAGTGTTGATGTAATAACGACTAGATGTATTTCGGTTTTTATAAGGTTTTGGGGAAATGTGGAATAAATATATATTATGTACCAATGAATGAAACCAAAAGACATAATTAACTCATCATGAAACAATACATTTATTTTGAGACGAAGTTTAAATCACCAGTGTTTGAGCTGGATAAACAAAGGTTGCAACTATCTGTACGGGTCAACAGGTGGTGACTTGGTGAAACACTTTAACAAAAGAAACAAAAGGAAAAAGCAAACCTCTAAATTGACTGCGCATGTCCATCATTACTCCCTTTGATGAAAAAATGGTTAATCTTACTATTCACATGACATAGGCACTACAGTGGCGGTTAGTGACATGTACTTTAGTCTGATTTACTGCAGTTTACAAATGACACCATACACTGGACTTGTAAATTTCACAAAACTGGGAGCTAGCCAATTTAAAAAAAAAAAATTACCTTAATTAGAACAATTTTGACTATTTATCCAGTCTTTGTTACAAAGGATTAAATGATGGTTAGTGGTGTTTTTTTCGCTCTATGGTTGTTCAGCTGTAGTGTTTTTTGATGTGCACTTTGTTTGCATACTACATATATCCTGAGCTCCCGTGTTTACAAAGGATTAAGTCAAGGTCAATGGTGTTGATCTGTTTTTTGTGTGTGTACGATGCAATCATTCATAGCAGTGTTGAAATGCATATTTTTCCAAGACATTGCAGTTGCTGGTCGCGTTCAGCAGGTGGTCACTCATAACAGTGTTTATATAATATAATCGATCCATGCATTACGATTGTGGTCGGAAATGACAGGTGGTTGCTTATAGCAGAGGTTGCTCATAACAGTTTTTACTGTATTTCTGTATGAACTGTAAGGAGAAATACTTTTCTAAGAATACCCACTTCTGTAAATAGAGTCACATGTACAGCATAAGATAAACACTTACCAGTTAAGGCAGACACAAAGTAAGCATTAAAGAAAAAGAACAATCTAACAATTTTTTAAAAAAAATTGAATAAATTTGGCTTCCGTTGGTTGAAGGACCGGTATTATGATGACCTTATTACGATCAAGCAGGACACTCCCAAATGCTATAGATAGCTACGTAACAGAAAACCCCAAACTTGTATTACTACGCTTAATTAAGATTTCTGTTTTTTAATGATGCAAACAAAATAACATAACGAATAATTGAAATTTCAGTTATAAGAGTTTAATGTTGTTTTATCTTGGTATAAACTGTCAGTTGCCAACTCGCACAGCTTTCATAACTCAAAAAAAACAACGTTAAACTCTTAATTGTATGCAAGAAAATATTGTTCTTTTTTTTAAAAAACTGTCTCTTCCAGACAAATACCGTTATGAGGAGTGGAAGGACAAACCAGAGATGATCCCTAAAGGTCCTAGCTATTATGAGGTAATATCTGAATTGTAATTATCTTATTAGAGAGTGTGTGTTAAAAACTGTAAATAGTATATGCTTTGAAAATAATTCTGTCAGCAGGAAGTTCATTTAAAATCTTAACAGAATTGAGCATTGAACCCCACCCCTCAAGATATTGAATCAAATAAATTTTTATTCATAATCATATTTTTAGCAAAGCAGTATTGCACAGCTAGTTACAAAGCGGTCAGATAGTTTGGAGTAAACAAAATAATTGTGTACAAAACTGAAACAGCTGAAAATAAGGTGGTGGATTGCATTGTAGTTTCTTTTGTGCAATTTATATGCTATAGTGCAAGAAATATTCTTAATGTCATGTGATGTCCTCATACATAAGACATCACAAGAAGATGGTCAAAAGTACTTGTGATATAGGCTATGCCTAATTTTGTATCCTCTTGCAGCTTTTCCATAAAAACATACATTGTATAAGCCGTGACCAGTTTGGATCAAACTTAGGAATGTTTCTGAGGTCATGGTCTACCAGAATTGTGTTCTGGATAGTTCCCCTAACAAGGGTGTGGTTTACATAGCAACCAAAATGAAAACCCAATTCATCTTCTCCTGAAATGGTTCGATCAAACATAATGAAAATGTTTCTTTGGACATGCTCAATGAAAATAATGTCTGGGGTGGCTTCCTTACCAGCTGGTTGGAAAACCTTTTTATTGATTTGTTCTAATAGCAGTTGAGCCAGTTTCAATAAAATTTAGTTGGAGTACTTCACAGAACATGCTTGCTCAAAATTTTGTCCTGGGTGGCTCCCCTAGCAACACTATGACATCCACAGCAGCCATATGGAAATCTGATTTTCAGCTTATTCTCCCAAATGGCTGAGCTAATTTTTATCAAATTCAGTGGCAATGCTTCTAAAGTTCTGCTCAGTAGAAATTTGTAATTTGTATGGGATGGTTTCTCTGCTGTGACTTGTCAACTGAATGCAAAACCATTTATTTAGACAGAGCCTTTTATGAACAGAATTGGTAGCAGTGTTTGTTAATGCATGCTGTATCAAAATTTTGTGTAGGATGTTTTGCTTAATCATGGGATGGATTCCATAGCAACCAAATGTAAAACCTATTTTCAACTATATCTCTGGAACAGCTAAGCCAGTTTCGTTTGGAATTGGTTGGAATGGTTTTTTTTCTATGAAAAACCCATTAATTTGAGTTATATGTCACTTGTTCTTTTCATGTACCAGTCACATCTCTAAAGATAACGCATAAATTAAAACATAAGCAGTGTAGTCCTTGTTTAATCTATATCCCATTGTCAACTAACACATGTCTTGAAACAATTCATCCATTGTCACCAGTAGCACATGACTGGATAGTTGATGTTTCTATGTTACAATGACTTATAGTAGCCTAGATTTTGGTCTGCCTGAAACAAATGTAATAATACTGCTGAGGCTACAAAGGGGATGAGGCTATTCATAGGGAAATGAAAACCTGTCAACAAACGAAAATTTCACAGACATCTCTGAGGTGCTACACATTTAACTTTCTTGACAGCTAAATATTTAGTTTCAAGAGATTGTAAATTTTGCTTGTGCATTACATGACTGTTGGTAGCCATCATAAACATTAAGTTACTTTTTTCCTACAAAACATTCACTTCAGAATCAACATTTTCAAACACAGGAGTTTTATGATGTTATCAGTAATATGTGATGAAAGTCTATGACAACATGAAATAATTTTATCTATACTATGTTGTATATTTATGGTACAGATAGGGTTATTTTGTATTGTCCAAAATGTTTGTTGTATTTTATTTATAAAACATCAGACTCTTATGGTTCCAATCACCAATAAATGCCCAAGTGATCAGTTTTATTAAAAATTGTAGCAGGCTTGCTTTGATGAAGAGTGTATAACACTACTGAAGTCACTGTGAAAGGCCAGATGGAGGACCAAACAAATATATGTTTGTTAATGTGACAGCAACATTATTGCCAGCTGGCAAACATGAACTAATTTTGTACAGTAGAACAGAGTATGGGTTGGAACTGGCAGCTTGTTGACATAAACAATTAGAAAAGAAAGGATGTGTTCAGTTGAATTGAAAATCAGTTGAATTTTTCAGTGCAGAATATTTTATATTTTATATATGTTCATGCATTCACAGATGCTTTTGCATTTGTTCCAGGCTTTTTACAATCAATTAATTAGTGTCTTGCCAGATTTTTTTTACATTATGTTGTACATACTGTATATATTGTACATAACAGCTAGAAGGCCTCAACGTAGATTAGTTCTGTAATTGAGTTACCATCTCTAAATAAAGTCTTTATTATAATTTGGGATCAGTGGCTTCTTGTCCACATTTACATTTATTTTTATCTTGGTGTGAACATAAGCATGACAAATTTGGTCGTAATAATAGACCATGGGTTCAGGACTATGCATTTTCATCAACATTGGAAGCTAGTCGACATAAGTGATATTGATATAACTAGGCAGAACTGTAACTTCACTGTTTTTTGCACTATTGAAGTTAAGTTTCTTCTTTTTGTAGTTCAGTATTGTCTATCAGCATATAAGCTGAAATTTGATTAGTAAAACTGCATGCATAATTAGCTGAAGGTTGGTAATCAAACAATGGTGTGTGCTAAATTAACTTTTCAAGTTTTGATACAGTCATAGACTAATAGGACTACACCTTTGTGATATCCGAGTCACAAACAAGGTAAACTGTACTATATTATGGCAGGCAGGAGACTAGGTAGGTAGAGTACAGTGTATAGATGTGGTGCTAGCAGATAATGAGTTTATAGGACATAATTGATAAAAATTGTGTTCAAGGTGGCTTTCTGAGCAACCATGTTGCTTGCACAACAACAGTATGGAAAACCTATTTTCATTTTCTTCAGATCAGCTGAGTCAATTTTGACAAAACCTGGTAGGAATGTTTCCTAGAAGATTATTTATACAGGCGCTCTCATGGATGACTCTAACCTACATAAAGCTGTTAGGCACTTGTTGCATAAGATGTCTAGCTTGTTGCCTCAGTCTCCAAGAGATGTTACTTCACTTATTCTCTAGCCTTTGCCACTCAAAGGGAGCTTATACTTGGTGACAGCTTGGAAGTAATGGGATCTAACTCATGATGTGCTGCAAGTGTAGTGAGCCACCATCAATAACATTCTTCGCCAGTTACTCTGCAGGTAGCATAAGAGGTGTCAGCTTCACTACCTTTATCCAAAAGCATGGGCTTGTTTCTAAGCTCATCTCTGATCACAGTGATTGATATGTTTGAATATCTTATTTTCCCGGTATCAGTAAATACTGGGATGTTAATGTTGGTTGCACCTAAAACTCACTGGATAAAATACCAACCCACTTTACTCATAGGTTCCCTCATGCTTTTAGATCTGCTATGATGCATGAAGACTCGGCCTTAAAAGATGGGACTGAGCAAGTTTTCTGCCTACTACCATTGAAGTTCTGCCTTCCTTCCTCTACCACACCTGTCTGGCCTTCAATTTTGGCATCAGGTGATCATTGACTGAGGGAGGAATCTGTTTTCAGTTGCTTCCACTGTCTGGCAGAGATGCTGACATTTTGGGCTGCTTATCTTCAATTATAAGTCCCAAGCACCTTTCTTTGAGATATAGTTTGCAGTTATGCAAGCCTCACGCACAAGATTTCCATTTGGATATCCAGCAGTTGATGTTTAACATGATGTCCATGATGGCCATGGTCTCAATGTTGGATCTAGTATATTTGTCAATCTTTCATCAGGCAGAACACAGCTTATCTTCACCCACCCCAAATCCCACTAGACCTGTGGGTGAGTCTTTATAGAACAAAGTGGTCCAACATATTTGGGCCAACGTTGTAACAGCAGATATGAACTTACAACTGGTGGAACAAGATGCAATGCTGTCTACTTAACCAGACCATCATAATGCCAAACTACATTCACTACCTTAATCCATTTTATCCTGTTTACCAATTTCAACTGCACTGCCTGATTCCTGAGAAGCAATTCTAAATATAATGTGGTAAAACGGAGCATCATTCAGCAGCAGCTGCTGAAATTGTGACTACCTTCACCATGTTTACTAAAAATGTTGTAACATTGTTATTTCTTTTTTAAAGTATATAAATATATGCATCTCTGAAAAGTTAATAAAATTTGCAACAGAGTGATATATGTTTTGTTATCATTTACCAGTGTACATGCTTATAACTGTATTTTGAAATATGACTTGAAAGAAGAAGAAAAAAACATTAAAAAGCTTACCATGTTAGTTCAGTGAATCTTTTGTTCATCATGATGAATGAAATGCTCCTAGTAGTATGTGAATAAAATAAAGGTAATTCTGTTTCTAGTATTTTGGTCCAAATTTGAAGTTTCTAGCACTCTTAATTCAAAAGTTATATAATTTTACTAAAAATGAACAAAAAAACACTTCATTGTGCAGTTTCTCATGAAAACTTATCAAAAATTAATCATAGAAATCTTTCAGAAAGACAAAGGTAATAGTATAATTTTTGTCCAAATTTTGAAGTCCACATCATCACTATGTCAGTAATAACAATATTACTTTAATGGTGAATAAAAGTGTTCACATCACATTGCAAAAACGCATTTCATTGATGAAAAGTGATGTGTGGCTTCATGCACTTTTCGACAGTGATTCGGGGAATGAAGCTGACGTTGAAGGCTTTCAAGAGGAATGGGTTGGGGATGATTTTTCACCTTGGTTGCAGCCACGATTTATTATTCAATTCTAACCATCATTTAAATCAATATTATCATCAGAATCATCCAAATTGTCAACTTCATTGTCTCTAACTTCACTATCAACATCCATGTTTACATCTGTTTTGTCATCCATCATTTATTGATCAATTTTTAAGCCAACAATTTCTTTTCCAACCACATTTTTAAAAAAAATTTCACTGCACATGCATGCTTTAACCATTTCCTGTGTTGGTGAAGAAGTACACAAATATTTGTGATGTATAACACGTTTCTAGAGACACTATTCATATATGTAGAAGAGTATGATCGTAGTCGTATTCAGGATAAAATGAGATACTTTGACCACAGATGTATTCAGAATAGAATGAGGTATTATGACTGTAGTCATATTCAGGATAAAATGGGTTAATGGTCTAACCTCATTAATAATTGTTTTGAAGAAATCTGCAGACAAGCCACCAAAGATACCTTCTTGTCCTCCCTCGCAGTCTCAGCTATAGCAGAGGGATTTGCAAGGCTATGAACAAAAGAATGCAGGTACTTCCCTAGAAAACAAGCCACTAGGAAGCAGTTCAACCAAATTTACAGCTGTTGAAAACCACAGTTCTCCCAGTCAAAAGTGGACAAGAGGCAGAGAGAGAGGGTGAATGTTTCTCTCCACAAGACCTTCTCTTAAACACCATCTTCACACTGTCCTTATTACAGATCCTGGTAGGAAGAAGGTTTCAGTTATGTGGTCCAAAATAGGGAGGATTTGCTATGATTGCATATGGACCAGACAAGTGATTTCCAATGGACTTGGTATCACTTTCAACACACCTGTATTGCCCATGGCTTTCTCAGCTACAACCGCTGTAGTCTTCACGGTGGTCATCAACCTAATCACAGTCAGTCAACTCACATGCGCTCTTTGGTTTGCAGTGTAATGCAGCAGCAGGTTCTAGGTAATGTCCAGTAGGGGGACTACACAATCAGTGTATACTTGCAAGAGGCATGATTTCACATCACCATTCACACAACTTACAGGAAGTTCCTGTGATTTGTCTATAAAGACTACATTCTGCAAAACAGATTTATATCTGGGTGTAAAACATGATATCCCTTGTTACTTGCCTTCTTACCCTCACTCTCCTTGTCAACAAAAACATCTACAACCTTGTTCCATCATCTCTGATCTCATACCATTTCAAGATTTTGGTCATCTAGGTCTGGAGCTCAGCAATCAAGTAAACAGAATATATCTCCCTCAGGAATTAGAATTGAATCGGATCAGTGTTGGCTTCCTTGTTTATACAGAACAATCCATCCACCAGAGAGTTCTTTTGTATGCTGAGTTTGCTCAGTTTGGCAGTAGATATCTTATCCTAGGTCACCTTCTTGGGCTCCCATTACAGTGGTGCACATAAAAACACTTTATACCATTGCAGGCATCCACAACTCAATACCTAACTTCATATGGCTGTTTGATGAGAAACATTTGGCACAAATCACAATTAAAACCTACCATTCCATGATCACTGGCATCTTGCATCATCATGGAAGAGAGGATATCGGACAAACCAAAGACCTATCCAGTCTTCTGTCCATCTTAGGTTACACACATTGGATCATTGCTGAAGTGTAGATCTATTGTGCATACTAACCATGCTGAATAGTACACCATTTGAATTATTTTCAACAGTTTCATTGGTTCACCTTTTATATAAAGCTTGCTTCCTCACTGCATTAGCGAATGGCAGGAAAAATCATCAAAATACATGCTTTCTTAGTGGTCCGATCTGCATGCAGCAAGATGGGTCAGTATCACTGATGAACATGCACCCATTTATGGAGGATCAGACTTTCGTAATGAATTCCTGTCTACTCTGGACACTTCATGGCAAGGTCTATAGAACCCAGTTCGAGCTCGGAAGTGGTATTTTAGAAAGACCAAGCCATTGCTTAGTGGGAGATCACCCTTTCTTTTATCACATACATAGGGGAAGGATGATATATCGGCACAGACACTTTCCTCCTGGATAAATGGGTTATTCATTAGCAAAGAGCAAAAACCTAAAAGTTTTGTAAAATTCAAACATAATTTATTTCACTAAAGTTAAAAGTGAAAAATATAAATAGAACTTATGGTATTGCAAATTAAATTCCAAATAATTCTTGAATTTCTAACTTGAGTCCAAACAATTAAAGTTCTGAATAAACTTTAGTGGTAATGGTGATGGTCTGTGTTGTAGTGATGTACCAAGTTTTTTGTTAAATCACAGTAATACAATCTGGACTGCTTCGGTGGCCTAAATGGTTACAGCATACACCTTGGATGCAGGAGGTCGCAGGTATGAACCCCAGCCAGTTCATACCAAAGACAAAAAAATGGTACCAGCAGCTGCCTTGAAAGGTACTCGGCATTAAGATGCTAATGTTGGGACTTGTTGGCCTGGTGTCAGAATAATGTGACTGGGTGAGGCATGATGCCTCGAAGCAAGACATTATTATAAACTGCCACACAGCAGACAACATAGCAGTATAACTGAAAAATTGTTAAATAACTTGCTGGAAATCCAAATATCACACACACACACACACACACACACACATTAATAGTCCAAGAATAAAAACAAGATTTTATACTCCTTTACCTGAACTTAGCATTTTCAAAATAAAACATTACCTAATTGAAAATTTCAATCTAGAAAGTTTTGGATGTTTACAAGATAAAATCTTATTTATGATTAGAAGGTCTCAGCTCAGTCTGGTGGGAGCTATATCTGTGTCGCAACAGGTTACCTTTGTGGGCCATTTGACAGCTTCATAAGGATGCAGCTTCATAACTTCCACTTGATTTGCAGGAGGGAACATTTTCTCTTTAAAGCCACTCCCTGACATATGGAGTCTCTTCTCCACTTGGGTTATCTAGAAGCTGTCTCACATACTTTTGGGGACCAGAGATAGTCTCTCCACCTCTTACCAGTTCTCTTAAAATTTTATGATCAGGTAATGTATTTGAAGAAGAAAAATGAATATTCTAGTAAAATATGTTTCCTTGATAATACTTAACTGATCATAATACACATACACCCTTCCAGCCTCCCTGCAATTACATTCATATAGAGAATATGCCTTTTGCTCTTTCTACCACTTAAGTGAGCAGATAACTTGTAGCATTTTAGCCTGGGAGGGCTGGATTTGTGAGCTAATAGTTCTGCTCAGGTATTATGATTGGGTAAGTATTGTCCAAGAAACATTTTACTAGAAGAAAATAGGTTTCTAATTCTATTTTGGTAGAACTAAAAATATGAAATACGGGCCTAGATCATCAGGATCTTGGATATGTTCAATAGGTAACGAGAATTTTACACATTTTAATGATATAATTTTGTGTCAGATTGGCTGAGCTTCATATGACTTTGGAAGCCATAATTTGGAGCTGGTGAAAACCTTATCACATTTATGATAAAGCTACTTAAGGTAGAGAAACGAAATTTGGTGTTTGTATTTGTATGCATATGTAGTTGTTGTTGTTGTGGGGTTTAATGGTCATTTTTCAGCACTCAATAGGCTATATATGGCAGCCAGTATTAATAGTTGAGGAAGAACCCAGGGAAAACCCTGGAAAGAACCACCAACCTACGAGAAGCTGCTGGCAAGCTTTCTCACATACATTTGCATATTTAGATGATGTGATTACATTTTCATGCCATTGTATCATTTCTTCAAATTTCTATCATTTTTTCAAATTTCTATAAACTCTTTGGGGAATTTGACTTTTTGCTCTGTAATGGGGCTTGTGTGTTTCTAGTTTCTTGCCTTTTTGTACATTTAGCATGACAACAGAGATGACTTCTTCTCAAGGGGACGAGGCCGAGGATTCCGAAGACCCTTCCGAGGAGGTTTCCGTGGAGGAATTAGGGGTCGGGGATTTTACCCAAGAGGGAGTTCATTCAGGTCAAGAGGGTTTTCAGGCGGCTTTAGTTGCAGGCGAGAAAGAGATAGACCCTTAAAGCCAAGCCCAGGTAATTATATGCTTGTATACTTGATGCATGGAACATCAAGCTTCTCAATAAATTTCCAAACTTAGGAGTCGGTTTACCATTGATCCCAAAATCTCAGGAGTCAAGAATCAATTCTTTTGGACAGTCATGAGCCCATAACCGTGATTCCTTGTTATTGGTGGAAACAAATAATGTTTAAGATTTCTTGTCTCCTGCTGAATAATGAGAAATACTTGTAAGAAACATACAATCTCATTTTTCTAAAAGTGTTTTTCTTTCTATTTGTTACTGTGTCTATATTTTGTATATGAAACAGAGGATTGCTTTATACTTTATTATATTCTCAGCTTCTCAACATATTCTTTTATCAACTGCTAAAATCATTTTATATGCAAACATATACCCAAACAAGTTTGAAGGTTATATATTATTCAGATATGAAAGATGTACATCACAGAATTGTCAGTTCACTTTTCCACAGAACCTTAAGTTTTCTAACAAATTTGGGTGAAGGAGTTCTCCTACTAAGAGCTGACACTGTCTGTTTCTTTGAAAACTGATGGTCAGAAAATTCATGACTGGTAGGTCATTTCCAAGACTGAGACAGGAAAGAAAATTATACTTTTTTTTGCACCATTATGATTTTAAAGTTCAGATGTATGTTCTGAGTGTTATGTTGGTTCAGTTTTTTCTGAATGATCCATTAATTAAGACAGTTGAGGATTTAATCGTTTTGCCGATTGAAGCAAAGTAATTGCTATTAAAACAGTCTCAAGTTGAAAACTGGCTTTGTGAGAAGCCATATATTCATGGTTTGTCTAACTGTTAATAATTTAAAACACAGTCTGAATCAAAAGTTGATATGTATGCAGAGACTGTTATGTCAGTTCAACTTTTTCTGAATGATCCATTAATTAAAATATTTGAGGTTTTAAATGTTTTGCCAATGCAAGCAAATTAATAGCCAATAAAACACAATCCCATGCTGAAAACTGGCTTTGCGAGAAGCCATATATTCATGTTTTGTCTACTGATTATAACTTAAAGCACAATCAAACAAATGCCAATATTTTATCAGAAATAAATTCAGTGAAATCATAAATGATTCCAAATTTTTAAACATCCCACCATAATGATAAGCTCCAGTTCTGATCATTTGATTAAAATTTGATGTCCAAACATACCATTGCTAATATTTGAAGAAAAAAAATCAGTCCATTCATGTCATAATTATTTCCTCTTCCTCCTTCATAAACTTCAAACATAATCTCTAAACAATCCAACCTAATTCAGTTGTACCTAAGCCTGATCTGAAATCTGTGAACAGTTAGCTCTACCCAGTTGATATGTATCTTCCATTGGTTCTGTGTTATTGGCTGTCAAGGTGTAAACTGTTGTCGAGCAAATGTCAATCAGTGCCTCCTGCAGTAAATTTGGTATGGACAACATAGTCTTAGTAAGAAACTAAGCTGGAGGCGAATCAAGGGTAATTAAGATTGATGCTTCAGCCCAAATCTATGTGCTTCTTTTCCATGTGCTACAAAAAGATGCACAAGTTGAAATTTCCTCATCAAAAATGGGTCATATTTAAATTTCAAGCATCAAAACCTAAGGGTACACATCTGTTGAAAACCCAGTATGTATGTGTGGGTGGGTGTATATATATATATTCCATGCTCTTTTGTAGATTATTGCATCTTTTGTTTTGTAAATTGAGGATTGCCAAATAGTGTTCATCCAAATATTCAGTTGTTCATTCAATATAACATGGCTAGTATATTCTTTAAAAATGATCTTTGTCATGAATTGAAATTTGAGTTAAATCTAGCAAAGATACACATATCTCAGCATATTGTGCAAGTTATGTAGAATTCTCGCAGTTGGTGTAAAACCACTATAGTTGAATTTCCATTATTGTTTTGCTTTTGAATAACAAGACATATCGATCATTTTCTGATGGCAATGGCATCAGCAGCATCAGTAGTGTTACAATGTTGTGTTAATATTTGAAAGTCACATTTTTCTGTATCATTGACTTGATTTAACTCTAAAAGTTTGGTAATCCCTGTGTCTAAAGTTTGTGCCTTTTTATTAGTCATTCAAGGGGTAAAAACATTATAGTTTCATTTTTATGGTTTTATTTAATAGAAGCATTCCCTCAGTTTGTTGATGTAATTGTCCTGATTTGGATTTTGTCTCTCAAAAGACAGAATTAAGACAGATAAACTTAGTGCTAATCCACTGTAAAATGAGACTTCCAAACATCATGAAATTATTTCAGGGGGAAAAATCACATGATTTTGACTGGAATATCTAATTAATCATAGGGTGTAACTAATTGATAGCCAAATTGTAATGTAAAAATTCCTGCTTGTCAACATCCATTTTTATTCAGAAGGTCATTTGGAGCACAGTGTAACAACAGAATTGGCCAACCATGGGCCTAAAATATATCCATGTTGGCAGTGTTGAGTCGACTATAGAAGCTGGCATCCATGCTTGATCAGATCTTCAAAGCATATCATAAAGAATAGGTGTGGAAGGTAGATTGAAGCCATCAGTGCAAAGCCTGCTTTTCAGATTTAATGATCATAATTTAATTATGGTAGTTCTTCCTGTAACAAGAACCCAGAGCATCATAGAACATGTGATTCTTTGAAGACTGCACATATCAGGTAGTGAACACACTCATCCTGAGTAACTATTTACAGTTAAAAGGTAAAAACTACATACAAAATAAGGATAACTGTTGAAAGGTATTTGGCATTACTCCAGTACAGCAGCATAGACTGCATCTGAATGTCTCGAGTGATTTAACCATTGTGATATGAGCACAGTTGGTTCAAGTCACAATTTGTGTGTGGAAAGGAGTGCCTGAATACTTTATGCTCCACTCTTTCCTGGTAGAATTGTTGTTACTTTCTGGTTATGCTTTTACTCCACAGTAAATGCTTGGCCTTATCAATGTCAATCAGGCCATATTAGATATTGTACAACATGGTGAGTTTGTTGCTGTGACATCTGTAATCAAGGCTTGCCCTTTGAAATTAACTAATCATTCTGGTCAAACACCAGGTGTTCTGTCGGTATTGTTGCTGTAGACATACACGAATGTCACTCCTGCTCTTGCACTTTTGCCAACCATGGGACTAAAATATATTCTTGTTGTCAGTTTTGAGTTTTGTTACCAGATCCAAAGCTCTGGTGTCCTTTTGGGAGTGTGGGTCCCATGCTGTTGAAGTATATTGAGACCTGGCCTTACCACAATGGTAACTGTTCCAGTGGTCTAGAGGTTAGAGTGTCTGCTTCAGATGTAACAGGTCATGGGTTTGATCCCTGGCTGAGTCATACCAAAGACTTAACAAAAATGGTACTAACAGCTGCCTCTCTTAGCACATGGCATTGAGAGGTTAGTGAAAATCTTGTTATTGCTACTTATCCTGAATAGATGGTCATATCAAAATGGGGGTTTTTACTGAAAGGGTTCTATGCAGCCTAATATTGTCACCACAGCAGCATTCGTGAAAATGTTATTATCACTACTGTTTCTGAATTGCTTGGGTTTTTTACTAAAGACTTTTATGATGTGTAGCTGGTCCTGATTAAAATGGTACCACCCATGTATTCAATATGGCCATCAGGACTGCTCCAGTGGTCTAAGTGGTCAGAGCCCCCAACACAGATGCCAGAGGTCATACATTTGAACCCCAGTCAAGTCTTTCATAGTTCATATGTATGTAAAATGACTTCGAAAACAAAACAAAAATGCAATGTTTATTCATAATTGTCATTGAAACAATGTTGCAAACCTAATTTCATGAATAGGATTCAAGTTGGTTTCATCTTCTAATTCCTGTGATGTTATATTTAACTCCTTGCAGAATGGACCAGGGAATGCTGCCATCTTTGACTTAGAACTAATGTTTCAATATCATATACCTGCAAAATAATTGATCACTTTCAGACTTTGTATTTTTTGTTCTGTATTTTGAAAACATTATTGATCCTATCAAATGTTATCAATGCATTGGGAATTAACCCACTTTAAATATGTGTGTAGTTACTTTAGTAGGCTCATCAAAGTAAAAAAAATAAAAAATTGTCTTACCGAAATTTTAATTTGTCTGAGTGATGCAACTTTTTATCATTATTTTATCAGACAGTGTCCCATTATAAAAGGTGAACAAATGCAATAACATAATGAATATAAGGTTGAACATATTTTAAAACTGATGACTGTTTGTCAGTTCAGATATTTACAGCATCGACAACTTGAACCTATTTATAGTTGATGAAAATCTACACTTTGCATGTTCATTTGTGACTTTATACTGTATAAACCATACAAGTGTGAATACAATAAAACCTATAAAAAAAATCATCTTAGCATGTTCTTCTGACACACCAATTTGTATGATATTAACAAAATGTTTAGTTTTGGAACATCAGTTGTAGCAAAGATAACATCGTTATCAGCTGTTAGAAAATTCAACTGTGGCGAACAATGTCGACATGGGAAGATTAAAATATTTTGCAAATTCAGTGCTCATTATGGTTGGTTTATAAATGTTTCCAATATATAAATTTGGTAGCAAAATAAAACTTGGAATAATCTGATTTTAATGATATATGATGCATTTATTTAAATTGCCAAACTTTTGGTCAGATCTGCTTAAAGTTTGATGGATTGTTTCTTTGTGTAGGAATATCATAGGAATGTGCTACAACCACTGACCGAATTGTTTACCTGTCCTCTGATTGGATTGAAAATTCGCGAGTTATCAGGGTGCAAGTTATCTAGGGAGTGGTCTATACTATATTTTATGTTAACCCATTTCTCCTGCAAATACATTACCTGATCACTCTGAATAAAGCTCACCTAGAAAAATGGAGAAGGATTTGTTGTTGTTGTTGTTGTTGTTGTAGTGTTTAATGCTATTTTTCAGACATGATAGGCTATACATGGCGGCCAGTGTTAATGGTGGAGGAAGAACCCGGGAAAACCCAGGAAAGAAACACAGACCCATGAGAAGCTACTGGCAAGCTTTCTCACATACTGATATTGGCTGAATCCGAGACTCGAACCCACACAGGCAGAGGTGAGATGGCAATGATCCATAACGGAGAGCGCTTTAGACCACTCGGCCACTCGGGGCCCCTAAATGGAGAAAGAAATATTGTTTTGTCTATATATTACTTAGACAAAGGGAAGCATGTCTTATATGTTAATTCCCTTTTCTATCCACTAGGTGGCTACCAGTATATCCTGCTTAAACCAGTTTTTCATGTTTACTTCACATGCAAGGATATCCTCCAGACAATCCATTTAATTCTTCAAATTATGTATGTTAAATTTAATCATCCACTTTTTTTTCTCAGTGGTACAGCAAGTAAAAATCTTGTTTTATAAGGTGCATACAAAATTTTAGCATAATCTGGTGAATTTATTGATGTCTTTTTATATTATCATACTGTTTGTTTTCATCACATTGTACTTTGAAATGGAACATATATTTTCAACAGTGGAATTTCCCAGGCTCTGTCATTAGGCATTTACTCAAATTATAACTTGTTTTATAATACAGTTGGCATTCACTCAAATTATAACTTGTTTTATAATACAGTTGGCATTCACTCAGATTATAACTTGTTTTATAATACAGTTGGCGTTCACTCAAATTATAACTTGTTTTGTAATACATTTGGCATTTACTCAAATTATAACTTGTTTTTTAATACAGTTGGCATTTACTCAATTTGAAACTTGTTTTATAATACAGTTGGCATTTACTCAGATTATAACTTGTTTTATAATACAGTTGGCATTTACTCAGATTTAACTTGTTTTATAATACAGTTGGCATCTACTCAAATTTATCTTGTTTTATAATACAGTTGGCATTTTTTTCAAATATATAATTGTTGTCTGCACTTGTTTGTTTATTCCTTTTTATTACATAAGAGACTACCAGCCATTTCACTCAACCACATGGTATTTATCATCCACTTTATGCCATTTCTAGTGTTGACAACTGGTACAACCATATGAATGTGCAATATATGACAACAGTGATCATGATTCACTTATCTTGCACTAGCAAACCAGACGTCCAAATATTCTGAAAGATATGGTATCTTGCACCGAACATATTGCATAGCAAGACCAGTCAGTCAGACCAAACATTAACATACCACTTCAAAGTGAACCGGCTTTATTCATAAAACTGTCTGGCTGAACTGACATTCCAGTACACCACCACTTTTAATGGCACATCCTATAGAAACAATGTTGCATATTGACGATATGGCATCATCATCATTGTCATATGGAATGCTGTACCCATCGACCCAGTGGGATGAAATGGAAATGCCAGAATGATCATTTCAATAAATTTGAATTAGTTTTAAGGCAGCAATAGAAGAAAATATATTGTATATATTGTATCCTGTTTGCGTCTGAATGCCCACCTCCAGTATTGTCCAAGCACATTGTTTTATCATTGACCTATATGTACTTTCATTACATGTATTTCTATTTATAACAGCTGTATATGACACATTTCCAAGAAAACAGTTTTCTTCAATTTCAAAATGAGCCTCGATCGATACAGTATAATTGCTTCACTTACTGTTAACAATAATAGTAGTTTTACATCAAGCATGTATCGTAATAATACTGTCAGTGCCCACATTTTTTCTGAAAAATGTTTAACAAATTGGATGAAGATTTTTAGCAAACTTAAATGACTCAATACAAGCGAATCCAGTCAAATCAAAATCTGGTAATAGTCCATTTATCTATACTCTGGTCATCTTGTGTGTTGGATGTCCAAATCGCTATTGAAAACACTCTCCCATACCAAGAAAACTTTTGGGATCTCATGCAACCATATCAGCCGAAATAACATCCCTATAATTGTATTTTGTACTCCATAATCCACCATGTCCATATTTGACACAACTGTATTGTATTTCTTCAAGAAAATACAATCATGTTGGTTTTCACAAAATTTTCTCTCTAGCAAAATGAGCAGCAACTGATAGAACAGTAAAACAGTTACTCAGTAATTGTTCAGCATCGTCATGGGCATATTTAATGCAAGATTTTTCATTTCTTCAGGAAGATATTCTGTGAGATAAATAGCTCCATTAGGTCATACCAAATGATAATAATTTTCATTATCTGAACTTTTAAATAACCACAAGGATACAAGGATACAGGATTGTTCTTACTTATATCATTAATAAAATCAAATATATCTCCTTCATAAAATTTAACAATTCCATTTCGTGGAAATATTGTTACTGCATTATGATCAATAATTTCAGTTGAAGCTCCTTTTGATTTATACTTCGAGTCATATAAAATGTCTCCAGTTATCATTCTTACTGTTACTGGGAATTTTAATTTCATTTATTGTAGCTCCCTTATCCTTCAGCCCATTTGTTTATTTTTTCACGTCACTGATCCGTTAAACCATTTCCATGTATCGCATTTATAAAATGTTCCGTTACTCATTCGGTTTACACAATTTAGCCTTTACAAAGTCTAGGATCAAAATTTCATCTGTTTTAGATCACAAACGCTGGGTTTATCATATATCAGATAAATTCCATAAATAACCGTGGTTACAGGATACCTTCTTTCATAATGCGGTTTGTCAATACCAGTCAACATTCCTGGTTTGGAATTTGTATTTAATATGGCAATTTTTCCATTTTGAAGGACAGGGTCATGTTTGTCACTGATAATCCATGTACCTTCTACTTCCTTAATATATTTACTATGAACAATATCTTTGTCAAAATAATTAATAATCATCACTGCTCATTGGTCGTTTATTTTAGCATCAATAACATTGGTGTTATTGCCTATGATTTTGAATGTTGACCACACATGAGCTGTGCCATCTATGCAAAATTCTTTTTTAGCATTACAAATACTTTCAGTCAGAGTTTCCATCAGATCAGCAAGAGCTCATCTTCATGGGTCAGGGGTTATTCTGTCAAGACCAAATCAGTATATAGAAGGCTTAATTTTAATTGCTGATAATAACTCTTCCATATTATAATTAAGACAAACATATATATATATATATATATATATATATATATATATATATGCAAAATGGCTTATGATACGCTTTACAACTACTTGTACTGTAACAAAACTTGCATAACCGAATTCTGTGGACTTCACTTATATAGTGTATGGGGAGGGAATTTAGGACCTAAACCGTGTTTGAAATGTGGTGTTGGGGTTAGAGGAAACACATTTGTGTGTGCAGTCTGGTGGTAGAAGATACGGAGAACTGTAAAGATATCATGATTAAAAAAATTAACACTGATAATAATGACATAGTTATAAGAAATTCAGAGGGGCTCCGAGTGTTCTAAAGCGCTCACCATTACAGATCACTGCCATCTCACCTCTGTCTGCTTGAGTTCGAGTCTCGGATTTGGCTAATGTGGTTATGTAAGAAAGCTTGCCAGTAGCTTCTCGTGGGTCGATGATTCTTTCCAGGGGTTTCCTGGGTTCTTCATCCACCATTTATGCTGGCTGCCATGTATAGCCTATCTTGTGCTGAAAAATTGCGTTAAACCCTACAACAACAACAAAAAAATAAGAAATTCAGAAGATATATTGCTAAATTTTCAAAATAATCATTTAGACAAATATTATATGTAAATGGAGCAAAAAGAATTCTATCATCAAAAATTATGAGGCATCTCATGATGGTATCATCAGGCAGTGTCAACTAAAAAAAACAATCGGTTCTGGTAATAGTAATGGTTATCTTCAATCTTCTGATGGGTGGAAAAAAACATTTGTCACAAGTTGTTCATTTACAAATTTTTAACAGATTGATCAAAGATGGTCTTGTGATGAATCATATTGATTCAAATCCCAAAATGATGATTTAAGTAATTTATAGGTGGTTACAGTCAATGCATATGATGTACTGGACAATTAAAAAAAATTCCTCGAGACGTTAAGTCCATAATTACAAATACTGGTTAATAAATACAGAGTTCCCATGCTACCGGGAAAGCGGGAAATAGTGAGAAGAAATGAAAAAAATTCCCGACTGTAAAAAGTCCTTGAATTTCGCAAATATTGATGAAAGTCAGGAAAAACGCGGGAATTTTACTCCACAACTTGATGCTTGAAACAATTACATAACTGAGTCGTAACTGAACTGATCGTGAGTTCAGTTTATCTAACCAGAATATTAGGAGGTTGCAGTATGGATCATTTGGGTGCTTGCTATAAATAAATTTGTTGAGACAATCCAAACGCTCAATGGATTAGATTCATCTGGTAGACTTTTTGTTTCACAGACAGTTCGATATCCATGTCATCCATGATTTCACGTCAGAAATGCACCTCTCTACACCTTGGATGGTAGCATGAACTTCAGTTGGGTGGCTAGATTTGTATATTTGGGTGTCATCAGCATATGATTGGTGAGACACTGGATGATGATCTATGACACTTGAGAGTGACTGAGTGTACAAAATGAAGAGAACAGGTCCAGGAACAGACCCCTGTGGAACACCACAACATAGATCAACTGGGCTGGAGTGTATTCCATTTGCAGATACAATTTGTGTCCTGTTGACCAAGTAGGACGTGAACCACAGTAAGGCTGTATCATGAATGCCAAATACATGCTGGAGATGGTGAAGTAATATATCATGGTCTATTGTGTCAAATGCTGCAGGCAAATCAAGGAGGGTGAGGACTAATCTTTCCGCTATCCAATGCAGAGAGAATGTCATTAACTACTTTTAGAAGAGTAGTTTCAGTATTGTGGCAAGGGCGATATGCAGGTTGTACATTGCTAAAAAGACTGTTTGAATTTAGATGAGATACAAGCTGGGATAGAACAACCTTTTCTAAGATTTTTGATATGAATGGGAGATTAGAAACTGGGCAGTAGTTCTTTAAATCGTTATGGTCTAGTGTTGGTTTCTTAAGCAGAGGCTTTACAATGGCAGTTTTGAAATATGATGGGAATTCCCCGGATGAGAGAGAGGTATTAATAACATCAGTTAGTGAAGGCAATACTGAATCTAGGCACTCAAGCAGAAGTGATGTTGGAATTGGATCAAGTTCACATGGCTTTGGTGCACTCTTCTTCACGATTGTACGTACAAAATCCATAGAGACAGGTTCAAATGCTGCTAATGGTTGCTGCTCAAATTCTGTATCTCAACTGTATGGTGATGACGAGTCAATTAAATTGTGGTGTCAAGCTTATCTCTGATGGTTTGTACTTTGTCACGGAAGAAATTTGCAAACATGTCTGGAAGGTCGACTGGAGAGAAAGTAGTTGGAAGTGGTGTAGATTTGTTCCTTGACATTAGCTTGTTAGTAATCTCAAAGAGCTCTTTGCAGCTGGAACTTTCCATGATCTTAGTAGTGTAGTGGGCTGACTTCACTGCATGGACTATATTTGTGACATTCTTTTTAGAGGCTTCATAGATTTGCTTATAAATAGTGAGCCTGGTGGAAAGCCAAGGCCTCTCAGCTTGATGGCGGTCTCTTTTAGCAGTGCGAAGCTGGTCCCTATTACTGCTATACCATGGACATAGCTGCCAACCCTCACGAATTTGGTGTGAATTTCACGACTTTTTCAGCGATTCACGGATTCACGCCGCAAGCCAAAAATTCACGAATTCTCCAATCCTCAATTATTTTAAATCTTTAATAAAATAACCGATTTCCCGTTAAGCGCTAGTCGTGATATTCGCAGTTGCCGAAACGGTCCGGTACTGCTGGATGCGATATTAGTAGATCTACAGCCGATTAGTACAGTTGGCCCGGTAGCAAGCATTTTAGCCTATTTTAATCTGTATGTATAAGAGTAGTTTTACAAATGCTTTTGAGAGAAACCAGGGCCTAACCGGAATTTTGCTCCGTCATCAACACTGATTTGAGTTACGGTTCAGCATCGCATGTACAATTTTGAAAACGTCTTCACCACTAAGAAAAAAGAACTCTATTACTCAAAAAGTGAAGTTTAATTTGGAATAAATCAAAAATTGGCCGTGCATTCTGCCATTAAACATTGATATTCATCATGCTTTTTGCACTCAGTGCGCCATCGCAAAGACGATGTGAGGAAGCACGTCGGTTGCATAAAACATATAGAAGTTGGGAAAATTAAGAATTCGCATATTTCAGCTCCGGAATATTTTAAACAATTGGCGGAGGAAATGCAGGCTACCAACACTGAAGCATTATTTGTGAGTTTTCTTGTCGAACACAATCTACCTTTATCAGCTGGAGACCATGCTAAACATTTGTTCTGACAAATGTTGCCAGACTTGAAAATCGATTCCAAATTTTCCTGTGGAAGGACCAAAAGTGCTGCAGCTCCTGTGCTTTCCTCACAGCAACAGTGCAAGCGAAGTGTATTTTCTCTTGTGAGGAAAAATAAGACTTTAGCCGGCAAGAAGTCTGAACTGTTTAGAAAACAAATTTACGATCAAGCAGTTGAGGAAGTTGATATAGTGTAGTATTGACGATCAGAGTGGTCAGAGTGGATGGAGTTATTGTCATGGTATTTTTCATGAATTCTTGTCTAAATTCATGACTTTTTATCCCTAATTTCACTAATTGTGAGCCTGGAAGGTTGGCAGCTATGCATGGAGAACACTTCTGAATTGATACTCTGCACTTGGTAGCTGGGGCATGTTTGTCAAGCAATGAACGCAGGCAGTTATCGAGTTGTTCTGCGGTAGAAGGTAAGCTTTGCGGATGGGCTAGCAAAGTTAAACGTTTAAATCGAGTTAAACCTGCATAAAATTGATATGAATATTTTTCTTCTCAGAAATTGCGAGTATTAAAATCATTATGTCTTGAATCTGCTGAAAGACAATAAAACTAATGCGTTGATGAAATTTGAGGTGGTACTAGGGATTTCAATTGCTAGTCACACGAGCACACAATCTCACAACTGTCATTTTCAAATGTTGTAGAAAAGAATTAAATCAAAGTCGTATACTGCTTGTAATAAAAATACAAAAATGAAAGAGCACAAAATTCTCTATAGTTATTCCGAGACCGACTTAAGGAGTTTTTGTTGTATCATGTGACTACCATGTTGATGTGCTCTGTCACGCAGAGAGCATACGAAGCAGGGAACCAGAGTATGCTTGATGAATCAGACTAGCCAAGTTTCTTGTAGTTGTTCTCGAAATAAATATGTTGAGAATTATATATTCTTTCTGGTTTTTACAAAAAAGTATCAGACTTTCATTTAATAATTGAAATTTTGTACAATGACATTAAAATGGAGTTGTTGATACAGCGTGACCATTGGGCTTCCGATGTCATTGTTTGAGAGTTGTGAAGTCATGTGACTATTAACGCAATTGGCGAGTACCGGTTCAGGTTTCATCAGTGCTGAGGTTTGTCTAGTCTGTAAGCAGATTAAAGACATAATGATTATAATATTTGCCATTTTTGAGAAAATAAATCATTTTCCTATCGATTTTATGTAGGTATAAATTGATATAATATATTTTAAATTTGCTAGGCCACCTGGTAAGCTATCTTACAGAGGCGGCAGATTCCCAATTTTTTATATGTTTGTAATTGCTCTGAATCCACACTCAATCCTAAATATCCAAATGTGAAAAATGGGGTTGGAATATTTGAAGGAAACCCGGATTAGACAAATTTTGAATCTCAGAGCTGAACTTTGGTGCAAATTTATTACAGTGACATGTAGCATGAAGCATTGTTTTCAAATCTTAAATAGAACGCAGGTGAAATGGGAAATTGTCGTCCCTTTCATTATATATTAAGAAACAATAAGAGCAAATGTATCAATACAGGCATTGGGACTGGTTTATTGAACTAAAAGAAGAGAAGTTGATTTTACAGAAAGTTCAGTGCTTGTTTATACAACAATATATAATTCTGAATTTCTTTTGTCAAAATTTAAATCAACCCTTTTATAAATGTCTTTAAATGATGGAATTTTTAACCAGATTGTCTTAAGGAGTTTAGGTTGGTTGAAAAATCTTGTTTGAGATTTTATTGGCACACAAATTCAGGGTTAAACTTTTTTTCATTACAAGATAAGATTTTTTTATACTTAAATTTATTGTCTTTTTTTTAATCATACTTTGATAGGAAATGTTTACTTTACTGCTCATGAATTCTTTTTAATTAAAAGTTTGAAAGGAAACAAGATAATTTTTGCTCATTATGTTTTTTCCACGTATCAACATAATGCAGGTCAGCAGAGTAAAGTTAGAATTTGCATTCTTTACATTGAAATGGCTTTAAATGCCAATTTATAGGAATATAGTCAAATTTGTTTTGTATGACTCATTTTGTGGTTTTGTACATGATTATCTTTTCTGACATATATGTATTGGAGAGTCTTGAAAGAGAACATCTTCAGATTCAGAAAATGCATATTTTATAATCCAAAATGTTCTTTAATTCCATTCAGTAATGGTCATATGTTAACCTTGAAAATATTATTTTCATCCTGGGAAAATTCAGGAAAATTTATATTTAGAAAAGTGTGGGAACCATGGAAATAACATTTTGATCTATAAATAAAGCTGGTACAATATGTCACAGATAATATTACCAGATCGGCATTTTCTAAGAAATAAAAGCAAAAAAGTACATTTCACTATATGCCGATAGTGTTATATATAAACTGAGGAGAGATAACTCCATCAAGCTAAGATCTCTCCTGTAGAGTAATTAAGTAGTTACCCACAGCTTACTGAATAATAATTTGTTAACATTCAGTATCTTCCGTTGTGTTCTATATAAACTGAAAAGAGATAAATCTGTCAAGCTCTCTCTGTTGGAGTAATTGTTAGAGTAATTAAGTAGTTACCTCGCTTATTACTGCATAATATTTATACAACTAATTAAGATTTTATTTTTTGTGTTATCATAAACTAATTTTACAAATATACAATAATTTAACTATCTTCTTGATAATTAACACAATGTAATTCATGAAAATATTTCACTTACTCTGTTCACTCCCGATTGCACTTCCAGACTGACTGAGATAGAGCAATTATGTGTCTTTTATAGTCATGAATACACTCAAGCAGATTATTCAAGAAAATTGTGTGATTTCAACCAAAAAATCAGTTACATGATTTTCTGGAACATTCTCCCACGCAAAATGACACGATTTGCAAACATATTTTCTAGAATGGCTTGGAATTTACAAAAATAACTTGTTACTATTCATTTGGGGGGGGGGGAATTTCCAATGTATTTTCTACAAATGATGGTGATTTCCAAAAATAACTCTTTACTCCATAAATCCTGGGACTTTCCAACGTATTTTCTAGAATGGCTTGGAATTTCTAAAAATAACTCATTTACAATGTATTTCTGTTGGGAATTTCCAACGTATTTTTTAGAATATTGTGCATAGACTATGAAAGGCACAGAATTGCTCTATCTCAGTCAGTCTGGAAGTGCATTAGGGAGTGATCAGAGGTAAATGAAATATTTATTTAGTAATCTAGATTTTGTGTTTATGCTATATTACATAATTGTATTATATCATCTTCGTTGAGGAAATATTAATATTAATTCGGCAATTAAAAAATAAAAAAAGATGGCCTAAAAATTCAGCTTAATCCAGAAAAGATTATTTGTGATTTTGAATTATTACAGGCACGTAAATTTGAAGACAGATATATACTACCAGCGGAATATAGATTTATAGAGCAGATCCAACAGTGTATGTTCCAATCTTTGGCTACTGTGAAAGATACAGAAGTTACAAAATTCTATCTCTGTCAAGCGTGTTTGAGAAAATCAGATCAGAATTAGATCAAGAATACAAAATGAAAAAATTATTAACACGCACGAGAGGCAGTTGAAAAAGTTTATGTCAGATAACAATGACAAAAGTGACAGTAAAAGTAATAATGGGGATTTTGAAAGTGAAAGTAGTGAAAATGTTACTGATGAAAATGAAAATATATAGCAACTGGGTTCGTAGTTAATTATCCTTTGACTTTATTCTACCTGAGAAATAGATTTTAAAAATTTGACTTGTGCAATTTTTTTTCTTTCGATAATTTGAGTATATCCATGAAATCGTTAAGATTTTATGTTGAGATTAATATTCAAATTTTCATTTCTTAAATCAATTAAATGTCCAGTCTGGTCAGTAAGTTTGAAATTTATTCTTGATAATAACAGATTATGACATCATAAATAGACTGGATTAATCGGTTCTTGTGTGATCAAATATCCAGGAGGTACATGAGGTGTAAATGTGTATAAAATATATCCTTGCTGAGCCTGACTAGATTTGTCAAGATCTATTTGATAGCTGCCATCAATTGCATCAGGTATAAGCTTGACTGCGATTGCTGATGTGATATTTACAATTCCCAGTGAAATATGATGACCTCCACCATATGGATCATTGTTATGGTTGAGAATATTTGCTGGTGGGGCTATTTTTTTCCATAACTCAAAATTTTTTGGAAAGTTTTCATTAATAAGATCGTTGAATGATTTTTTTAGTTCATAAGTGGAAAGTACTGGCATTGTATAATAATCGAGAAATATATTCTTTTTTAGTGTCATATTAAATTTAATACTTTTTAGGGTTTCTCCACTTAATTCTTCATCAAACATCACCTCTTCAACATTAAGCCAGGTGACATATTCAGGATGAAATATAACTTTCGTTGATTTGTTGTTTTACATCATTATTATAGTATTGCTTGATATTATTAAATAAATTTTGTCGGTCACTAAGGACACATGTGTATTCAGGTTTAATATCATCAGCAAAAAGGTAATAAAAAAATTCATCCATAGCTGGTAAAAAGGTTTTGTCTTCAAAATCATATATTGTTCTTGCTAAGTTAGGAAGTTTTTTTACCATCAGATGTAGTAAAATCATTTTCAGGACGAGAAGGATCTCTTATTCATCCTATCATAGTCCATGGGTATTTTTTTCGAAATTTTGGAAGATTTATAAATATTTTCTTATCCATGAGGAAATCGCAAGTTTTAGTTCTGGTGGTTGTTGATATTCAGGTGGAATTTCAGGCCATCCTGACACACTTCTGATCGATGATTGATATATATCTACAGCATGATCTTGTGAATTTGTTTCTATCACAGGTGATAAAGTCAGTTTGTGAATGGTGATAGCTATTTTTTATTCATATCCTCTTATAGATTTGCTTCTGCACTGGAATTCATCATTGATTTGTTCGATTTGATCATTGCCTGTAGGTATACTGACTTGCCAATCAGGAGTTCCATCTGGTTTATTTTTATTTGCAAATATCAGTTAATTATTTGCTGGTAATCCACCAAATGATTTTGATCTGATATTTGGCCAGCTGTAATATACTTGTAATTGTGCTAGTGCTATTTCTTTTGCTGGAATTGCAGTTGGAAAGTTAACACTAAATTCTGGATTAGTTACGGTCACTAATATCATCGTAGTTTTTGACAGAATTATATTAATGACAGTCTGCTGAAGTAGCTCATTCAGAATTGACATTCTTATTTAAATCCTGATTTTCTAAATCCAGCATGGATTCTGTCAAAGTCATTACTTCCTTGCAAATTTTAATCATCTCCGTGAACTCAAAAGATCTGATATTTTTCCATCACTAAGACTTGTTGATAATAATGAGGATAATTTGGAGTATGCTACTGTCTCTGTGTGTAATTTTATTATATAATCATGTAATTTTGTGTTTGTACACATGCATATTTTTTTTTGCAATATTAAGAAGGCTAGCAATTGTTGTTGTAGCTGAAACACAAATTGTTGCAACTGCTGGTGCCATCACTAGCGATGATGTTATTGTTGATAATAATACACCAGTTCCAGCAATAACAGCAGATGCCGCATATACAATTATGTCAACAGCAGCTACATGTCTGCGATGTTTTTTTTTATTTTTAATGTTTATTTGTCAACAATATTGTTTAGTTTTGTTTGCCATGCATGTGCTTGATTCAGTCTAAAATCTTGAACGTTGATGGTGGGCTCATTATATTTTAAGTAGGTGGTAATTTAGCAACTAATTCAAGACACCAATAATACAATACAGGTTTACTTTTTTCTTTGGGTTCCACCACGAATATTCCCTCATTGTTTTGATCCAACATCACTAACATATATCAAGAGGATCATTTAGTGGAAAACGCCATGAAATTGTAGATATTGTATATGCTGTTGTGCAAAGTATTGAAGATCTGTATATACCAGTATCATCAGTGCAATGCTTAATCAATTTATTGAGTGGTGACCATAATGCTGATCCAGATGTTGCCATATACACTACACGTTCAGTAATTTTTTTTTATATCAGAGAACTTTATGTCAATGTCTGATGGATTTCCCAAAATTTTGTTAACGATTCCATGTATTTTTTTTGGCGAAAATTTACAAATGCTTGTATATGATTAGAGTATTTAGATCTAAATGTCATTCCATCATTGATTGTCATTAACGAGTTCGTCATGGGAATGTTGCTATCATCAACATATTTCTTCGTTGCAGTGTCATCACTTGATTCTGGTTCTCCAGGACCAGTAATTTTATTGTTAGTCATATTGAGAGAACCAGTCATTGTATCACCTGAGGTTAATAAACAATCATTGATCTCAGTTAAGATCATGTTGTTGTTGCTGTCTACATATCTTTTTGTTACCTCATCATCATCATCTGATTTTGGTTCTTTAACATTAATAATTGTATTTTTACTCATATTGAGATCGCCTTACATAATATCTCCAATTCATCTGGTACGTCCAGCAATTTCTCCCCTGATTGATAGAACGATTTATCTGATTTTTTAATTTTTCTGCTTTTAGTAAATGCCACTAAGTTATCTGTTTGCATCTGGAACCCACAGAATAATAAATGTCAACGGGATATTACTCATTTTTAATCGTCCTTGTTTATCCTGAAAAACAATGACTTCATTTTGGTCCACGTTTGCAAGACTCAAACAATTAGTGAGTTCATCCTTGACTTCATCAAGGGTTGCATATTTAGAAAAGTCGCCTTGCTGAGTCTTACTTGGGTGAGAAGATTTTCTGTAAATATCAACCATTATGCTTTAAGATCTGTTTAAAACGATTAGTGGCTACTTGTATACTCGTGCACGACTTTATGAGGGGGTAATATTCATGATGACACAACGATGAGTACAGCAATTACTTCACGGCCACATTTTGGTGGATCTGTTATTGTTTCTATTGGTAATGTTGAATACCAGACTGGAGTTTTTATTAAGTTTTTAATGCATTTAGGTTTCATAGTAACTTTTTACATTAGTGAGTTAAGCTTTCTGGCCCCAACTGGTGCCCATTACACCTTTTTTTAATTTTGTTTCTCTCCAAGAACTATTTTGGTAAATTTCTAAAGTGTTGGAATTTTTTTTTTATAATTGGAAAACAACTCCATTGAGAAAATCAGAAGACAACAATGGTTGCATCCCTTAATAAAGTAGTTTGTAGCATGTGGATGCCATAACCAAGACAACCGGACTGAGATGACCGAACTGAGATAGGAAAAGTAAGGTTAGGAAAAAGACTAGATTTCTGTCTGACATGGCTTTTTTAAAAAAAAATTCAATCGAGTAAAGCAGAAGACAACAATGGTTGCATCCCTTAATAATGTAGTTCTTACCATGTGGATGCCATGGCCGAGATGAACAGACTGAGATAGGAAAAGTAAGGTTAACAACAAGGCTGGATTTCTCTGTTGCATTGATGAGAAAAATTATTCCACTTGTTTAATAAATTGCTATTGAAAACAGTCATTGAAGTTTATATAGTATAAACAAAGCCAGACTATGGCCTGCATGTTGAATTCACCCCTCCAAACTTGGGTAAAAATGGTTCCATATACATGTACAAGGTAACCTGATTGTAGTTAGCTGTATGTGATAAACTGTCAGAATGATTGCTGTGTCAAACTTCTGCCAGGCTTGACAAAAAAGAATTGGAAACAATTGAGTGACTTTTAGTGCTAAAGGTTTTTTGTTTATAGGGTTTGAAGAAAGAATTAAGAAAGCAAGCAAGAATTATTGCTGCTTCATTGCTGGAAATTAAGATAGACAAGTCAAATTTTTTCTTCTCAATATAAATTCAAACACAAAAACAGAATTTAAAATTTACAAAAATTTAGTTCTGCTTTCTGTCCTTCAGATTTTTTATTTGTTGTAAGTAAGTGAATTAAGTAAGGCAAATATCTGAAATATTAAATGGAAATGATGTATGTGAGTTGAATTAAAAACTTAAATTATAAAGACTGTCTTTCACTCAAACTGTAAAGAAAAATACTTAACATATGCCATTAAATTTGTAAATTTTGTTTTCCTGTACAAAATGAATGCATACTATTTTCTGTTCTTGCAAAAAATATTTATATTCCTGCATTTACCAGTGTCAATTGTACACCCTATGCATTTTACAGAATGAATACCTTAAACCCCAAGATGCTGGCAGATCTGGGTCTAATAACTGTTCTTCATGGGTCCTTTTTTGTGATGAAATGGTTAGGTAACACTAGATGAATGTGTAAAATTCTTGAACTTTTATCTTTGCTTTTTTTTCTTCAGGAACACGAGAGGCTAGCTCTGAGGAATGGAAACATGACCTGTTTGACCAGACAGAGAAAGCCGAGCCAGAAAAAGATAAAGATAAAGAACCATCAAGCACAACCTAGGCCTGCGTGAAATTTCCCAAGTTTAACTCCTATGACTGTTAACCTATTCTGTGTGTTCCATTTATTTTGCTGACCTAATTGGTGGGTGACATGTGCAACATGGTATGGCAAGAAATCACCTGATGTTAGAGTTTGAGAAATTTAATGTTTTTAATTTCATACCTACAAAATATATTATCGCCTTGAGTTGGCTCGTTAATTAGTGGCAGCAAATATGCTTTTCTTTTGTCAACAAACACCAGATGTTTGGACAACTAAAAAGAAACCAGCTTTCTTTGATCTGTTTGTCATGGACCAGAGGAACTGATAGGATGGCTTGTTGCCAGTTTTTTAGTATTTCTTTTATCATTGCTTCTCCTAAGCTACTTGGAGTTTTGACATGAAACTTTATTCTAGAGCTAGAAGTCACTCCATTATTTCAAACTCTGTTTTTGTCAAGCTGGTTGGTCTTGTATAAAACCTGTGCTCAGACATCAAATATGGTCACTACAGCAGCCTTCTTGAAAATCTTGCTCAGTTACTCCTCTTGAACAGTGGTCATGTCATTATGGAGTTTTCATCAAAAGACTTCTTCTGATGTCTAGTTGGTCCTACATAAAATGGTTCCATTTGAGTGTTCAGTATGGACACCACAGTGTCCATCTTTAAAAATCATGTTATTGCTATTGCTACTTTTTCAGTTGTTACCAGGTGAAAATGGTGCCAATCTGACATCTAGCATAGCTGCTAAGCAAGCTGGTTTGAAAATTTTGCTATTTCAACACCTGAATGGAATGTCATATTGACATAGGATTTTCACCAGCAGACAGCTTGTTTAGTTGGTCTTAAATGAAAATTGTGCTGATCTGATATCCAATATGGCTGCCACATTGACCATTTTGATAATCTAATCACTATTCCTCCTAGATGGAACACTGAGATTTCACAAAAAAATACTTCTTATGTCTAAGTTGATACTGAATGAAAATGATGCAGATCTAACATCCAGTATGGTCACCATGGAAGCCATCTTGTAAGTCTTCTTGCGACTGCTCCTAAATGGAAGCTCATGTTAGGGTTTCATCAGAAGACTAATTATCATATCCAGTTGGTTGTAAATGAAAATGGTGCTGATCTGACCTGATATATGGCTGCCACAATGAACATATTGAAAAACCTTGTCAGTAATTCTCTTGAACGGAAAGTCATATCAACATGAGCTTGTTATAAAATGTCTTCTAATGGTGTCAGGTTTGTCCTCAATGGAAAAAAATGCCTATCTGACATCTTTTGTGGCTGCCAAAATGGCTAATTCGAAAATTGTATTCCTTAGGAATATTAGAGCATCAGTCCCTTCAAGGACTTGTTTTTCTTGGTTCTGCTGTTCATAGACTAGACTGTCATCTACTGGACACAAGTTTATTATCACTACTCCACCAAACTTTGTGAGGATTGCCATTGAAAAGTTGCATGCACATTCATACCAAGTTGAGATGATCTTAAATGGGATGGTGATATCCAATATGGCCAATACAGCAGCCATTTGGAAAATCTTTATATGGTTGTATGATATGGGCTTTTCAACAAAAGACTTCTAATTATGTTTTATTCATTGTAAATGGTGCTGATCTGGCATCCAATATGGCCAGCATCTTGAAAATCTTGTCTCTGTTTCTCCTAATTCAAGTCATATCAGTATGGGGTATTCACCAGAAAACTTACTTTGAAATCTATTTTGTCCTACATGAAAGTTGATTTATCTTAAACAATATGGCTGCCATAACAGCTGTCTTGAAAATGTTATCACTACTCCTCCTCAACATATAGACATGTCATTTTCACAGAAGACTTCTTATTGTGCATAGTTGGTCCAGAATAAAAATGGTGTCACTATAAAATCCAGTATTGCCACCATGCTTGGAAATCTTATTGCTATTACTCCTGAATTGGTGGTTGTATTGACATGGGATTTTCACCAAAAGAAGTTTTATTATATCTAGTTTGTCTTGAAATGAAAACAGTACTGATATTTCAGCCAATATAGCTGCTATTATGACCATCTTGTAAATCTTATCATTACTCCTCTTGAATGGATATTCATATCAACATAATGCTTTCATCATATGTCTCTTTTTGACGTTGATTCTAAATGAAAATCATGCTTATCTGATGTCTAATATCGCCACCCTGTCTGCCATTGTGTAAATCATTTCATTGTTCAAGAATGTCAAAAGTGATTTGGCAGTAAAAGGAAGAAAAAGTCTTAATATAATTCTTGGAAATCCTTTCAGCAATTTGAGCACCTGTCATTACTTTTGATTGTTGTAAAAACTAAATATTCTTGATGATTATGAAGTTAATAGTTTATGTATGAGGTGTGCAGTATATTTTAGAATTGTAACAAAAGTAATATGGGAAAATAAATATGATGAACCTACGAGGAATGTATCTAAAAATTAATGATTGCTGTGTAATTGGTATTTGTTTATTCAAAATATCCTTGATTCAGCACTGAAATGGCATAATAGTTAATTGGTATATGAAAAATCACCTAGTTCTTGTGCATAAAAGTCAACAGCAGAACAGTCTAAATTTATGGCCTTGCATCTTGCTATCTGTAAAATAATCAGCAAAGATAATTTTTTCTAGTTGGTATGGTTTAATGCCATTTTTCAGCACATGATAGTCTGTACATGCTGACCAATATATCTGATGGAGGAAGAACCCGGTAAAACACTGGGAAGAACTACCAACCCCAGGGAAGCTATTGGCAAGTTTTCTTGCTTAAGCACATTGGCCAAGCCAGAGGCTGGAACCCACACAGACGGAGGCGAGATGTTATTGATGTGTTATTGACCTTTGACCACTCACCCACCTGGGGATCATTTTATTTAATATTCTATTAATTTCTTATTTTATTGCATTATTTATATTACAAGCCTAAAATGCACTGCATGTATGTGTTATAGTCTGTCATATCTTTTTTGCTTAAGATTTGGCAGCAGATATTTTTTCTCATTGCTTGATCCTGCTTATATATAAATGTTTCTTTATGGTCATACAACTTAAAATCCAGTATAATGAATATTTTAAATCAGTCAAAAGAACCAATATTCCAAAAACACTACACAAAATCAGACTAATAGGAAATATCCACACATTATTTTAGTCAGAATGATTGTTCCATCATGGCATCAGGCTGCTATCATCTACACATGTAATATGGAAAATAAATCACTTTGATATCATCTTTCAAAATGAGTTTTGAGAAATAGTTTATCTTTATCTGTTAGCTATACTTTAGTTCTTCTGGTTTGCTATGAGATAACTTCCATGTTAAGGCATTACTGTATGCCTTTTGATTGAAAGAGGATGCAAGTAAAATAGTGAATTAGCAAGATAGTGAATAATTCAAAAATTCATAATTATTCACAGGCACAAAGTATTTTGTTGGTAGCTTTCGATGTTGATGGGCAAGAACATTTGTTATTTTACATGCTATTTTGGCTTTAATCTTAAGTCTTATAATTGTGAAACCTGTCTACAAGGCACATAAGTAACCACCAAAATATGGCTTTTATGGAAATTGGTCTTTTTAATAGAGATAAGTAATAGTTATATTAATTTTAGCAATTTTAGCAATATGGGCCAAGAAGTATTCCTCTTTATGTCCAAGAGTCTTTTAATAAATGTGTCTTGCAAGACTGGTTTTTCTCATTCAAATACATTTCCCCGTCACCTGCTACCACACGAACCCAGCCAGTCTGAAAGACAAAAATCATCTTCTCCTGTTTATTTCAATACAATAACTCTTGCACATTACCTCCCCTTGGCACCACCAGGTGTTGCTAGTCTTTAGCTTCGTTGCTGTACTTAATAGTCCATGCCATTTTTGTGTTCTAATTGACTCATCCAACATTTCTTTTGGATTTATTGTGTGGAATAATCATTCTGCTGTAATCTGTATACATCCTGTTTACAATTTCTGCCAGTTGGGGTGATTTTGTCACCTTTAGCAATTTTCTCCTTTTAAGACTGTGTCAACCACACTATCATTGACCTCAGACAAGGTCTCTCTTGTATCATTTCAGCAGAATGTCATCTAAATGCTATGGTGCAACTTCAGAGCCTGGAAGTCTCCCATGACTCTTGTTTTTGCATGTACTATGTGTACATCATTTATAACATGCAGCATGTGTAATTCATGGTCAGAGAAAGTCAAGGCTACAGTATTAGCTAGGTTTGTCACATACTGATTTGCTAAAAAAAAAATGTTTTCTCTTTTTGTGTCATTTCAGAAGAATGTCTACTAAATCCTTGAAATGCCACATTCTAAGAGCAGTAGTCCACATGGTATTGAAGAGAAGGAAAGATGGACCATAATCATATGTGACTCCCTCATGTCTACGTAATCAGATTCGTCAAACTCGCTGAGTTCATTTCCAACAGGATTTGGATTTCTGTGAGAGAGTTTTTGCAGCTCCTTGGCTTATTCAATGTGGCAGCAGACTTGATCCTGCTTGGCCGCTGTTTTATGCGTCCTTACAAATAATGATGCAAGCACAATGGCTCCCCTTGATCAGATAGTCGTCCCACCTGAGATTCAGTCAGTGGAGCAACTCAGGTATGCTGACCATGGGAATTCCACTTGAGAAGCCCCAAACAGAAATAATGGTATGTACTGATGCTAGTGTGCACAGTTGGGGAGCTCACCTATTGCCAGATTTCACTACCATCAGTGGCATGTGGGAGTCAGGGGAATGGCTTCTACACATCAGCATCATGAAAATGAAGGCTGTAATCAATGCCTTTCACTTAAAAATAGCTAGACTCTCAGGCAAAATGGTCCTCATTACATCTGACGTCTGATCTCCTCAAACAGGACGCACCAAATCCCCTGACCTGTGTGGTCTGATTTGGCAGTTTCTACCATGTGACAATCTACATTTCAGCATATGAATCACACATGTTCCCGGCAGACTCATTGTCTTGGCTGAGACTCTGTCCAGGAGAGGGCAAGTCCTTTACACCGCATGGTCTCTCCATCAGTTGGTCTTCACTCAGATTTGTGCACATTGATAGTGTTCAATGATCTATCTTTTGCAACAAGGTGGATTCACAGTTACCCACCTTCATCTCTCCAGTCCCAGACCCAGAAGCTTGGGTCATGGATGTACTCTCGTTCAGTTGGGAGGATTGTAGTCATTTGCCAACCCTCACCCGGTCCAGATACCAAAAACTAATACAGAATTTATGGGGTCATAATTGCAAGATGATTTGGATAGCCCCTCTCTAATGGAACAAGTCCTGGGTCACCGATCTACAATATCTAGCAATAGATCTGCCCAGGAGGATTCTGGCCAACTTGTATCTTATCAAGCAACCATGGTCACAAGTATTCCATTCCTGCCCAAACCATCCTCATCTCCATGTTTGGCTCTTATCAGGACAACCTTGTGAGACTGACAATTTAAACCTTCGATTGTGAGAGAATCTTTGAGAGCAAGAAGGCCCTCCACTCTGAAGGTTTAGGAGGAAAGTAGCATGTTTTCAGGGACTCATGCTATATCAATAAGATGTTCCGTTTGATTGTCTCCATACCTCAACTGGCCAACTTTTTTCTTTGGTTCTTTGAGGAGAATCAATTGACCCCAATCTCTGTTAAAGGCTACTGTCCTGTGATATTGGACACATTCTAGCATCGTGGCAGACATGATTTTGGGCATGATGCAGAACTATCAGACATTTTAGCCTTTTCATCTCAATCAACCAAAATCCCTCACTGTTTCCAAATAGAGCAATCCTTGATTTTAACATGGCTCTATTTGATTCAATTCAATCCACTAGCTGACCATTTCATAAAGTAACTAGTGAGAGCCAGGGCACATGATATTACCCCGCAAGCCTTTGCTTCGTAGCTGAAGTGGTTTGAATGCTCAGTGTATGCTGACATCTCACCAGATCAGAGTTGCCTCATGAAGATCACAGCTCAGAGCTTTGAGCATCATGTTCAGACATAACATTTCAGTCTGAGATATAATAGAAGCTATTGGCTGGCATGCAGAGTCAACCTTATAGAGTTTTTGTCTAAATTATTTATGGTCACAGAGGAAAACATTACATCTGGTTGGTCTAGTAGCAGCAGCACAGACAGCCACCAGACCCAACTAGATCAATCAACACAGCCATGAAGCTTCACAGGTTTCACCAGTTTAATTTTGTTGGTAAGAAGATTTAAATATTCATCTTTACTGTATGTTAGGGTCACAGGTCAAGTGACCCCAGGCTTTGTTACTCATGCAGTTAGGAGAATAGGTTATTTTTCACTGGGGAATCCAGCTGTTCTTCCATAGAAGGATACCCAAGGTAGAGGTTGGATGCCCAGCATCCCCTTCTCCTATTACTTATTCTCATAACGTAATATGATTTGGGAATATATTCCAAGGAGAAAGCTAATTTTTAAGTAAATTATGTTTCTCTGAGAATACTTACCCAATCACATTGCTTAAAGACCCTCCCAGCCACTCTGCCATGCAAGCATTCTCATTAGTATCTCACTCAGTTTAAAGCTAGCAACACCTGGCAGTGCCAAGGGGAGGTAATGGACAAGAGTTATTGCTCTTTTTCTTTGAAATAGGAAAAGACAGTTTTTGTCTTTTAGTAGGGCTGGATTTGCAAGGTAGCAGGCTAATATCCCAACATAATGTGTTTGGGTAAGTATTCTTAGAGAAACATAATTTTCTAAAAAAATTGCTTTCTCTATGGTATTTGAGCTCATTAAATCTGGTTAATGCTTATTCTAGTATTTTTAGGTTACTGCATATGTATGGGAAAATATGAATGAGCTTTTTCTGAGTAATACTGCACAACCTTGGGAGTGCAGTGTTAGTCCGAATTGCTGTATTTCAAAATAAATACACAACCTGAGATTCATTAATACACAGTAACAATATCAATGCACACACAGCACTGCCCAGCAATCTTTGAACTTCTTCATGTGCTCGACATTAGTTTTAAAAATTCTTGTTTTGGTCCACTTCAAATTGAAATGAAGAATTATATTTGAATGAATGTTTGTTGAAAAAACTTTTACAGTTTTGGAATGGATGGATTTTGTTTTAATGTTGATTCAACTCAGTTCTGCTTTTCTGCTCATGATGGACTGGATTTATTGGGTCAGTTGAGTGCAGTAAGGAGAATACAACTTCATTTGGAAATGTACTTAAAAATTACAGTGCAATTTCAGTGTGTATCAGGTTTTCCATGACATGGGTATTGTCATTCAGATTTGCAGGGCTAAATACATTTTGAAGAAACTCAGGATGCATAAATGTAAGTACATTTATTACCATTCTAATTACCTGCTAAAGAAGACATATGTTCATGTCCTGTCACTTGCATGCTTGCTGTTGGAGGGACCCCAGCTATGACCTATATCATACAGTGTATGTCTTCAAAATAGTTCAGTGGCGAAAATTGCAAAGCAGCTGTTGTGTGTGACATTACATTTAGCCCACAGAAATAATACTTTGGTGTCTTCATTTATTGGCTCTGTGGCTCTTAGTCTCCTTCAAAAGACCCTCAGTTGCATTTTTTTCTTGAATTTAATATTTTGACAGACTTGTAAAATGCTACATCTTTGATAGATATATGATAGCCCATGTCATCAGTACACTTTACCGTGTGATTGTTATAGACCCTAGAGAGCACTGGTCATAATCTGAACCATTCTGTATGTGAAAATTTATGAATATTTCTCCAAAATAACTGTTTAAATGATAGAATTATGTTTTCAGTTACTGTGTCTCATGTTTGATGTTGACATTGCAAATGTCATGTTCATTCATTTGCTTGTTTGAAAGTTTCATTTGTAACTCACTGAACTCATCCACAACTTTAACTTTATCGTCTCTACTTTCAAATGTGTGAAATGGAATGTTCATTCACAAGCAGATTTTATAAACCAAAAGCTAAAGTGTGTACTAAATAAGTGTACATTGTTTACCGAGGCATTCCTAATACTTGATACTATTTTAGGGACACACGTTATGCAGTATGAAGCCATGCAGTATGGAAAAATACTGCATTATTCTGACAATGTAAAGTTAATGCATACAAAAATGAGCATATAATAATGGTAATTTCTGTCTTGCATGTCACAGATTTTTTTTATACTACATTGTTTAATACATTCTCCAAGTTTTATTAGTACAAAAATATGTATTCATTGGGATGTTGAAGGAAATATAAAGATGTGTCCTTTGTTAATGGGTTTTGAAATCACCATTTGGGAGGTGTCCACTTTACCTTAATAATAAGAGCAAATGTTCTTTGTTCATTCACTAAAGATAGTTTACTGAGACACTGTTACTGCAACTAGTCTTTTGCCCAGTATTTTGCAAGTCAGCTAATGAGAGATTTCTTAATCAGTTCTCTCAAAATAATCTTGATTGTTGAAGATCAAAAATATTTGAAAAGCTAAATGCATGAATCTTAAGAAAATTCTGTCTTATAGGGGTGGCAGTGTAAAATAGAGCAGTATTGGTTAAACAGCCTAATAATTTTATTATACATGCTACATGCATATTTTGCTGCCAATGTTTGGTTTCTCTTTTTCTAATGAGATGAATTTTAATTAGGTAAAAAATTAAGGTTCTGCATGCCTTGTTGTTTTTTTTCTCCCATGGGTGTGTATTTTTAAAGGAAAAAATCTTCGTATAGATTGATGGCAATATACCCCTCATCTCGATGGAATATGAATGGCTGATTCACATGACCAACCTGTAGCAATTACAGTGACATTGCTCTGATATTTGTATGCATAAACCAAGTCAAACTCAAAACTCTAGTCATCTTCAGATTTGAACTTTTGTCTGTATATTTGTTTATCCTCCCATCTGAGTTTGCTGTATTCAAGAGAAATATCTGAAACAATACAGCTGTTTGTTACCAGTGTTGCACAAGTACACTATACCAGGGACAATATACAATGTGAGGAAAAATCTTAACTTCTGTCAGGACCATCCCACAGTCACACTCCCCTGGTTAAATTTCTTCTTCTAATACCTTATTGATTATAACTTGTTAGGAGTCCTTCTACTAGCATACAAAATGCAGCCCCTCCAAACAAAGAGATTAGTGGTTTTTTTTGCAGTCTTAGTATTAAAAGTGGTGAGATACTACATGCATACAGAAACATATCACTGCTTCGGTGGCTTAATGGTTCGAGCATCCGCCTCGGATGCAGGAGGTCGTGGGTTCGATCCCTGGTTGAGTCATACCAGAGACTTGCAAAATGGTACTAACAGCTGCCTCGCTTGGCGCTCAGCAATTAGAGGTTAGTGTTAGAACTGGTTGGCCTGGTGTCAGGATAATGTGACTGGGTGGGACATCATGCTACATGTCTGTGGCATGATGCCCCAGACTGCAGACATCGTACCAATATGACTGAAATTTTTTTAAAGCTAAGTTAAAGATCCAAATCACACACACACACAGAGAAACATATCAGACATGATTCATCTTGCCTTTGATTAAGGAATTGGTGCCCAATCCCACAATTAATCAATACTACTTTTGATCATGCTGGACAGCACACATTTTGAGGCTTCTCAATTTCATTTTTATGGGGGGCGGTCCCCATGAACAAGTGACCTACAGAGAGTTCTCACAAGGAGAGCATAGGCCACACCCATGTTTCGCAAAATATTTGAAATTCCTCAAATTGATATATTTGAATATCTTTCTTTTTCTTTTTTTGGAATTATAAATTTTTCACTGAACATTAAACAGGCATTAGTTGTTACCGTTAATTCATAAAACTGTCTTTTTTCAGAAATTTGTCTTGCTTTGTCTTGCTTTATCTTTGATGAGAAACTGATGATTCCTCACATTTCAGGAATTCCATTACAATGTTTTGTATTCATGCCATGCAATTTTGCTTCTACACAATACCTCATATTTTAGTCCATCATCTACAGTTACCAAACTTTATGGATAGCTTGTATTTGGGGCAAGGAAGAAATTTCAGGGTCCAGTGGTTATGGTCACAGTGATTGCAGATGAAAGGAGAAAATTGTTTCCACACAGTGACTCAAATTCTCCATTATCTATGGTTACTCATTTTTGTGAATTGCTTGCTTTTGGGGTAGGACAGAATGCTACTGATTTCCAGCTCAAAAAGTCAAAGGTAAGATTGCTGACTGAAAGAATAAAAAATATTTTTGCACAGTATTTTGAGTTTTCCATCATTTTCTGTACCAAACTTTGTGAATTTTTTTAGACATAGGGTAAGGAAGAACTCTTCCTGAATTTGGACTGACAAAGGTTGCTACAACTGATGGAATAAAAATATTTTCTGCACAATAACAATAATTGTGCATCACATACCTGGCCCAAACTGTTTTGATGACTTGCACATGGGGTAAGGAAAAATTATATTGATTTTGGATTCAAAGTAGGTCACTAATTGATCTACATAGAGAACTATTAAACAGGGGTTGATGTATAATCATGATACTTTTGTTCAAGAAAGAACTGATTCCCCGGTGTACAGTTTTAAAATTAAGTAGTTATTTTTTTTGTTGAATTCTACCTGCTTATCACAAATATTCCACTATTGTCAGAAATATTATGAGATGTTGCAAAATTTAGTGAAACTGAAACCAGGTGGTTTTGTTACATTCCTTGAAATTTTACCTCCTCAAACTTGTCAGTGCAAAGAAATTACATACACTATCATGAGCCCACTTCTGGTTGGCAAAGAAGTGAAGATGTAAAGAAGGTATGACTCTTTATGTAAAGAACCAAACCAACATAATAAATGATCAATGAATGTATACTGAACTAGTATATATAATAATAATAGGGTGATAGTGACTGATAATTATAATTATATTAATCATCATCATTATTACAACACCAATTGATGATGTTGATTTGAGTATATACTTATTACATTTTTTATATAATAAAATTAATTTATGCAGTTAATTGTACTTAAATTAATACAGCATAAATGAATGAGTGAATGATTCAATGGATCTTGAATTTATTGACATTTATTTCAAATTCAGATCTTTTAAAACACTGGTCATAGACTGATGTTTGATAGCTCTTCATTTAACTTACATATAAAATATATGATTCTTTTATTGTCTAAATAGTTAAACAGAATCTTAAATTTTTATCGATGTAGCAGTAAATATTTTAATGATTATTGTTACTACCCTATGGTCTTAAACTATATAACAGCAAGAAGCAAAACCAACAAGTTTAGTAAAATCAACAAACGATTTATTTCCCTAGAATACCAAGTGAAAATTCAAAAGACAGAGTATTGTGAATTAAATCCCCAATATCACAAGTCTAAAAGTACAGAAAGTTCCAAATGAATTCCAATAGTCTTGACTTAAATGTGCTGGTGTACTAGTAGTCTTGAATTTGTTGCTGTACAATGCATTGTCCTTGAACAAGTTCTCAATAATCCCATAGTAGTGTTTTGTTCCCAAAAAGTCAGAGAGCACTTTGTAATTCCAACAAATAATGTAAAGAATTCCTCTAAACACTGCTTTAAGTGATTTCACAGATTGAATAATTTGTTTATAAAACCTATATACATGTATATGTTTGTGTGTGTCTGTGTGTGTGTGTGTGTATGTATGTGTGTATATATATATATATATATATATATGTATGTATATATATATATTCCTCATTTGACCTGGGGGTCCTGAATGGCTGAGTGGTCTAAAGTGCTCACCATCACGGATCATTGCTATCTCGCTGTCTGCATGGGTTCGAGTTTCAGTGTCAGACAATTTGGGAAAGCTTGCCAGTAGCTTCTCGTGGGTCAGTGGATCTTTCTGGGGTTTTCCTGGGTTCTTCACTATTTATACTGGCTGACATGTAAAGCCTATTTTGTGCTGAAAAATGGTGTTAAACCCCAAACAACAACATTTGACCTGTCATGCAATAGATTTTCCCAGAAACTAATGGAAAATTTCACCAAATAGTCAACAAGTTTGTGTGAAAAACATGCTAAGCACATATACAAGCTTAGGCCTTGAACTCAAATTTTAGTAAATATCTTTTTTTTAAAAAAGCATGACAATAGAAAGGTAGGCAAAAACTCAACCCTCAATCACAAAATGTAAATTGAAATACACATAACATGATTTTGTCAATAAAACTTTCTTTGATGTTTCTATATACTAGTGCAAGTGAATGCATACACAAGATCATTTTGCTGTCTAGAAATGAAGAAATTACATGCATTGTGGGTAAAATCACACCAAGTAAATTTAATGGAGGTAACAACCCATATTGAAAAGGGATGTACTCCATTTATTTTATCCTTGAATTTTGCTCTACTTTCGTGATAAATAAATACTTTTCTCAATTGTTTATTTCATAACATTACATGGGCCATATTCATTCTCTCTTTTCATGGTCATAAAGTATTTGTATTCAAATTCAGTACTTATAGGAAAATCTGAACAATTTTTTTCTGAGTAGTTCTGCACAACCTTGGGAGTGCACTATTACCCCTCCCAAAAGAGTTATAGTTTCCCATACAAATGCAGTAACCTCTTTATTATATACTCATTTTGTTTTCCTACCTAAGGCATAATAAGAAAGAAATACACTGCCAGAAACAGTTATTGAATTTATTCTGTATTTCAGAATAAATACACAATCTTAGATTCATCAGTACACAGTAACAGTATTAATATGTACATGGCAGTGCCCAGCAACCTTTGAACTTCATCGCACAGTTGACATTAGTTTTTAAAAAATAATTGTTTTGGTCAGCTTAAAATTGAAATGTAGTCATGTTTTGACTGAATGCACATTGAAACTTGTCCAGTTGGTCTGGAATGGATGGATTTTGTTTTTCCATTGATCCAACTCAATTCTGCTTTTCTGCTTATGATGGACTGGATTTATTGGGTCAGTTGAGTGCAGCAAGGAGAACGTGATTTCATTTGGAAATATAGCTTAAATTACATTATAATTTCAGTGTGTATCAGGTTTTCCGTGATGTGGGTCATGACATTCAAATTAGCAGTACTAGTGCATTTTGAGAAAATTCAGGATGCATAAATGTAAGTGTATTTGTTACCATTCTTATTACAAGCTAAAGAGGGGCCCCAAGTGGCAGAGTGGTCTAAAGCGCTTTCTGTTATGGATCACTGCCATCTCACCTCTGTTTGCATTGGTTCGAGTCTTGGATTTGGCCAATGTGGGTATGTGAGAAAGCTTGCCAGTAGCTTCTCGTGGGTCGGTGGTTCTAACTGGGGTTTTCCCAGGTTCTTCCTCCACCATTGATGCTGGCCGCCTTGCATGGCCTATCGTGTGCTGAAAAATGGTGTTAAACCCCAGAACAACAACAACAAGCTAAAGAAGACATGTCACCTGTCACTTGCATACTTGCTGTTGGACGAACCCCAGCTAGGACCTGTATCATACAGTGCATGTCATCTATTGCTAGCCTAACATTGTATTAAAATAGTTAAATGAGGAAAATTGCAAAGCATTGTTGTGTGACCATCTATTTAGCTGCAAAAATAATACTTTTTCAGCAGTTTGGTTTATTGGCTCCGAGACTCTTAGTTTCGTATCAAAACCCTCAGTTGCATTTTTTTCTTGAATTTAGTGTTTTGACAGACTTGTAAAATGGTTTGTCTCTGATATGTGATATCCCTTGTTCAAAATATACTTTTCTGTGCTATTGTTATAGATCCTAGAGAGCACTGGTTTTAGTCTGAACCATCCTATCTATGAAAAGTTATGAATATTTTTTAAAAAAAACTGGTTTATATGATCAGAATTGTATTTTCAATTACTATGTTTATTGTTGACATTGTGAACAGCATGTTCATTAGTTTGCCTGTTTCAAAGATTCTTTTGTGAATTAGTGAACTCATCCACATCATTAACTTTATCATCTTGACTTTCAGATGGATGAAACAGCTTGTTTAGACATTTGCAAACAAATCTAATCAACCAAAAAGCATCTACAACATGAATGTACAAGGTTTGTTTACAAAGCAGTTCCTAATACATGATACTATTTTTAGACATGTGTCATGCAGTATAAAGGTATTCAGTATTGAAAAATACTGCATCATTCTGACAATGGAAAGTTAATGGAGAAAAAATGAGCATGTAATAATCAAGCTTATTACATTTTATTTCAGGTAAATAAATATTTATGATCATTTCAGTAATTTCATCCAGCATATATTTTATTTTATAGCATCCACTTCAATATAAGCTTAGTTTGATGTTTCAGTAATTTTACCATGTATCTACCTTTGATTTTTTTTTCCTGTAATTAGTTGCAGTGGGCAAGGCCGAGTGTGGGGCTTTGTAAATATTTGAAGTCTTGGATAATAATCACCCAAACATGCATAGCATGAAAAAGGACAGAAGGCAAAACTCTCTAAGTATTGTCCTTCTGCTGGTTTTACCTTTTTGGGTCCCGATATACATTATAGCCTCTATCCCCTATGACTTGTGCCTATTTTGGCAAGCAAGCCACATTCTTTGTGCAACCTTTGATTATTAATCCACTAAAGTTACCAAATGCATATATGTTCTTAAGGCAGTTTATATGGTATCATGTAATACGTCAGCAAGTTATACCTGGTGAAGATAATGATCAGAACAGTTTAAGTATGCCAGAAAATTCAGAGACAATTAAGCTATTTTAATTTAATTTAGCAATGTATTATATTTTGGCTTTCTTAAAATTCAAAACTATCATTCTGCACCAGTAATAACAAAATCTGTTTTGCTAATACTGAAAAATACTTGGAATATTTCTAGTGATCACGTTGGCAATGTCCACTTGACCTAAAAGTACTATTTCATGACTGTGTGCTTACCATTACACATGGCTATGGATATGCATCATAACGTTGTGAAATAGTAATTTTGAATGGTATATTTTTAAATATTAGCTGATTAGAGGAGGGAGGGTGCACTTCCATGTTTTGGAAAAATTTATTATATTGAAATAAGAGGATTTTTATTTACTATCTTAATAGACAATGGCTGTAAAAACTAAATTATCGTACTATCACACATAACACTGCTGGAATGAGTCCAAGCAGCAGAGGACAAATTTGTTTAGTAATTGGGGAGACATATCAGCCTATGCTGGTGAAATATGAAAAATGAAAGTCAGTTTGATGATGTAAAGTTGACATCAGATACGGATATATGGTATGCATAAACTTTGAAGCATATCTGATTAATTCCAATAACCTCTGAACCTTCTAGTGTGTTGTTTGGCATGCTAGGGGTTCATTTTGAGTTCCATTGGAAACTGTTGTAACTGATGTGGATTGCACAAATTAGCTTGACTGTAAAATCTCATGGAACAACATACATTTAGTTGCGTGCCAGTTAACATCAAAGAACTAATTGAAAAGCACAGCTTGAGCTGCAAGATCTCATTTTTACCACAGCAAAATTGGCAAATAATCAAATTTACTTGCAAAATGTTTTGAAGGAATTTATGGAGGTCTCTAAAAATGGCACTAATCTATTAGATGACTGATATAAAGAATGTGGTAGGAAAACATAAATCATTCTTTCGTTTGAATGCATCATACAGATTTATCAAAGAGGCTCAAAAGATGTTTTATGCATTTTCAGAGACTTCTCTGGAAGATCATGATAAATAGATTAAGTTGGAAATGATTTTAGAAATGGAATGAAATAAACTAGGCCAAGCTTTTGAGCAGAAGAAAACAAAATCAAAAACTTAATTTAGTGCAAAGCAAGTCGCTACATTTGAGTAAATCATCTGCAACATCTGAAACAATATCTGAAGCAAGTGAATTGTCTGATGATTTTAGTGAAGGTTCTAAAAATAATGATGAAGATATTCCAAAGCAAATCAATGAAACAAATGTTTTTGAGGATTAATATAAGAATGGAATCTAAACTCAACAGCCTTCAGTGTATCTATGACAATACGGATTGTAATGTGGGAAAAAGTTAAAATCTTCAAGTGTGAATGGGCAGGACATAACTGAATACAGTTACCAGTATCAAGTTTCAATGTAGCAACAAGTGGGAAGGGAGGATTTCGATAACATATCAAAATCTGTTGAATAAAACCAATGTAGTATCTTTTGAAACAGCATATTAGATTCATTCAGCTTCTCAGTGTAGTCACATGACTCGTGTCTGTTAATAGACTATGATGGAATGTGTAGCATGTACATGATACATAATAAAGATTGTATTGCTCCGAGAAAACGTTCGGTTTAATCTGCCTGTTAAGCAGCTGACTTGTATGTCAACATGGTGGTAGTGGTGAAAACTAAGGACGTATTAAAAATGAGGTAGTTTTAAAGATAAAAAAGAATGAAGAAATTATGATATGTATATTTACTACACAGCTGGTATAGTGGCGGAGAAGTTGACGATAGCATGGCTGATGGTCTCCTAAGCACATTCATCTTACTGCCAGTATTAAATGTAATCGACGGTAACGTCTCAGAAAACTTTAAGCATTGGAAAAGACAAGTGCAGATTTACCTAACTGCAAGTGGAGCAACTGATAAAGATGATGAGGTACAAATGGCCATAATTTTGCATTCTGCAGGACCGCATATTTTGGATATATATGATCAGTTTGTATGGGACGCAGATGGCAACAAATGCAAACCTGGCAAGGTATTTGAAAAACTTGAGGCATGTTGTAACCCCAGAAGAAATGAGGTCCTGGAGTGATGGAATCACATAGGTTCTGGAATTACCATACCAAAAACAATTCAACAGCTTGGTAACTGAGCTTGGGAGCTTCGTCATGTAATTTCAGCATAAGTAATGAATGATAAGAGATATTTTTTTATAAAAAAAAGTTTTCACAGTTACGGGAAAACTTCATTAACTTTTGCTCACAAAGACCAGTGGAACCTGGACAAAACCATAAAAGGTGTCATGCATTTCAGCAGTCAAGCATATAAAAGAACTGAGGGAAGCCGGCTTTAGCAGTCAGATCCATGGACATAAAGTACAAATGTGAAACCAGAGAAAAAGATATATGAACAGTTAACCTGGGACTGGCAAACTACGAAATAAACTGTCCTCATCAATTCAGGGGAAAGATAGCATTTCACTTAAGGAATGCAATTTCTGCGGACACAGACACGAGTTTAAGTAGGAAAAGGGTCCAGCATGGGGCAAAACATGCGACGTGTGCAAAGGGAGAAATCATTTCAAAGTGAAATGCAAGAAAATCCATTTAGTTAATGCTAGTATAAACGCATGAAGAAGAAATAAACGATGGCGAAAATGGGCTTAATACCATAAAAACCAGTCAGAAAATTATAATTTTTGCATAATGAATGTCAACAATTGTGAAGTGTGTTTCCAGTTAGATAGTGGCGCCAACATCAACAATGTCTGCAAGAAGTATGTTCGTAAAGGACAAGTCAGGTCCACAACGCTGACGTTAAAATGTGAAACAAGTCACACATGACACCACTTGGAGATGCTAATCTGAAAATTATTAACCTGAGTACTGGGGAAGAAACAACTGCTACTCTAGTAATTGTACCAAATGGTTACTTGAATCTACTTAGATCAAAAACTATTCAGCAAAAGGAATTGATTGCTGTTAACAGTGACAGATTTTTTTTACTATGGTCAACATTACGAAATGATGTGATCTAGGGGAAGCAATTCTTACAGTCGACAGCAAAATTCCAATGAAGATACAGGACACAATTAATTTTACTATATGTTCTCTACATTAGTTTCTCAGTACTGACCTTTCCACTGTGTGACAATCAATACAAATCATATGTTAATCTAAAATACCTTCAAAGATGACTTCACGGTGAAGTTCTCGTCAAAGGTTGACCTGCTCTTTTTTTTAGATGCTGTCAACATAGCAGCATGTAAACAGAACACAGATTTCACTTCCCGATCATCACCAAGGCCTTATTACTCACTGTGCACTGTCGCTGAAATACACACATACAACAACACCCTGAGTTCATATTATCAAGAACAAACAGTTACCTTTAAATCCCTACCACAAATGCATAAATAAAACTCTTCTATCACCACCAAAATGAGAGAGGAAAAAATGTTCTAAAAACAGACTAGAAGTACATTCGGGTACTGAACTGGAAGTATTAATTGTGAACCGATTCCATGTGAAGAGAGAAATAGATAAATTGGTCGAAAGAGAGGTTCTAATACCCGTTACCGAGCTGACTAATTGGGTTAGTCAGATGGCTGTTGTACGAAAGTAGATTGGAAATGTGCGTGTTTGCATATATCCACAACCACTAAATAATGCGTTCATGAGAGAACATGTGAAACTTCCAACACTTGAAGATGTGTTACTGAAATTTGTTAATGCAAAAAATTGTCAGTAAACTTGATGTCTGTGAGGCATACTGGCATGTGAGACTTGATCAGAAATCAAGTGAGATTACACCATTCGGTCATTATGGATGGGCTTAGTTAACATTAGGACTTCAGGTCTCAAGCGAATTATTTGAAAAAACTCACTGAAGCACGTGGATGGTGTTTTCACTATATGGGATGATATAATTCTTGCTGGATGTGGATGCTCTGAACAAGAAGTGAACTAGACGTGAGAAAATTGCATACCTTGTACAAACGATGCATCAAACAGGATATCATGTTAAATGATGGCGAGAAAGACTTAGGATTGACTGAAATAATTTCTAATGGTCACAAAATAAATAGTGATGTAGTTAAAGCAGACAATACAAAGGTCAATGCAATACACGAAATGCCCACACCAACGAATATTTCAGATGTGAAGAGGCTATGTGGCATGGTGTAGAATATAGCTAAATTTCTTCCAGATCTTGCAAATGGACTGGAACTGATGAGTTGATGAAACTCAAGTAAAGATTCTGTCTGGAACTGGTCTGAAGAATACGAGTCTGCATTCCATAGAATTGAGAAAAAAAGGCTGACAGAAGCATCCGTGCTGGCAGATTCTGACGTAAAAAGAGAAGTCGTATTACAAGTAGATAGTAGCAAGAATGGAAAGGGTGCTGACTTACTTTACAACAACATTAACCACAAAAGTCAGCCCCAAAATCATCAGCAAGCAAACAAAAAGGCTGAATCTGCTGTTAAAGTCATTAAGAATACGTTCAAGAAGAGACTCAGAGATGGTAGAGATCAATATCAAGCCTTGTTAGAACTCGGCGTCAGGATACTGGACTTAGTCCGACTCAAATTATTTTTCAGAAGAAACACCTAATTAATGATCCCATCGACATGTGATTTGAATAAGGAACCAATAATTGACTACCGATCAGTGCGAAAACACTTGATAAAGTGGTACGATAAGAGAGCTCGAGCCTTACCACCACTGAGTATTGGAGAGCCAGTAAACTTTGAACACAAGGAAGGAAAAGAATGGAAACTTGGTAGAATAAAGGAAAGACTGAGTGAACATTCATTCATCGTGTAAATTCAGGATGAATGAGCATATGATGGAATTGTGTGCACATAAGACCCACAAAGATAAAAGTATGCATCTGGGAGACTTCACCATCACATGAACCCGAGAACACTGATGTACCAACAAATAGCCACAAAGGTTTAAAAAAAAAAAAAAAAAAAAAAAAAAAAAATCCAGAATTTCACCTTCAGAGAATATTAAAGACGACGTAGTGCCAAATTCAGATAAAATGACAACGATTGTAACAAGAGTCAGACCTAAGAGAAACACCATGGAGCTTATTTGAAAGACTTTGTGTGCTACAAGTGAATTATTAACTCTTGATATGTAGGCCCTAGTCAGTTGATTTTACATTGTTTTGCTTATTGAAATGTGCACTGATAATCTGATAATAGATTCAGACAGGAAAGATTTAAAGTTTAGCTTTCACTATACACTATATGTCTAGCATATCCCAAGTATTAGTATTTATCATTTAATGATATAGAGATAAGTAGTTCTTTAAAGAAATGGGGATGTTGAATAAAATTAATATAGTATATTTTGAAGCAGAGAATAGTAGATTCATTCTCAGTATACTCTCACTACTGATGTCTGTTATTAGACTATAACGGAATGTGTAACATGTACATAGTGACCTAATAAAAGTTGTATTGCTCCGAGAACATGTCTGATTGTATCTGCCTATTACCCAGCTGACTGGTATGGCCCCTACTAGTGGACAACATATCAACAACACCAGGGGCTGTTTGTGGGATTCAGGAAAGCATGGACAAAGCTGGGTCATATTCTTCTATGTCAGCATGATGACAAGTCTGAGTAACTGGGTCATATTCTTAATGACACTGTTATCTAGAGAAAGCAAAATTGAAGAGATGGACCAGGGAAAATCAACATCAGAAATTGCTGACATTGCCATATTTGGACTTGATCCAAGTGTTTGATCGTTTGTGTTGGCTGAAGAGGCTAAAAAACACTGGAGGATGTTGCTAAATATGGCAGCATAACTCATTCGGTGGAGACCATCAATCGAAAAAGTTAAAAGGAGAGATCTTGAACTTTAAAGTTCAATTTCAAGAACAGAAGCTCAGAAATAACTCACTTATTGCTCTACAGAAGGAAAGGAGCAACAAGAAGGCCAAAAACTGCTCCGGATTCCAGGGCAACAATATGCCCAAGTTACCGATCTGGTGAGTAACACCATAAAGCATCAGGTTGTAGATTTTGAAAGCAGTGTGCTTTAAATGCAACAGATTGGGGCATATCAAGACTGCATGTTGGTCTGCGTCATACCACTAAAATTAAAATCAAGATAGGGAAATGCACATGTCCCAGGGCATCATACACAGATCCCCATTGATAGGCAGCTAAATTTTGCTACAGTTGGGGAAAAAGTAAGGCAGAAAGGTAAAGGAAATACTTTATATAATAGTACCTTAGTCAGAAGCATGATAAATATTAGAATAGGTAGACAAGTATTTCAGGCTTTAACAGATACAGGGGTGCAGGGCATTTCATGCATTTTGGAGAGGGCATACACACATTCAGGGTTATCTAATAAGTATTCTTTGGAAATAAAGATTTGGTATATTTGCGCGGTGTCATTGGAAGGAGTATCATTACTAAGGACAGGTAAAACTACCTATTCCTGTAGATCACTTAAGAGTTTATAAAAAAATTTCAAGTAATTGAAATCTCAGTTACTCTGTCATATTAGGCACAGGTTTCTTACGAAACCAAAAGGCAAAGATAGATTATGCAAATAATTGCATAGAGTTGCAGGGCGGTGTGTCGGTCATAAGAATGTCACAAGTAGAAAAGAATTCAGGTCTGGCAAGACTAATGCGCATTATAGCTATATCACTAAGATCTGTAACAACAGATAAGATTAAAATAATGTCAACGGCAAGAGCAGGCACTAAATTGTTAGAACCATTGACCAATCATCAAGCGAAGCTCAATATTTGGGGGGGGGGGGATTTGCCTAGCTGAAGTGAAAGGTGATGTTACTACCTATCAAGTATTAAATCCAACAAACTCGGAGATTAACTGAAGCATAATCAGCCACTAGCATAAGTGAAAGTAGTCTACTTAGTGACCTCAAACAAATTCATCACTGGTGGCCCATCTGACCTAGAATAATTATTCTCTACAGGTATGCAGGAGATCCTGGCATTGTAATCAGGAATTTAAATAAGCTATGTTGCTAAAATAAACAACTTAGATGGCATACACTCCAGGCACCACATCAAACTGTGATTCAACTTGACACCAAGACACTGACCAGAAATATATCGGTATAGCTAAGGACCTAGGATTTAATCAATGCAATTCTGACCTAACTGAGGGTGAAATCACAAAATTGCTGACAGTTATAGGTAAAAACAGAGATGTTTTTGCTCAAGACATTTCTGAGTTTAGGGTGTAGCAAGGTCAATTATCATTAGAATGCCCTGCACACTCAACAAAGGCTCTACTGCACTACTACTACAGCTAAGAGATAGGCAAATGAAATGTTATCTCATGATATAATAGAAGAGGCAAATACCCCATGGCAAAGCCAGATAGTACTGGCAAATAAACCAAATGAAGATTTCAGGCTTGCAGTTGATTATCGTGCATTAAACAAAGTATCGAAACTACTGAGTTTCCCTTTACCTCCGCAAATGTAATTGGGCAGTCAAAGGTTCACTTATTCTCCAGTCTTAATTTGAAAGGGGGCTTTGGACATACCTCTCCCAGACTCGGCAAAACCTAAAACTGGGTTTACAACACATTTCAGTTTAAGAAACTCCCACTTTGGTTGTCCAACAATACTTTAGCCTTTTCTATGGTCACAAAAGAGGTTTTATGCGATTTAAACTGGAAGTTTGCTCTAGTCTACATTACTGATGTTCTGGTTGTTAGCAAGAATTTTGACAAACACTTGTACAAAAGGAGGCCAAATTTGTCTGGAATGAATAATGTAATAAATCTTTTAAGACTCTTAAGGTTGCTTTGTCCACAGCCCCCATTTTATGTTACCTTGATTTGGAGAAAGAATTTATCTTGTACACAAATACAAGCAACATAGGTATTGACTATATTTTAGGAATGTCGGGTGGAAAAAAATAGAGAAACGGTTGAAGCTTCTGGGGGAAGAGTCTTAAGAAAAGCAGAAAAGAATTGGGGAATTACGGATATGGAAGTCTAGCTTTGGTAGAGGGTATATGCTATTTCCATTTGTACCAGGGGTCTGGGAAGTTGTGGTTTATACTGATCATGCTTCAGTTAAAACGATACAGTTATCCATACAGAATCCAGGTTAAAGTGGCCATTGCTTCTACAGAGCTATGATTTTGAAATATGCTAAGGGCAAGGAAAGCATGTTATCACTGCCTGTCACCAGGGTATTGAGAGAACATACCATGCAGTTTGATAAAACTGTTTTTGGCCAAACATGTACAGTATAGGGTATTCAGTATTATGTTAAATTGTGCGAGATTTGTCAGAGTGTAAAGCCAAACAAGTATCACAGAGATGCATTCTTAAAGCCACTGCCGGTAGAAGATATATTTAGCCACATTCATATGGACATTGAAAGTCCCCTACTAAAAAAGTGACATTGGGGAAAGATTTTTCGTATTGTGGATGCATTCCCATTAAAAATGTGCGAGGTGGGAAAAATATAAATTTTTTATGATGAGTTTATTATTGTTGAGATGGGGCACATTGAGTCCATTCTTACTGAGAGGGTCAAGCAGCAGGGAGGGTGAACCCAGCACTTCTTATAAGTCCCTATTTGGTAAACTAAAGCTTTTACAAAACGTGAAGAAAAAAACCCTGTTATTTATGCTAAATAAAACCTCTAAAAAACCGAGAGTTTCTCTAAGGGAGTTAGTTTAACGATTATTGTTTTTTATCCTTGTCGTTTTTCAACAATTATCAAAAAAGTCCAACTCACCTCAATTTCATTTGTGACAAAGAGTTCAGGTACAATGTTCTAATGTTCTGGTAGGCATGTCTTTCAAGTTGTGTCATAAATGGGTTGATTAATACTATTTCACCTACATTCTGGATAGTCATAGGTTTCAGTTGAGGGATTGCAAGACAGATATGCTTTTAATGTCTTTAAGCCATGCCAAACAGGCTTAAGGAATATATTTAACCAGATCCAAGTCCCACCAATCTACCAGGCCAGTGGATAAACAGAGAAAGGGAATTTAATCCAGAGCTAATCCCTCCTAAAGATATGGACACAGTCTCTACCACACATCCACAGTTTGTGGGTGGACTGGATCGGACAATCAGATAGTCTGTCAAATGGTTGAAAAGATTTTGTGCTGTACATCTAACAGAGGTATAAAGTGGTACGAGGTTCAGTTGGATGTAAAAACACAACTACTTGGGTACTGGAGAAGGCTTTATCCACTTATCTAATTAGGGAGTTTTATATACATAAAAAGAGAACTCAAGGGCAAACCATATTATCAGTAAAAGAATGAAATACTGCCATATGGCACGCATGGGATGAAAAAGCAAACAAAATTACATAATTTCTTTTTATATATATATATAGTGTGAGTTCCCTTTTTCCAAGATATACATTTGCAATTGCAACTATACTAATATTCTAGAAACAGCTACTCACAAACTTAAAAGTACCATTGAGTGAACAACAAAGTTTTACTTTATTGCTACTTATGCTAAGCTCCAGTGGTGTCGGCCTTTTATCGTATGACACATTGACAGCAACTGGAGCATGAGGGCAAAATGATTTTGGTGCATAAAAAAAAGCATATATACGTGTAATGCTGATTTACAAAGTCGCTGAATTTAAACCAAAGACTGATGGCTTCCTAAGGTATAATGATATAAGCGACGGTCGCATGTGCATCTTAATAGTTTGCCATAAGATGTTATTGTTATAAGAACCAATAAATCCGTTCAATATGCAACTCTTTTGTCTTAGTCTTTATGTAATCTCTTGCTTTTTCCATATCTACTGCAAAATAAAACAAAGTTTTTTAAATATGGGTCTCTGATAGTACATACTATTTTCATGAGAAGCTAAAAACAAAATGTATAAATTATTCTTGCCTCTGCCACATGTCCTGTCACATTCCACAGCTTGTTGAAGAGTCCTGGCTTCCTTATCGCACTGAATACAAGGATACTTCATTTTTTGAACTTGCAAGATACAGACACACACTATTAATACTAAAAATCTACAACACTATAACTCTTAAAGTCTAAATTTAATGAATGAAATCAGAGTCATGCACTATACCAGTAAGTATTTAAAATAGGTCTCTCTCTTGGACTCCATAATTTCAGTAATAAAGGTTAAAAGGTCATTCATATTTTTCCTCTTCAGTAATTTAATTCACATATAGTAATTGTATGGCTTCAATACTGCCATATTTTTCTCTATTTGTTATTCTATATCTATCTACAGCTGTTTGGGAGCAACTTAGGATTATATAATTTTGGAGTCCATGCACTGCCCACATAGATGACGGGGGGAGGGGGGGAATAAGATGTATAATATGTTTATTGAATTCATGCCACCCAAGCAGTCAACAGGGAGCAAAGGTATACCTAGCAAATCCAAGAGCAGAAAACGTTCATAAAGGATAGTGAGCACAACTCACATAGACATTGTTGCATGCATTGTCACTTTTTTTCTTTTCACTTATACAGGTGGACTTATATGCATAAGGTATTTAAATTCCTTTACTTTTGCCATTGTTTATACTGTTAAAAAAATATTTCAAGTTATTTATTTCATATTTTGCTAAATTTTACTTTGCTATTAGGTACACAGCGAACATACACACGGTACAGGGCTTTTGGCCGAACTGATTAAGGAATGGATGATTGTGTGATGCCTATGCTAGAAGGCTCACACAAGGCTGAACATATAACACCTGACCTCCCCAAAAGGTTGGCCATGCTATGAGAACATTACAAAACCATAGGGCCCCGAGTGGCCGAGTGGTCTAAAGCGTTCGCCGTTACGGATCACTGCCATCTCACCTCTGTCTGCGCCGGTTCGAGTCTCAGATTCAGCCAATGTAGATATGTGAGAAAGCATGCCAGTAGCTTCTCGTGGGTCGGTGGTTCTTTCCGGGGTTTTCCCGGGTTCTTCCTCCACCATTAATACTGGCCGCCATATATGGCCTATCGTGTGCTGAAAAATGGCGTTAAACCCCACAACAACAACAACAAAACCATAAACACGGGGATACAGCAATACAATCTGCATAACTATGAGATAGTGTGACACTAAGCAGCATATGCAATCAAACAACAAAAAGATTCATCTTTACTTCTGTTTTTTATCTTTATTTTCATTTTTCCTGTCTTTTCCAACCATGTTAAAAAACATAGATAGGGAAAATGAGGGCATGGGTAAAAAGGAACCAGCCTCTGTGGTGGTGGCGACTGGAAAGAGGAGCCACCTGCTACCACCATATGTAGGTCCTTGACCCCTTAGCCGATTTACTTTTAGTTTAGTAGAAAAATTAAGGAATATTTTGGTATTTTCTCTCACCAGATTTAACCTTTCATATTGTCATTAATTTCTATACAACACTAATTGGTGATCATGTATATATTATATAATTTCTGATGGCCATAATCTCCATCAGTGTTACTTCTAATATGTACATTTTGCCATATATTATTACCGTTTACTGATTATACTTTAATACCCAACATGCCTTAAGTACATCTTCCTTTATACATCATACATCATGCCTTAATTATATCTTCCATTATTTATACAAATTATACATCATGCCTTGAGTATGCCTTCCCTTATATGCATCATACATCATGCCTGAAGTACATCTTCTTTAAATGTGGGAGGCCGTGGGTTCGATCCCCAGCAGAGTCATTCCTAAGACTTACAAAAATGGTACTAACAGCTGCCTTGCTAGGCGCTCAGCATTAAGAGGTTAGTGTTAGGACTGGTCTGCCTGGTGTCAGGATAATGTGACTGGGTGGGACATCATACAACATGTCTGCAGCATGATGCCCCAGTGCTAGACATCATTATAAACTGCTACACTGCAGACATCATTAATTACACATACTCATTTCCCTCTTGTCTCGTTCAAGCTTTTCTTTAAATAATAATAACAACAATACATCTATTATTATTATTATTTGTCATTGTAGCTTCTAACTTTTCAGTACTGACTCAGTTTAAGATCAAGCAGTAATAGTGCTCTCTCCAAATATTTAATACTGTCAGCTTCAAATGCTGCCACAAATCAAGAACCAGTGATGCTTTTCTTTTTATATGTTGGCCATTTCTTGGTCAGAGTACATAAAGGCATGATGTATGATATGTATAAAGGAAAATGTACTTAAGGCATGGTGTAGGATGCATATAAAGGAAAACCTACTCAAGGCATGATGTATGAGGTGTATAACATTCTCTCTGCGTTGGATAGCGGAAAGATTACAGTCTTCACCCTACTTGATTTGTCTGCAGCATTTGACACAATAGACCATGATATATTACTTCACCATCTCCAGCATGTATTTGGCATTCATGATACAGCCTTACTGTGGTTCAAGTCCTACTTGGTCAACAGGACACAAATTGTATCTACAAATGGAATACACTCCAGCCCAGTTGATCTTTGTTGTGGTGTTCCACAGGGGTCTGTTCTTGGACCTGTTCTCTTCATTCTGTACACTCAGTCGCTCTCAAGTGTCATAGATCATCATCCAGTGTCTCACCAATTGTACGCTGATGACACCCAAATATACAAATCTAGCCACCCAACTGAAGTTGATGCTACCATCCAAGGTGTAGAGAGGTGCATTTCTGATGTAAAATCATGGATGACATGTAACAATAATAATAATAATAATGAGGACTTTGTATAATGCCTAATCTTTAGAAGCTCTAAGCACTTTACAACATTAGACAACACCTATAATAAAAAACATAATAATATTATTACAAAAACAAACACATTAAAATTAGAAAAACATTAAAAAGTAAAAAACATGCTGAGAATATTTCAGATAGGAAACATTATTAGGTCTTTAAGTTTCTTCTTGCAGTCGAAATAAGTGAGTTTTGAGAGCACTCTTGAATGTGATCACTGTGTCTTTGTGTCTTAAGTTCAGTGGGCAATTCATTCCACGTTGCTGGGCCCTGGTATGCAAAAGAACACTGTCCATATGACTTTGTTTTCATAGTGGGAATAATGAGTATACGATTGTCAGAAGAGGAGCATAAGTATCTTGCTGGTGTGTACACATGGGTGAGGTCAGATAGGTATGTTGGACTAGAGTTTGACAGTGAAACATAGCATAGAGAACAAATTTTGTGTTTGATTCTGGATCGAATGGATAGCCAGTGTAGGGTACATAGCATCGGGGAGATGTGCTCTGATCGTGGTACTCTAAGTATGATCCGAGCAGCTGTGTTTTGAACTTTCTGGAGTAGATATTGAGATGAACCAGACAGAATTGAGTTACAATAGTCCAGTCTTGAAAGTACTAATGAACACACAAGTGTTTTAGTGGCATCAACTGAAAGATATTTGCGAATTGAGCTGATGCGTCTCAGCTCAAGATATGCAGCCTTGCATATGTTCCTGACATGTTGGTGCAATGTGAGAGTACTGTCCAGAGTAACACCTAGGTTTCTTACTGATTGTGTGAATTTAATGTTGGCATTGCTGATATTATTGTTTGAGGTAAAGGATGTGAATGAGAAAGTCTTTGTGTTGTGATCAGAATGGCCTCAGTTTTATCATCATTCATCTGCAGTTTGTTACAAGTCATCCATGATAACAAGATGTATTATGTGTATAAAGGAAGACGTACTTAAGGCATGATGTGTATAAAGGCAGTCATACTTAAGGCATAATGCAGTGCTGTCCAACCCGCATCTGGCCCATGGGCTGATTTTAAATGGCCCGCCAGAGCCTGAGCAACTATATAGTCGTTGCTTTTCAGTTTTCTGCTGCGGCCCTCGGCTTCAAGAAAAACATTCGTCAGTGGCCCATGGTGTCAAAAAGGTTGGACAGCACTGGCATAATGTATGATGTGTATAAAGGAAGACCTACTCAAGGAATGATGTATGAAAGGTGATGTGTGTATGTGTTTTAGATTTTTAACGTAGCTTTAACAATTTTCAGTCATATTGCTACAGTGTCTGCAGTGTGACAGTTTATGGTGATGTCTAGCACTGGGGCATCATGCCGCATATATGTAGCATGATGTCCCACCCAGTCACACCATTCTGACACCAGGCCGACCAGTCCTAACACTAACCTCTTAATGCTGAGTGTCATGCAATGCAGCTGTTAGTACCATGTTTTAAAGTCTTTGGTATGACTCAGCCAGGGTTCGAACCCACGACCTCCCGCATCTGAGGCAGAAGCTCTAATCACTAGGCCACCGGAGTGGTCAAAGGAAGACATATGCAAGGCATGGTGCATATAAAGGAAGACCTACTCAAGGCATGATGTATGATGTGTATAAAGGAAGACCTACTCAAGGCATGATGTATGATGTGCATAAAGGAAGACCTACTTAAGGCATGATGTATGATGTGTATAAAGGAAGATATACTTAAGGCATGATGTATGATGTGTATAAAGGAAGACCTACTTAAGGCATGATGTATGATGTGTATAAAGGAAGATATACTTAAGGCATGATGTATGATGTGTATAAAGGAAGACCTACTCAAGGCATGATGTATGATGTGCATAAAGGAAGACCTACTTAAGGCATGATGTATGATGTGTATAAAGGAAGACCTACTCAAGGCATGATGTATGATGTGTATAAAGGAAGACCTACTCAAGGCATGATGTATGATGTGTATAAAGGAAGACCTACTCAAGGCATGATGTATGATGTGTATAAAGGAGGACCTACTCAAGGCATGATGTATGATGTGTATAAAGGAAGACCTACTCAAGGCATGATGTATGATGTGTATAAAGGAAGACCTACTCAAGGCATGATGTATGATGTGTATAAAGGAGGACCTACTCAAGGCATGATGTATGATGTGTATAAAGGAAGACCTACTCAAGATATACTTAAGGCATGATGTATGATGTGTATAAAGGAAGATATACTTAAGGCATGATGTATGATGTGTATAAAGGAAGACCTACTCAAGGCATGATGTATGATGTGCATAAAGGAAGACCTACTTAAGGCATGATGTATGATGTGTATAAAGAAAGACTTACTCAAGTCATGATGTATGATGTGTATAAAGGAAGACTTACTCAAGGCATGATGTATGATGTGTATAAAGGAAGACCTACTCAAGGCATGATGTATGATGTGTATAAAGGAAGATGTGAGCTTAATATTGAAAAAGAAAACAATAACCTGAAGAAGAAAAAAAATTATACAGTGACAAAATTACCTCAGATTACCTCCATGATCTCTTTTATAAAGCCATATGTCAGAATCGGTCATGGAGGTTAATCTCGGGTAGCTTGACTTTATTAAATTGTACTGCTGTTCATAGTCAGACCATTTACTTTCCATACATTCCATTCTGTTCTTCAGACCATTTCATTTAATATCATATCCTTTGGAATCTGAATTCATTATTTAATTGTTTGGGTTAAATTATTTCATTTTAGACTACATCATTATTTCATGTATTAACAAGTCATTTGGAATCAGAATTTATCATTCCATTTTCTTCTTTAAATCATTTCATTTATTACCACATCATTTGGAATCTGAATTCTGTTCTTTCGTTGGGTTGAATTATTTGATTTCATACTATGTAAATTCATTTAATAACATATCATTAGTAATCAGAATTTATTATACTGTTCTTTAGATTGCTTCATTTAATAACCATGTAATTTGGAAATTGGATCCAATATTTGTCCAGTAAATTATTTCATTTCATTCTATGTCATTTCATACGATACCATGTCATTTGGAACCTGAATTCATCATTCTGTTTAGTTCTTTACATAATTTCATCTGATACATCAGCTGGAATCTGGATTTATCATTTCATTTCCTGGGATAAATCATTTGATTTCATACATCATCTGAGACCGCTCCGGTGGCCTAGTGGTTATGCGGGAGGTCATGGGTTTGTTCCCCAGCTGAGTCATACCAAAGACTTACAAAAATGGTACTAACAGCTGCCTCGCTTGGCGCTCAGCATTAAGAGGTTAGTGTTAGGACTAGTCGGCCTGGTGTCAGGATAATGTGACTGTATGGGACATCATGCTACATGTCTGCTGCATGATGCCCCAGTGCTAGACATCACTATAAACTACCATACTGCAGACATCATAGCAATAAGACTAAAATATTGTTAAAGCTATGTTAAAAATCTAAATCACATGCACACATCATCTGATTAATGTAATTTTGGTGGTGATCACTCCACATAATAATGCGTCCAACGATTCCACTAGGCACGAATGGGAAAGGTCGGTTGGTCAAATTTTACTTGCACAATGCATGGTTTATTATTGGCATAAATTCAGGAAAATTGTTGAAAGAAAATGAAATTAATGAATTTCTGACCTTTACAGCAGCTGTGTTTATAACAGAAATTACAAATCAACACCATGACAGCTATGTAATCATTAGCCAGAGTTTCATCTGATCCTTCCCATCCATTTAAAATATTGTTAATTAATATTGGAATGCAGAGTCAGTCCTTGTAGCGATATGACTGAAAAATTGTTAAAGTTACATTAAAAATCCAAAACACACATACACACACACAATACCAAGAAAAACATTGCTGACACATGTTCTATTCTTCATATAAAGCGAGAGAAAGAGACAGAGCAAGAGAGAAGACAGATCTTCTATCTGCATGAAGAATGTTTGTTATTTCAGTTTCAACACTGATCAGTATTATTCTGATGTAGTTGTTGACCTGACTTTGGAGAATGGGACTCTTATTCAAGCTCTGAAGTGCATGTATGTTTTCACTCTCTCAGTTAGCAGTCTGATTTTCAATATATATAGCCATTTTCATTGGGATGGAATGGATGAGAGGAAATTTGAGTTTGGTCTAGAGGCCTGTGATGAACCAGCAGGAACTGACTTTACAGACGATGACTGCACAACTAAAAAGAACGCAGTCACAATGTTTCTTCAGCTGCACCTAAACACATTTAATTTGGTTAAAGAACATGTATTTGATAGCCATGTATGTTGGGAGAGAGCATGTTTCATTCATCCTCACATAATGATCATGGAGTATCAGTGCAAAGAGCTAAATACAAGATGTTCTGGGGCATGCAACTGGTTGCTATTCCTTGAACAAAGAAAATCTCCAAGGTGCTACCCTTTAGAGGTTAATTAATTTATGCCCTGAATATCAAGTTCCTAGGATATCATAATAAACACAGTGGCTTGAATAGGGTTTAATTGCACAGCAGATCAATTCTGGTTATATGTTGTCAAGTTTATTTTAGAACTCCCAAAAGAAATCCTTAAAATACAAAGTCAAATTGTTTTAAAATAAAAACTGCATTCTTTTAAAACTCCAAGAAGTTTTCAGAGTTATTATTAACATTATCATGGGATGTGACCCAGGGTAAACAAAAAAAGCCTGTTATGAATTCAGATGGAGGCATCAGCCCATTCTACATCCCAGGCCCACAAGGGGAAGCAATTATATTACAAATGATGCAGTCTGCAAATCCTAATATGCCTTAAAAAATGTTCTATAAAACACAGTATCCTGTATATGAATGATGTTAGGTTTTGCACAAGGCAGGAACTCCTTTCATATCAGGGTACAAACTTTAAACATATAGTAATATTATCTTACAGTTGCTGTTGAATACAGGAACTTGTTTTGAATGGAACCTTCCATTCAAACACACATGAATTTAAAATGCAGTACTTTTGTCTCAATAGAGAGATGAATATAGTAAGCACATATCAAGACCTTGAATACAAAGATATAGTATTCTGTACAGCAAAAATAATTCCTGTGCAAAATATTTAATACATAGCATGGTCAATAAATGAAGAAAATCCATTTTTCCGATGGAAATGAGACCAATTTACACTTTTTGTCTGCAATGGTCTATAAATTAAAGAAAACATTTGAACTTGCAGACATTTAAGTATGTCCACTTGCCAAGTCTGTTCCAGTATGTCTATTTGCAAGATTCCTCCTAATTTCTCAAAAACTGCACCAAAAGAATCAAAATCAAATGAATATTTCAAAATCTGACATAATATTTGTAATCTCTCATGTTACAATGTATCCTTGATCAAAGTTTCATTAAAATATCTATTGCTTTTCAATCGTTATGCTTGGGACAAAGATACAAGACAAAATAATAACCTTTCCCCCTGCCTTGACCTTCACCCATGGGTGTGGCTATGATAAGTGATAAACAATATTGGGCAGAGTTACATGAAACTCTCCAATCATTTAAAACTAATAGACAGGGCGAGAAATTATAACAGATGTACAATGCCATAACATAATGTGCTTAGTATCCCCCTCCCAGTTCGAGTCAGTTTTGATGAGTTGACTGTTATTGGACAAGTACAAAGCAATTCAACTTGAGTAAATGCTCATTTCTTTTTCTACATTTAAGAATAAACATACTGATTAACATGCTAGAGATTTTAAAGTTTTAATATTTACTTCTAGGCATTTGGCTTGATACTGTTATTTTAAGAAAATTCAATGACCATGCCTACACAATATTCCCAGGGCAGGACAAATCCATTTGCCTAATGTCAGAGATGGGCTGAAATTCAGCATGGGCATGCTCAAGTTTGCAAAGTATTTGCCTCTTGGCAACTCTAAAATATTCACAGTCAGCAGAAGAGATGGAGAGGGGAAGACTAAGATCATAAGGCCAATTTCTGGGCTAATCAAAGCCTGCTCTCAGAAGTTGTTTTTTTCAAAGATTAGTCTGATGCATATCTCAAATTCGAAGGTGATAACTGTTAATTAAATAACCTGCAATACTGTGTATTTGGAAATAAAAGGCACAACAACAGTATCTTCAATTGTTCTCTTGGCTCCCTTGAGAATTCTGAGAACAGTCTAGCCTCTTTTTACATACACAGTTCAGTTTCTTGTCTCTTGAGGAAAGCTCAAGTTTAAGCAGGAAAGGAAAATGAATTCCATAGCCAAACAGCATGACAAGGAACAATAAGAGGAATACCATCAATACAAATAGCATTACAGGTTGCCATTGTGTAGGAATCTCTTTGAAAAAGAGCCTAAATGCTCTTCCCATCCCACTAAACATCAGTTCCATTGGATGAAGTATGCAGTGCATGAATGCAGTGGTGACCACCTGTAATAAAAAAGAATACAGGTATTACGGGGGATTTTCTAAATTCAAAGATGAAGGATGATTCCAAACCATAATGTAAATTAATTATTTTAACTGTGCACAAGTGTTTTTTTTAGTATTCCATTAAATGTTTCCACTTTGCACAACTCTTATCTGAGTATTCCATTAATTAGTTGAACTTAACACAACTCTCTCCTGCATATTCCATTAAATGTCTGAACTTGAAACAACTCTTTTTCTGAGTATTCTTTTCAATGTCTGCCTTTTGCAAACCAGTTGTGATCGTTCCTGTACTGAGTCTAACTTGAAATAAATCAACTTTTCATGAAAAATACCCATCAAAATAAGTTTTCAAAATACTCCAATAGTTAAAATTTCTAACATAACAAAACCATCTGCATCTTACATGCTGGAACTGGCATGAGTGTATCAGGATTTATGATGAAACCACTCGGTAAATGCAATACAATTTCCATTTTATTTTTATTAAAAGAATATGCAATATTCTGAGCACACATCAACTGCTCAATTAATTCACAGAATGACATGCCAATACAAGCATGATAGTCTTCTGGTTATGCAAAAGACGGACCATAAATAATAATAACTTTATTTAAAAGGGTGACAGCTGCACTGAACTAATCCTCCTTGTGATCATCTATTATATACATATTTACATTCAAAGTACATGTACATAGTCGCACGCACACGGAGAGCATTGATAATAAGCTATATTTATGACCAAACAGAAATTTAAAGGAACATGTTCTAACTAGTAGGTACATTGTGTATATACAGTACAAATGTTTTTAATGAACAAGTTTCAATAATTTAAGAATGTGACTTATCTATTCATAACATCTCTATCTCTGAAAAGTATCCTACAAGGGAAGATTTAGTGCTTATCAAACAGAATATACATGTAAGATTCCAGACACATTTCATAAAGGGGTACGTCCATGCCTAATCGAATCGATATAACTTTGCCTTATGAGAAATGGCAGTATCAAGTGTTCACATTTGGCAAACAGTTTATAAGCAAGCACAATGAACAGAGCAAATCACATTCTTAGCTTTTCTACCTTACACACATGGAGATGTGTCCATTTTCATTGGAGAATTTGAAGTTTTGGGCAGCACTCATAATCTTTCTTCTGCATAATAGAAGTTTCTTGTATGGGTTATTTACACAGCACAAACTGGGATAAAAATTGGTGGCTATGGGTTGCATGCTCGGAATAGAGAGCATAACTGGAATTGGAATACCGATTTAATTCTACAAGTTGTGTACTCCGTAGAAAAGGGTACATGACTTGGTTATAGTGAGCATCAAAAGCACATTCAGTTTCAACATGGCTCATTTCCTAATTATATATTGTTGTATCAGACCCCAACAACACTGTAGCATCCTACTTAATAAGTCAAACATGTAGTACCTAGATATAACAACATGCACTAGGGTGTGATTCAAATAATTAATTATGACAGGACTTGGGCAAAAAATTCCTTAAGCCTAATACCCAGGTCTCAAAATGCTGAACCTGGGACCCTACTAATTTCTCTATAAAACAGTCCACTGGGCTTGGTTTGTGCCTATCAATTCTCACCCACTGTAAATAGAATATTCTTTGGGTTTCCTTTTCCAACAGAACATGTAATTTGTTTAATAAATTGTAATTGATGATATACCAATCAAGATTTAATGTGTTTCACTGTTTCACCTATGAGCAGTAATATATCAAACTACTGAGGTAAAAGGTAAATACTCCGAATTAATCAATAGCTCATATCAACACAATATACAGAGTTGATTTTTGTGATTCAGCTTATGAAATATCATAAAATAGTGTTCCTTAACTGGGAACTGCAGTCTACAAGTATTTGGGGAAATTCCCCAATGAAATCCTACAAATTATTTATCTACAACACAAACTTAAAATCAAAATCAATGTGGATTAGTAGCAGAATACAAACAACAAAATATACCTACAAATTATTTATATACAACACATACTTTGACTAGTCTAGCTCTCATAGAATGATTGGTAAGTCAGGACCACAATTCTGCAATAAGCAAGATGTGCTCTTACAGAGTGCTGCTCTTATATTCTTCTTTTTAAATTCTGAAGTGCTTTTAATCAGTCCTTTTTCTGATCCATCAAGTCTTGAAGTTTAAAACAATCCCTCCAGTCACATCGATAAAGTGCATTTCACTTATAACACTTGGCATATTTTTTTTTTAAGTAAAGACTGGTCTGCTATCTAAATACATTAATCAAAATATAATGAATATTGAGACAAGTTTTTAGATTGAAGAAACCTGTCCGATTTCTTGTAAATGTGCCAAATACAGTGAATATAAATAGAAAATAAGCATAGAACATGTAGGGCTACAATCGACAAATGTACTCTTATGTTATTCTTGTGCAACAGTCTACTTTTTTAGAATATTCTCAAATTTATATGATGTGTAGGACTAAAGAGATGATAATCAAAATAAACTTTATCGCTTTATTTCTATTATTTTTATTGTACCCAAAAAAATTCATACACAAGTGAGTGTAAGAGATAATAAGGTGAAAAATGTCTAATTATGTCAAAAGTGTAATGGCTGGAATGTGTGAGTTGATCGTATGTATAAAAAAAAATACAACAAAGAGAAACACACACTAAAAGTTCTCCTCCAATGGAAAAGAAACTGACCTTGGACTGAATATGATTAGGAGGAAATAAATTAAAGTTTATGTAAACATTGTAGAAAGCTTCGTTTCCTATCTGATAAAACTGATGCCTCAGTTGGCTGCCTCATTATGTCCTTTTGAAAGTCACTTACCTCCATTTCCTTGGCATGACATTATCAATAATGTGGCAAATGTGCAGTTAAAAAAACCATACTCATCTGGACCATGCCATTTTGAGACCAGGTTAAACCAGCCCAGCCATACTCATTTGGACCATGCCATTTTGAGGCCAGGTTAAACCAACCCAGCCATACTCATTTGGACCATGCCATTCTGAAGCCAGGTTAAACCAAAATTTCACCCAAAAATTCAGGGACCCAGGCATCAGAACATATTTTTTTTCAGCCCCATACTTGAGTGGAATATGGTCATTACACTGTCAATGTGCAAACAAAACTGACATTGAACTCAAGAAGACTATATCAGCATCAAATGTAATATGCTTGCTGTACTGTGCAAGTATTTTATACTAACCAAGAGAGGAGGAATTTCCCACAGAGGATCAACAAGCAGTGAGCGATGATATTTCTCACAGGGATCAGTATCCCATGAAAAGAGCCACCGTAGCCAGGAGTGAAGCACTTGTTGAAAAGACATCTGTTCTGAAACACACTCAGGTGGGATACCCTGTGTAGAATAAACATTAATTAAAGCAGTAGCTAGTAAGGTGCAATACATTTCTATAATGAGATTCTTCATGTAGTCCTCTTGAAGAAAGCTTTTGCAGGTGACTATCTTGTCAGAAAACCATGCTTTCATATACAATCTCATTAAATGGGTTTCAACAACTAACTTCTGAGCATATATCACAATTTCCATACAACACTGCTGCTGTTAAATGATACACATTTGCTGCCAACTAAAGATGCAGGCATCAGTGTTGCACCTGGGATCCCTAGGCCTGGGGATGCTGCATCCATAAACTTTCAGGAACAAACAACATTTCTAAGGAAGAAAGAAAATTACAAAAAAATATCTGGAGCACTAGTCATGGTAAACAAGTACATGATCTCATATGCTGCAAAGATTTTACCATTTTAACGTTGTCACCTGCAATGTATTATCATCTTTTTCCTGGAAATTTACATGGTTGTAGAAAACTCTAAAATGTCTGAATACCTGGTTTTGCTCTTCACACACTATCTACTGGCTATATATATAATAATTTCCTGTTTTCTTTGAATTATATTTCTTTTACAGCCAATAATTTGTTGACAAATGCAAAAATATGTATTTGAGCAAGTTTAATCCTTCACAAGTTGAGTCCCTGACAAATGAAAAGCATTAAGGATATTAAAAAAATGTATCAAGCTAGTAAGTTACCAGTAGGTAGTGATTTCATTCACTAATTAACAATTTACAATTTCTAATATTATTGTCAGGTCCCTAACACAACTGTCTTGTTCACATTTCATGAACTTTTTAAAAGTGTATTTTTATTTTTGTTGGTTTAACACCATTTTTGAGCACATCATAGGCTATGCATGGCAGCTTGTGTATTTGGTGGAGGAGGAATCCAAGAAAGCCCTGGGAGGAAAACTGACCCATGGGAAGCTACTGGTGAAGAGGCCAAGCTGGGATTCAAATCCACACTGACAGAAGTGAGAAGTAAGGACAAGCGCCATAGATGACTCTGCCACCCTGGGCCCTCTGTTCACATTTCAAACCAAATGAAGTTTTAAGTGTAAACAAACTGCATGCTCACCGTTCTTTCCCAGTCCATGAAAGAAGTCCATTTTCATGGCTTTGGAAGAGAGTTGTTGTTGTAGGGTTTAACGCCATTTTTCAGCATGAGATGGCACTTTGGAAGAGAGACTTGGAGACAGATGGACAGAGGGAATAACCCCATTAAAGAGCTGTGAGAATTAGAAGAAATAATGGACATATGGATCAACTGATGAACTATTAGCCTCTGTCACATTAAAAAGCCCCTGTACAAATATTACTGTAGCACATTTAATTAGGAATTGATACACCATACAATCTACTTGACTTTATCCAACCTCCATTTTTAACTAAAAAATACCATGAAATGCTTCTTTTCTTGTTTATCTGACAATCCTATATTCTGGATCCAACCTCATCATTTTAATATGTAAAGATAGAAATATACATTTTATCTTCTCATCAATTTTAATGCAGGAGATGCTGTTGGATAAATGATCGTTAGCTTCAACTTTTCTCAGATGAATTTAATAGCAATTACTTATCCTGTCACTATGGCATAACTATCCATTTTCATGCCAAAAACTCAACATCTGTTTGATATCACTATACTCCCCCCCAAATGAAGAAAAATCAATATGACCTTTTGCACACCACTATGTATGGTCATGCACAGATTTAGGCAGATATTACCCATTATTCTTTTTCATAGATGCTATGCTGTGTAGGTATTTGCCAAAGACCACTCCGGTCGCCTAGTGATTAGAGCGTCCGCCTTGGAAGCAGGAGGTCGTGGGTTCGAACCCCGGCCGAGTCATACCAAAGACTTACAACTGTTAAACTGTCCATTCCATTTTATTAACAAAAACCTGTATGGTAACCTTTTCTCCTTTAGAATTTAGTTCTTTAAAGGGCTTCTGAGGATACCTCATGTTCAATCCTCTTGGGGTGGGCACATACTCAATACATATATACACTGTGTTGTGGGCAAATCAATGTGTTCTAAGGAAAATAACTTGCCCCTGCCTAATGCTGTTTCCTTTGTCTTCAATTCCACAGTGTGTACTTGTTACGTTTACCCATACTCATGTTAACATTGCATAGGTATTGACATGTTGCTTTAATAAACAAAGTTCATGGGAGAAATATCTAAGTTTTCTAAAGGAAAAACTACAGGTAGTTTCCACAAAATCAACTCTGTTGTTTACTTTGTGCATACGGTGTTTGCAGTGTATACACAAGAATATATGCAGTACAACACTGCACACAACCTGGCAGGTTTCATGTCAACTACAGTGTATACACAAGGTTATACACAGTACAATACTGCATACAACCAGCCTGAGTTTCAAGGCAGCAAGCGATTTACTATGACGTCCATTATTTTTTCATTACAGGATAACATCCGGACAGTCTGTGGGACATTGTGGTTAAAAACTGTGCCATTGGATACTCACAAAGAATGCATATAATGCTCAAAGTGCATGTGGAAAATCATGCAAATGATGGCCTTCTAGTACCTAGTTGATTCCAGGCATACAAACTGACAGCAGAAGAACCTTCCCTCCCTTTCATCTTTGGATTTTTCTGAATTTTCTTTCAGATCTCATCTGTTGGGAACAACTTGTCTTTGGTGACCCGTGAAGCCCCTTGAGTGGAGGGACTAGACATTCCAGAGGTTGATCGACTTCCCGTTGGGAGGAGGTGAACACTTCTGATGCAGCTTGTATGCCTCAGGTAGCAGAATGCTTCCTCCTGTTGAAGAGGTTGAGCACTGCAACAGCAGGTTTCAGCCTCCCATTAGAAAGGTTGAGCACTGCAACAGCGGGTCGCTCCCTTCTGTTAGACAGTAGAGCACTGCAACAGCGGGTTGCTCCCTCCTGTTAGAGAGCTGAGCTACCACACCTACTATGCAGAGTGATAAATCAGTTGAACATGAGATCTTCTACTATCACTCATTGGTCTCATGGTACAGGAACAGGGTATGGACTGAGTTCCCCCCTCTTCCATCCCATCCTGTGCAGGATTTGGAGTCTACCCACAGGACTCAGGATATGGACAGGGATCACATCAGTGTCCTCTATACCAAGGAACTCATATGGGATGTGGGGCCCTCCATCTGAGGTTTTCTGGTCCTTTATGCCCCCATGGGCTACTGGACCTTGCCCTCACAGTCGTGGCTCATGTCTCATCATCACCTCCTCTCAACACGAGGCTTCCACTTGGAAGGCTAAAGATTAACATCATCCAGGGTAGACAGGATGCTCTCGACTCCCTTCTGGAACTCATGCTGAACTACGGACTATGGCGGAGAGTGCTCTTATACCATACATGTCAACCTTTGAGAGGTTTAACTGTAATTATTACTACCATGGGTGGCAAAAAGAGTAATTTGGGCACAAAAAAATGCAATCTATATAATACATGCCAGAATTACAACACATATGAAAAAGATACATTTATATGACTAACCTGGTTTTGCAGCTGGTCAAAATTCTTGTCACAAAGGGAAAAGTTCATATGGATTAGAACCAGAATACAAACATAAAATATAATGAAAAATTATTTATATTCAGCACTCACTTCAACATGCCCCTCCACCAAGAAGCATAGAGATGCCCAGCCTCAGAGTGTACTAGACAAAGATGATAATGAGGAAGAAGGGTTCTGGTCCTTTGACTTTAGCCCCAAACCATTTGGTACACAGTCCAAAATGATCCTTTCCATTTGGAAAAGGTCTCTGGATTACCATCACAATCAGACCTCTTACTTCTCACACATTCATTCACGACTGAGGAATCACAGTAGTTTTTGCTAGGCCAAAAATAACACTTGACAATGTAGAAAATAGTCTGTTCCTCATTCAATGCTGAGACCCCTTGTCTCTTCTGCCAGCTAGCTGGTACACTCCCTGAGGTGGCCTATCAAACCTCTCCAATTGGACACCAATGTAGAGAAAGTCAATATTTCTGTGGGAGCCTGGACACACATTCCGATCAGAATGATCAATACCATGGACCAAAACTCCAGTTATTCAGGGCATGGAAATCAGTTGCAATTCCAACCTTGCTAATCTTATTCAGCATTTTGAGCTTCAGAGACCTGTCTCCGGCTCTCTTATGCCCAGATGGAGTCTTTCTTGTGTATTATGGTCATTAAACACAGCCCACATATGAATCATTGAGTGAAGTTCCTTCCAAGACCTCACACTAAACATTATGTTCCTACTCTTTCTGCAAGATGAAGTGAGATTCATGCCTTGTCTATTGACACCAGCTGTCTCTGGTTGGTTTAATGGGAGTTATGCTCACTTTCCCTTCTTTGCAACCAGGATTTCTTGCTAAAATCAAATACTTTCAGTATTTCCACTAGAAATCCCAATTCATCAGTCAAATCTGTGCTGAGGATGATCAAGATACTCTTATGTTCCATGCATGCTCTCTGCTTCTATATTCGATAAGTAATTGCTGCATTTAAAAATGTAGTTGGGGCAGAGTAAAACTATGCACTACATACTTGTTGCTATTGCCAAATGCCCTCTTCCCAACCACCCACTCTCTGATGTCTTACTTAATTGTCATTTGTAAAAGATGATGACAAATATTATATCTTAATTCTGTGAATTGACCATGAGACATACAGAGTGGTGTACAAAAGGTCATACTAACTTTTCTCCATTCCTTGGGAGGGCATATTCACATCAAATGGATGGGGAGTTTTCAGCATGAAAGTTAATTGGCTCTGCAATAACGATGGGTATGTATTGCATAATTAAATTTAGTTTTAACCATCCCAAAACTAAATTTTACTGCCAAATAACTATTTTATTTATTCATAAAAATGTCAATTTAATGATTCAGGTAGTTAACATTAAATTTCTTTCATCTGAGTTAAGAAAGCAATACAGTAGTCCTCTTGAACAGCCCACCTGATCAGCGACCACCCGCTCCTTACGGCCAGAATCCCTTGGCACTGACAAGTTTGTGTTCAAGAGTACCCCTCTAGAATGGCCACCCCTCTAACATGACCAGCGGCCAGCATATTAGTAAAAAAATGTAAACTGTTCCCCTCACAAGCGGCCACTTTTTATTTCACATGTGCCCAGAACCAATGATTAATTCATACTGTGACATATCTTCCAATGTCAGGTTTCCGTTACATAAAGAAGTGTTGACCTAAGCACATGTAACACTAAGATTAATATTATATCATTGTCTATTTAAAAAATAAAAAGTATTCATAGGAAATGGGTTCAACAATGTTATGATATAGGTTTGGGCTTCACAAATCTGTTGAGTTCTTCTCTTTGATGATTACAACCAGACGTAATTATCAAGATCATAACACGGACAGCATAGGCTAAAAACAGATTTTGTGGATTAACAGAGAAATTAACCTTGAAACAAAACAGTACCAGACATGTGACAATACATTTATCACTTCCTTTAAGAAGGCATTTCATCCACTCTACAAAAGTTTTGTCTGTACAATTAAATTACATACAGTTAGCAACATCCAAATAAATCATTACCAAACATTAACATGTTATCACGTAAATGGAGACGTATTATTTTTTGAAGAAAGTCCGTTATTCTGCTCAATGACATCACGTAGGGTGGAGAGGGGGGACTTGCCGAACAATTTTATCTAGAAAAGACTCAAATAAAACAATTTTATGTTGAAAAGACTTGAATAAACAATGTTGTACCAATAAGGAGATTATTCAGCAGCAGTGGGAAAATGGAGCAAATGGAAAGAAACTTATGTATGCACCAAGATTTAAGTGATGTTTTTGAATGGTTTTGCAATGTGCATGACAACAATACCTGCTCGCATATCAAGCTCATGTCAAGAATAGAACAATTAATGTATATTAAGTTGTAATAAGTCTATTCTTATATGACAAGAAGAACCTTTTAATAATTAATGTTACTTTTAAACGAAGATATCAATGAAGATATTAAATGCTTTGAACTATGTAGCTTTCTTACTACGTACATTACATTTATTTCTCAAAAAAAAAAAGTAGTCCCCCTCTGGAAAGGCCACCTGTCTTATAAGGCTGCTTTCTCTGTGCCAAAGGGGTGGCTGTATAAGAGGGAGACCACTCTACTTAAACTAAAATTAAGTGCTAACCTGCATAAATAATAAAAATACACCTAATAAAGAAATACTGAACCTTTTCTAAAACTGGCACTCTTAACATTCCTCTGGAAGGAATTTAGATGAAAGTACATTATAACATTCTCTCAAAAGAATTCAACTTACTGACTGCACAACTGCAACTTTCTCTGCCACTTTCATTTTGTAAAGGCGTACAAACTCCCAGGGAACACTCATAAGCATTGAGACTCCTAATACAGCAACAGCCAACTGCCACCAGTACAACTTTGTCCTAGATTTAGCTCTTTCGATATGACTTTCATACGAAAATCCAACACTATCCTGACTATCTGGAGCTTTATGTCTTTCATTTTTGTTCTGCCTTGTTTTAGAAGTTCTGGAGGCCCCTCTATTTTTTGAGTACCTTTGGGTAAATGTTCGTATTAATAATACAATCAGAATAAGAATAATAGAAACAACAATGAAAATTTTTAATTCATGGTGTAGTAACAAATAGTAATGAAGAGCACTGATGATATTTCTTGTGTCCAGTAGAACAAGTTCCCATAGAAGGATATAGAATTCTTTATCAAGAAAAGAAAAATCTGTCTTGTCATTTCCTAATTTCAAGATAGAATTGAAGTGTTGGTATGCTGCTGCTAGTAGCCCTCCTTCAGTATCCAGCTGTGTACCATCTTTTTGTTTCCTTATTATGTCTGGAAAATAACAAAAGTAAAATAAAACATCAAAAGCTGCAATACAGTCCAATTAAGATAATACAAAAATTCAGGACTCGAAAAATATTTTACATTAATCAGTTTTTGTTTGCAATTGGTTTTGTTATTTAATTGTGATAGTAGTAAAAACAAAATAGTCAAACAATATTTATATAAAGAAAGATATAGTGAATTTTAACAAACATCAATAAGTTTTGCTTGCAAAATCTTTGTGTAATATCAAAACTATAATGAAACTGTAAAGTTTGATTAAAAACTTTAAAACTATTGTTGATATAGCCATCGCTGGGAGGAGCTGAGATAAAAATACCAAGATTTTCAGGGCAGCAAATGTGGCAGTCATATTGGATATCAGATTGGCCATTTTCACTTAAGATCAACAGGACATCATATAAAGTCTTTTGGTGAAAACCCCATGTCAATATGACTCTGTTCAGGAGAAGCTGCATCAATGACCAATAGAGCTAATGAACAAAAGGACCCTTAAAGTGCCAGTGGTCACAGAAATAAAGTGCATAAAACCCAATTTTTTTTGTGATGATGACAGTTTTACATTTTCCACATTTAGAGTACCATAGTAATTTTGTTCTATTTTTCCAATTGGCATATCCATCTTGTACAAACATTTGTCCCTTATAAAATAAAGCATTCTATATTTATAAATTTACGAAGCTTGTTGCTCTTTTCTATTACTTATTTTAAGACCATGGAGTCGTAATATAAATCTTTATTGCTGCATGAACATAAAATTGATGCAAATTCCATGACAAGTTGTACATACTCAAAGCACTCACTATTTCATATTACTGTCACATGGGTTGATGACAAAAGCACGTTGAAAAACCCTCCCAACATCTACAACTTTGATCTTGAATACTGCACGAAAACAATGAGATGAGACACAATTTCAAACCTTTAAGTAGTAAGAGTACCACACAACACATTATATGCCCATCTCATACCCTTTTCCCTACCAGAGACCTTGATCTTTAGAGTCACTAACCTGCCAGCTGCATCACAGAGTGTGGAACTGGAAACAATTTCATCAAATTATGTGAAGTAGTTAAAAAGTGACAGTCAGCATGCCACTGACTTAACTGGTTTCTGACCTTAATCTTTGGAGCAGAGAATATAACTGAATACATGGGACACTATCAAGTCTAGATATACAGCAGCCTAAAGTTGCATGAAAATACCTTCATTGGTTCAAATATTATACCTGTACACGGACAGAGGTTGGTGATTTGTATCTTCCCTAACTGTGACATTAAAGTAATGGCTATGGTATCTCAAATTATGATACATAACTAGTTCAAGTTTCATTAAAATATTTTCAGTCATTTAAAAGGTATCCTCTAAAAAATGTACAAAACCACATAATTTCAATTTCCCCTGCCTTAACTTAAAAAAGTGGCATCATTGTATTTGATATACCGTCTAATTATGATATAAACATGAGCAGAAGTTTCATGAAATCTCTCAAGCTATCACAAAGTTATAGGCTAGACAAGCGAATGCTAACAGAAGGATGGAATATCAACATGTTAACATAATATGCCCAATTTATGATGGTGGTAAAAAAATGCATCACTAGTCAGATCATAATTTAACATGACACACGTTCTTGGCTTAACCTTGACCATGAGAAATTATCTTGAACATTACAGTAAAATAATAAAATAAATTAGAGACAGTCATACATAAAATTATATTGTTATAAAGGATCTACAATTTATCAATTTAAAAAAAATTATACAATTTTATATAGTGCATTGGTGTTAATGCCATTAGGATACAAAGTATCTAAGTTATGAATCCAGTAAGTTTCTTTTATGAGTCTATTCATGACACCATGCACAATGTCTATTGGCATGAAAGTAAAATAGAATAGTGATTATTGGTGTTAAAGTGTGTTGAAATATTGGAGGAAAACTGAGGATCTCAATTTTTTTATATGATTGTGATGAATATTAATTCTCTTAGAAACTTGTTGAAGTGTTTGTCCAACATACTGCATGCTACATATTTTACAGGTTATCAAATAAATCACATCTGTTGATATGCAGTTAGTGTTAAAACATAGAGAAAATACCTCTTTTTTATTATCACTATTGAAAGAAGTACTTTCTCTTATATTTGCACATTGACAGTGCCAATGTCTGTTACATTTAGATGACAAAAATTCTTTTTTATTTTCTGTCTGTTTAGTTCTAATGAGATAATCTTGCAAATTCTATGAGCCAGAATTGCTTTATTTTTGTAATCTTACACTGGTTTTATTTGATAAATTTAGGAGACTCCAATATTGATTAATTATAAGGTCTATATTAGGCAAGGAAGGATTATATTTTATTGCGATAGGAATTATGTTTTTCTCTATTTTACATTTTGTCGTGTTTAAAGCTTCATGATGAGTAAGATTACAGGCTTTGTTCAGTGCTGAATAAATTATATGTGTCAGATAATTTCCATTTTGGAAATATGTAATTGATTCAACAAATTTTGTAATTGACAATCATCTAAAATAATGCATCAGTATCTTTTGGCCTGGTTGTATGGTATACCATTTTTACATGATATGGGATGACATGAAGAATATTCCACATGGCCTGGTTATATGGTATACAGTTTTTACATGACATGGGATGACATGAAGAATATTCCACATATTGGTGGATATTAATTTCCTTGACATGATTATTTGTAGAGATAGTGTCATCAATATTTTTTATTACATTTACATCTAAAAATGAAACATGCGTACTAGATGCAGTATAAGTAAAAAGTATATATCAAAGTACAAGTATCTTTTAGATCCTGTCATATATATATATATATATATATATATATATATATATATATATATATATATATATATATATATATATATATATATATATATATATATATATACAGTGGAACCCCGCTATAACGCGCCCCGCCATAACGCGAATTCGGATATAACGCGGTCGTAGCATGGCTCCCGAAATTTCGTATATTCATTCACACATGAAAAAAAAAATTTGGAGAAAAGTAAAAAAAACAAAACAAGAAATTAACTTCATTTTGGGCATGAGATTAGTTGTGACTTTTAAAATAATATGATCGTGGCATGGTTCCTGAAATTTAAATTCATTTACGTGTATTTTTATCGGACTGTGAAAATATTTGTTTAACGTACGAGAAATAGTGTGTAAAACGTTTATTATAATTTGGTGGAAGAATTCGCGTATGACTTTTAATAATAAACGATCGGAACTTAACAATTTATCCAGGTTCTTTAAGTGATTTTGGAGAAGTGATCGTGTATGAATTCTAAAATAATACGATATATATAACGTACGAGAAATAGTGTGTACAACGCTTGGCTTCTGAAATTTATCAATTTGAACAGGTTGTGGTGAAGCTCCATATTCTACTCTAGAAGAGAAAACTGGTTTCATTAGGTTTTTGAATTGTTAAGCCGAAGTAAACATTATCGGAAGTGTTACTTATTACGGATCCATGAGTAAAGCCAGTAAATCGTCTTTGTGATTGTCTTCCATGAAATCTGTATACAGTCGTTGCTCAAACAATAGCCGACATGGGCTTCTTATTTAACTGCAATCACAGCCAAGCAGCAGACAAAGCTGTGGTTGATACAAGAGTCGCACAATTTAATAAACATCAAAGGACGAAAGCCGCCAACATGTGTGCTGTGCTTGGCGGTGTGATCAAACAACAAACAGTTGAAAGTAAATAATATCCAATACAGACACCGTATGTAGACCCGGGAATAGCTGCATGCAATGACCGTACGATATCAGACGGCAAGTAAATGGTTTCAATATTTTGTTCATCCTATATTTTACACGACGAATTCAGACTATTACAAAATTATTGAATATTTTAAATCTGTACGATTTTCAATGAAATTACATCCATTATGGATGAACTGCATGCCACGACGGCACGGTAGCATACGGTGTTGATACACTTTTCATGATATAGCGATAGTCTGGTATTATCGGTCAATCTGTATTATCGTTCAAACAAATAAAAATTAGTAAATGTTTTTAATGCACAGTAATAACCTATAAATATATTAACCATCGATTATTTTGAATATATCTTAATTAATGCATTCCAGTTAATATTCATCTGATGATAAGCCGACTTTTGATCATTGCACATGTATACACGTATATGTTCTCGGAAAAAAAGTTAAATATTGTAAAACCCCGCATTAACGCGACCCCGCTTTTAACGCGATCCGATTTTATGGACCCCGATCATCGCGTTGTAGCGGGGTTCCACTGTATATATATATATAATTGTTCTGACGGTGCGTATCATTTATGATGTTACATAATGACGTAATTGTTTTTAAAAATAAAAAGACATCATCTGTTTCTTTCAAAACATTTTGTGCCTCAAGAAGTGTACATTAAATACGATGGAAAAACATTTGTGCCTGAAGAAGCATACAAATGCAAAACTAGTTGCACAGAATTTTTGGTGTTTGTATTGTTTTTTTTAATCCCAATTCTTCAACATTACATGAATTGTTGCAAACAGCTTCAGAGCTTTAGCATGGATGAAAATAAATTGAATACATTAACTTTTAAGATAGTGGTATATGAAACACACTCAGATTATCAATAGATATAACCCTATTCAGTTTCACCCCTCTTAATACAGGCTTTTAGTTCTAGACCTGGAAAGAAATATATGCATATTAGTCCCAAACAAAAGTTGAACATGTAAAAGTAGATTATACTTTATTGCAAACTAAAAATCAAAGAACGAGCGTCAATCTGAATCAACAACATTTTACAAAGAAAATATCATTTTTCAACAAAGAATGTCCAATGTGTGTGATGTCACATTTTTTGATATGGTACACAGTACTGGTTAGAGATGGCCTACAGTACATGATCCAATGTTTACCCTAAAATGACACTTTCACAAATAAACATTACACTGTTGCGATACTCATGTGAAAGATGATTATTTGATGCAGAAATTCCCATTTTTACAGAAGTGAGTTTATTTACTTCTTTAAGTTAACATTCAAACTATGCTTGTATAATTGTGGATTGTATGTTAAAAATATACTGCCCACCACCACCACCCATTTTAAATTACTGTTTTTTTTTTTAAAAAGTGTTTAATGCCATTTGTCAGCACAAGATACATGGTGGCCAGTATCAGTGGTGAAGGAAGAATCAGGAAAAAACCCAGAAAGAACCACGGACCCACAAGAAGCTACTGGCAAGCTTTCTCACATACCAAAATTGGCAGAGCTTAAGACTCAAACCCACGCAGACAGAGGTGAGATGGCAATGATCTGTATTGATTACCGCTTTAGACCACTTGGGGCCCACTTGCTATAAACTAAGCAACACCCTTAGTTTTACTTCTTGTTGTTCTTGTCCTGGGGTTTTATGTCATTTTGCATACAATGATATTGTTATATATGACATAACAAACCCCTGTGGAGATAAATTGGCTGCATTCAAACAGATGAGGCAATTTTCCCCCAATTCCCATTCATGACTCAAGTCGAAAAATGGCCACCCAAAAAAATAATTCCAGAAGGCAGGGTTAAAAAGGCTTTCCCACAATAACAGCTAATCAGTAAAGAGAATACTGCACAATAATTTGATGGGCTTATTTGGACCAATCCGAATCACATAAAGTGGTATGTAACATATTGTGATATCAAAAAAATGAAAGTGCACCTACTATAGAAAAACTATACCGACTGTGATAAGAAAAGGTTATTCCTAATATCTAATTATCGCTTGGTAAGCTTGGGAGCATGCTATATTGAGTTATAATCAACAAAAATAACTCAATATAGCATGCTCCCAAGCTTACCATTGGCAAGCAATAATTTGATATTAGGAATAACTTTTTTGTTACTGAAATAGTGCTACAAGGCATCTGCAATAGGTAATGAGGCTAATATGAGTTGACAGACAGATGGATGAACATGTCAAATCAATATTCTCACACTATTTTATAATGTGTTCAGATAAAACAGAAATCACTATGGAATACAATATCAATATAACTTGCTTAATGTAAATAAATTGTTTCTTGGAATTTCTTTTCACTTCAGTGTTCTCGAGAGGATAGTTTATGCTGTTGTTGTTGTTGTAGGGTTTAATGCCATTTATCAGCAAAGGATAGGCTATACATGACGGCCAGTATAACTGGTGGAGGAAGAACCCCGGAAAATCCTGGGAAGAACCACCAACCTACGAGAAGCTATTGGCAGGCTTTCCCATGTACCCATGTTAGCTGAACCTGAGACTCAAACCCATGCAGACAGAGGTGAGATGGCAGTGCTACGGAATGGTAAGCGCTTTAGACCACTAGACCATATGAGCCCCCAGTTTATGCTATACACCATTCTGCAGTTATAGATTAGAAAGGTCTTATTAATAGATTAAAGATAAAAATAAACAACTTTTTTGCCTTACATAACCAAAAGATTTTTTTTAGTTTTTTCCCCATCAAGACAATATATTTACCCCCAACTAAAGCATGGATTTAAATCCATACCATTGCCCAATTCATAATATTTACAGCTAGACTTGCAAAATTATGTTACCTATAGAATTGAAACTATACAAATGGACAAAACTGTTATCTAAAGTTCACTGGGCGTGGTGGATCACAATTATCAAATTGACCAACAGGGTTATTAACAATAAAAATAGGATTCTTGTCTTTCATGTATTTATAAATTATATAATGCTTAAAAAAGAAACTGAATTGATTTTTTTGACTAAAACTATATACATAAATACAGTACTTGATAACAATGGACATATGTATAGAAATAAAGGGTCCATATGACTGATTTAATGTTAGTTTGAGCACTTAAATATGCATGTTGAAAATAAATATGTGGATTCAGATTAATAAATACATACATGATTTACCATTTACAAAATCACAAACAATAAAATGAAGTTATTCTGCAATTACTTAAAATAATGTTCAACAAGTGAAATAGATAAACTGGAACATTTCAATTATTGTAACTATTATTATTATTATTATTATAACAGACATATAAACAGATGTCACAGCTTGTGTGAAAGTGCCAAATGGCTTGACAGAAATATTTAACTGCCCAACTGGGGTAAAGCATGGTTGTGTTTGTATCACCCATTTTATTTTCATTATTTCTAAATAAGTTGAAGACACATTTCTGACCAGTATAATGGTGTAACATTAGAATTTGCTTCGTTATTTGCACTGCTGTATGTAGATAACATGGTTGCCGTTGGTAAAACTGCCACTCAACTTCAAGAATTCTAATGGACTACAATAATAAATGCAACACCTGGAAACTAAAGATTAACCTGAAACAAAAACTGTAGTTTTTTTAATAGGGGGATATTTGACAAGATATCCAAGTTTGGTAATTGTGTGATAGAGACAGTATTCTAAAATTCAAGGTATGTGTCAGACAATGTTAGCAGTTCTAGCAGCAAAGGCACTTCATAGTCTGAAGGCTAGACATAATTGCTTTTGTAAAATGTCTATAAAAACTCTATTCCAAATTATATCTGATACTAAAATAGCACACATTTTGAATTATGGTTCGATAGTTTGGGGTTTCTACAAAACAAAAAACACTGAAGCTGTAATACTTCCTACTGTAAATATATCATTGGTATTACAAAACACACTCCAAACATTTGTATCTATAACGAGTTAGGTAGAATGCCAAGTATACAAAAAGAATTCTTAAGTACTGGTTCAAATTATTAAAGACGACTGATGATAAATTCTCAAAGCAAAGCTATAACCTACATTAGACATGGGGTGAACACTGCAATTGCTGGGTAAATAAAGTTAAAATCTACTGTTTTCAAAAGGAATGGGATAAGTTAATCAAGGGGTGGGTGATAAACTATTTTTCATTAAGTTTAAACAAAGTTAAGATATTTTCTATGATAAGATCAGAAATCATCTGAATTCCCAATACTATATAGACAGTTTGAACTTTTCACAAGTGTTAGCTTTCTATACATGTTCAACAAATGAACATTTCGCAAAATGGCAAATATAGGTAGGTATAAAAAATATCTCCTACGTTTAACGAATGTGCCATTTTTGTGCAGATATAGAAGATGAGTTTTACTCTTCTGTTAAATATCCTATGTATGATAACCTGAGAAAGGCTTATGTACCTTCATACATTCATTGTTATGCAGATCACTGCAAGTTTAATAACTTTATCCAGAGAATCAATAATAATATTAATATTCTATAAAATCTTAGCAACCTTTATAAAAGTCAATAAGTTAATCCTAGAACTGTTGTTTTGTGGTTGTACCATTTATTTTTAATACAAGCATTTAATTTGGGCATCTGACCAATGCTACAAATAAAGAGTATTATTATTATTATTATTATGACTCTGTGGTATAAACAACTCTGTGGTATAAATAAAGTAACAGAAAAGAGCAAAATCTAGCAAGTCTTGTAAAAGTCAACAAATAATTTATTTCCCTGGAATACAAAGTGAAAATTTAAAAAGAACTTACAGAATTAGCAATTAAATCCCAAATATTTTTTAGAAAGACCAAACTCCTGTACAAGGTGTTTACAAAATCTGCCTCACATACCTGAACATCATTTTCCAGAAAAGAGAATATACTGGTACCCCAAACCTAACATCATTAAAAGGGCAAAATTTCAAAGTATCCCTGACATAAATGGAGTTATTGAAAAATATCCTTCGATTTTCAGGTGTACTTGTTTGGAATAACATTCCATATGATATTAAATCAGCTACAAACATCTCTTCTTTGAACTATAGGTGTATTACATGGATGAAATCAATTGGAATTTTGCATTGGAATGATTCGTGTCTGGGTCAAGTGATAATGTGTATAAATAGGGACTTGATAAATAATTCCTGTTTTAAATCAGTGTTTCAGATATAATTATTAAAAAAATTACTTGGAATTACTAAAATGCTCATGATCTTTTGGATTAATACATTAGTTTCGATTTTTTGTGAACTCATTCAAGGACATTCTGGATTGTATCATTGTGTCGTATCACGACACTGAAGACTATTGGAATTCATTCAGAACATTCCATATTTTTGGACTTGTGATAGGACAGTTATGATTATTTGGGATTTAATTCACAATACTGCAAATGTCTCTTTAATTTACACTTTCTGGGTTCATACAGAATTCTGAATGATAAATTCAAAGACTTTTCCCAAACTTTCAAAGACCACAACATAGATTTCAAAGACCTATTTTCACTAACATTTTGTATGCAAGTTATGTTATATGAGAAAACAAAGAATGCAATATACTACAATAGTGTTTAATGATGAAATTCAAACTAATTAATCAAAAGAAAGAAACCAGGAAAACTCAACTACATCCGAATCTAACAACCTTGGACAATTTTATTTGTGATTATGGAAAAAAATTAAAATGTTTGGGTTTATTTCAATTTTCACAGACTTTAAAAGACCTCTGGGTAATCTGCTCGATTTTCCCAAACTTTCAAGACCTTGAAAATGCTACCTCATTCTTCCCAAATTGTCAAAGACCTTCAAAGACCGTAATAATCCTGACTTTGCATCAACTTTTTTTTAAATAACTTGATTTTACTTAAATTTTTGGCTTCACTTCTTTCCGTTACATATTTTAAGACCTGAAGTTATAACATATTAAAATCATCATATTCTTTACTTCTTAATTACTACTATTAATTATTACAATAAAATGGTGGCTTTACAGGAAAATAGAAACTGTTTAGCATCTGAAGGGCGAATTGCACAACAAAACAAACAATACTGAAAACATTGAGGTTTCCTTATGGGTTCTGTTTGAAAGAAAACTGTCAAACATAATATTGAGATCACTGAGGTTTCCCTAAGGCTTCTGTTTGAAAGAAAACTGTAGAACATATAATACTGAGATCGATGAGGTTTCCTTATGGCTTCTGTTTGAAAGAAAACTGTACAACATAATATTGAGATCAATGAGGTTTCCCTAAGGCTTCTGTTTAAAGATAACTGTAAAGAACATAATATTGAGATCACTGAGGTTTCCCTAAGGCTTCTGTTTGAAAGAAAAATGTAGAACATATAATACTGAGATCATTGAGGTTTCCCTAAGGCTTCTGTTTGAAAGAAAACTGTAGAACATATAATACTGAGATCACTGAGGTTTATTTAAGGTTTCTTTTTGACAGGAACATTTTAAAATAAACATACAACACTGAGATCAGTGATCAGATTACTGCTTCTGTTTCACTTTTAATGTTGTTGTGTAATTATGAATATGCGCTTGTGTATTTAGTTTCGAATACGGCATACATTCATTTACGTTGTTTCTTGTAGTGTATTTTGTTTATATAATTAAGCCTTAGGTAGAATTAAAAACATGAACATATAATAAAAAGGTTACTGCATTTGTGTGGGAAAATATGAACTCGTATTATTGGATGGATATACTGCACTCCCAAGCAGTATTTCATCCAAAAAACTCATTCATATTTTCCCGTACAAATGCAGTAAATCCTAGCAAATCCATGCAACAACAAGAGAGAACGCTATACCAAGTCATGATGCACCCAGCCAGATCTTTGCAGAATGTGTATCAGCTTGTTCCAATGATGTCAAAGCCATACTGCCTGCTGTAGAGAACTTCAAAAGAACAGTTAGATGCTATAGACCACAGATACCAACTCCAGCATTACTTCCAGTTCTAAATACTGTATTCCTGTGAAATACTAAAACTCGAGATAATGAACTACAACCCCATTAGCTCCATGACTCTTTAAATAGATACAAACCACAAGGGTCCTACTTAGAAATGGCTATAATACTGCTGTTTACAGTGTACTCCAGAGAAAAATCATGCACATTATATGAAGAACTTTTCCAAGCTATCCGTGACAAGTTCATCAGCTGCCGTCTTGACTTAAACTTTACTAAAGTTGTCACTGACTTTGAGGGCAGTATCTGCCATATTTAAACATCATATTAAACACCAAGGCTGCTTCTACCATCTAATGCAGGCAACATTTTGCAAGATACAGAATCTTTGATTAACCAACCACTATAAGAATGATCGGGGGGCCCTGAGTGGCTGAGTGATCTAAAGCGCTCTCCGTTATGGATCACTGCCATCTCACTTCTGTCTGCATGATGGGTTCGACTCTTGGATTTGGCCAATGTGGGTATGTGAGAAAGCTTGCCAGTAGCTTCTCATAGGTCAGTGGTTCTTTCTGGGGTTTTCCCGGGTTCTTCCTCCACCATTAATACTGGCCACCATGTATAGCCTATAGTGTACTGAAAAATGGTGTTAAACCCTACAATAACCACAACCATAAGAATGATCCCAATTTCCACTTATTCTGCAACCACCTGGATGATTAGCTTTTTTTAACCAATACATTAACTGCCTCATGGTGTAGCTCACATCTGTGCTATCATACCAAAGGAACCAGTAGTGGAGCCCTGTGATCTATTTTGACACCTTCTACATTACTGGTTCATTTGTATGCAATGAGAGAGAGAGATCGAGAGATCCCCAGGTTCTGATAACATACAAGTAATTCTACTGGCAGCAGGCCAAAAAGAGTTTTAAATGTCTATCTATAACATTCGCACATTAATAACTGAAATCTATCACTTTTGAAAATTATATTTAAAAAATTTTTATGAAAAATCCCAAACACTGCATTTTTAGGTGTTCTATCAACACATTAGAGAAACCAACCAGAAACAGTTACTGGGGACTGGAAATGTTCCAACAGTAAATTGACTGGTATGTAGCTTTAACAATCTTTCAGTCATATTGCTACAACATCTGCAGTGTGACAGTTTATAATGATGTCAAGCACTGGGGCATCATGCCACAGACATGTCGCATGATGTCCCACCCAGTCACGTTATCCTTACACCAGGCCGACCAGTCCTAACACTAACCTCTTAATGCTGAGTACCAAGCAAGGCAGTTGTTAGTACCCAGGTCCCTTTTTATAAATCTTTGGTATGCTTCGGCTGGGGATTGAATCCATTACCTCATGCACCCAATGCAGATGCTCTATAACCACTAGGCCACCGGAGCAGTAATTTTAATGGAGGGAGATAAAACGGTGATGAACAATGATGAATGATTTTGGCTGACACACTAGAGCAAGTACTTTTCATTTTATTGTCATGTTTAATTGTTATTGTATTGTTCAAGATGTTTTAAGTGGAATATTTAAGGGGCAGCTCTTACATACTGTGTACAATTCATGGCAAGATGTGAGAATGTGGCTCTTCTCCCAAATGCTAAGAAACCACTGGCTATGAAATATTACAAGTTTATAAATGCTTAAATATCAGAATTTAAGCATATGCAGGTGAGTGGTAGAGATCCTGAGTTTGCTTTGTGTGTTTCAAAAGTATGCATCTTTTGTATTTCATAAACTTCCTTAGATAAAATTTAAGTTAACATATAATTCACTTTGGAATAAATTATACACATGTATTTTTTCTTTGTTTATTTGAAGTCTAAATAATTTTTTTAATTTTTTTTAAAAAAATTTACAGTGGTGAAATCTGCCAGCAGATTTTGGGATCTGAGCCATGAAGAGAAAAAAATCCTTGAGGATGAGGCTCAGGAATACATTTTATGTCCAAATCAGGAACTTCATCTGTGAACATAACATGGAAGAGAACTGGAAAGCAGTCAGTGACCTCACAAACCTAGCAACTGGAAAACTAAAGTTAGAACTTCTATGCATGCTCAGCATAGTTGTCCTTTCATTGCAACATTCAAATGCTGTTTAGAGAGGACATTCTCCATTCTTGGCTAAATATAGATTCAGAGGGATGAGTGGAGCAGAAACCTGTTTTGAGCCTCTCAGATAAGTGTGAAGCTTAATAATCACAGCAGATGTCATCAGTAGTCTCCAGACAACAATCTTGCTAAGGAAACTAAAAATCCTATTGGCTGTTATTATAAAATCTTTGCAGTGAATTATTAGGTTAAAAACTCTTCCTTATATCTGAATCTGATTTATGTTAAAAATACTCGTTTTAATATACTCGAGGTGCAGAAATTGTGTTAAAATCAAGTAGTCCATGGACAAGTAAATTTAAAGTTTATTTGTCTAACAGACCCAAATGTTTGTATTTTCAAAGTTAAACAGAAAAGTTGGAGACAAGTCTGTTTAAATGTTTACTTTCATTAGGCTGCACCATTTAAATGGATGCCATTATGGACCTGTGACATGTACAATATATTAGATATTACAGCTGGTCTTATTTCTGGACTTTTATGGTCAGGGTCTACAAATCTAACAAGAATTTATTTTTGGTCTATAATTGCTGAATCAGTACTAGAATCTGAAAGGATGGACAAGAATTTAGCTCAAGATAATTTATCCTAGACATTTTTTCAGTAGAACATCAGATTTATTGTTGAAGAAATCTATGCATTCATGTAGTTTTCTTGATGTGATTAGTTCCAAGTTTAACACTGATTTTTATTTGAACCGTACAGAGAAATTCGTAGTCTGAAAAAAGATTTTTTCTGCTTTGCTACGATACTGTTTGTTGAACAGCTTCTTGCAACACTTGATTTGGCTCACATTGTATTTATTGATCACTCTGTCTCAATCATCTACATCTTCTCAGATTTGGCCTTTTCATTATCAAGTGTCAGATAACATGTACTGTGCTTTGCACTTTTTGGTGTCTTAACAGTGTGTCCTTCATTGTGATAACCTGTTCTAAAAATAATCCACTGGTTTTGTCTGCAGTTGAGGAGTGTCTTTCACATATGCAATGTTTGATCATTGCCGGTCTCAAGCCATGGAAATCCCTGCAGCCAAGAATCTTTGAAGTCCTGTTTTCTTTTCTTATTGTATTCCCAGTTATAGTCAAATTCAGTTTTGGTCAGTTTTGTTGACTTTTCATTCAACTTTTCACCAATTGGCCCTAGCTTTATAAGAAAATGATCCATCCAGATGCATTCTCATGAAAATTGATAGTAGTCACGATAATGGTTTCAGCAAAGAGTCAAAACAACCGATTCCTCAGGGAAGCCCTATCCTCAGGCCAGTGTAATTAGTTCTAATGTAACCATCAAAAGATATTGCATAAATAAGGTCCTGTCTGCTTCCATTTATTAAATCCATAGAACCTGCAGCTGGTTTCAGTCCTCATCAATAAATTTCACCATACACTATGCAAATATTTAACACCATATATTCGCTGAAAAGGGTGAATGACATTTGTGTAAACATCAATGAGACAAAACAGGAACTACTGACCTTTCAAGTTACAGGCCAAAATTTATTTGTCCACAGCCTAGCAACCTTGCTCATCCATAAGAACATATTTCCAAATTGGACACTAATGACAATGGATTTCCGCACCCCACATACTTTGAAGAGAATACATACATGTACTACGTAATAAAAAAACGCACTCATTTTGTTTCTAGTCCTCTTGAAAAATGTAAAATATGTATGTCAATAAAAAAAATCTACTGATTTAGAAGTCAATCTACTGATCAGAAGTTGTAAATGTACTGGTTTGAAATTCCAGTTCTGTCATATTGATGTGTTATCAATCCAAAGAGTACCAACATAGTTTCCACCAGACATGCGGAATGAATATACAGTAACTATTATGGGTAACCCACATACCAACAAGACATGGGAGGGATGGAATAACAAGTTTTACACCTTAGCAGGCTCATTACACCCACACATACAGACCTGCATAAACTGGTTTCAGAGAGAATGTAACAGTTACCACCAAAGTTGCCTATCTGCCCCGTGACTTTCTGTCCTACATGTCTCACATAATAGTGAAACTCAAAATGTGGCTTTTTGTCCTTCAACTTTCTGTCCAACATTTGCATACCCAACAGCTGCAACTAAAAATCATTCTGTGTGACCAATACTTCACACATTGAATATTGAAAAAGGATAATTATGAAAGGTAAGTAGAGAGAAACTTTTTTAAATGTGTATGTTTCTTAAGAAATAACACAGTAATAGGTAATAACAGTGCAATGAATACAAGTACATGTACATGGCTTGTACTTTACATTTGTTATTGTTTGTAATACAATGTATGTCAATATAGGCATGTTATACAGATCTTGAATGTGTTCATTACTATTTCATTAACAGATTAAATACAGATACCTTCAAATGGTGATTATTCACTCTATTTACAACCTCCAGCATCCAAATCTTTTTCAAGGTATATACTTCCCAAGAAATACATGTCGAAATCAATGTTAAAGTTACTTGCACATTTTTGTATGATTTTTATATGATAATTAAGGTGCAAAGCATTCATTAATCAAGAATTAATAGCCATTTGTTATACAATATATGTTATCAGTATTAAATTTTAGGACAATATTTGCAGAACTGCACCTACATAACTACACTGACATACACTATAGGTGCATTTAATCAATTTAAATAATATTGTTGTTCTAATATTTAATACTAAAATATAGTTTAACCAGAGTGTATACAAATTGATTATTGAATGATCTGTACCTTAATGGCTAACATAGTTGATGGGTGTGGTATAACTCAATATCATGTACACTACATTAAAAGTGAGCAGCTATAAATTATGAACTAAAAAAACTCATCTAAATGTTCATGTCCAATCTGTTTTGTGGAAAAGGTATTACTGTGAAGTAAAATAAGCAATTTAATATTGCATTACTGACGCACTAGATCATGGTACTGATAGCTACTTTGTTCTTTACCAGCCAAAAGAAAATGTAAAATGACCATGCAAATAACAGTAACCCCCCCAGTCATGTGTCACACCTGCAACAGCAATAAGTGTACACCAATGACCCTCAGCTCAGATAAGGCTGTTGCCTGCACCAACAACTGCATTTCCCATTGCTCAGACAAACGTGTCAACACAAGCTCGATTAGCTCACACAACTGAGACATGAATTTCAACACCCCTTCCTCAAGAGATGTGTCTGAAATACAAACCAGAGTCCAACACATGAAATCACAAGCCAGAAAAGATAGGACTCTAATAATTGGATCCTCGATATTGAAGAATATAATACCAAGGAGACTTCTTAAAACAGATGTATATACTACTAGTCTGAGGTGCAAAAATCAACAACATCATGGGCAGAATAATGAATACTGATCTAATCAGATACAACCAAATTATTATCTTAATAGGTGGTATTGATGCCAGTAATGGAAGGTCACTAAATTAAATCAGAACAGATTGTGAAAGTTTACTGTATGCTGCTAGGTATTGCTGCCCAAATACATGTAAAATAATGATGTCAGGACTACTCCTCATGTGGATACCAGGGTGAAAGAAATCAATGATTTGATAATTGACCTATGTGAAGACTTCAACCTACAGTATATTCCACAATACACATCTTTCTTTCTTCAGAACCAGATGTCAACCTTAGTCTCTACCACAGAGATGAAATTCATTTAAGTAGAAAAGGAACCTCTCAACTACAGGGGCCCTGAGTGGCCGGAGTGGTCTCCATTACGGATCACTGCCATCTCACCTCTGTCTGCATGTGTTCGAGTCTCGGATTCGGCTAATGTGGGTATGTGAGAAAGCTTGCCAGTAGCTTCTCGTGGGTCTGTGGTTCTTTCCGGGTTTTTCCTCCACCATTAACACTGGCCACCATGTACAGCCTATTGTGTGCTGAAAAATGGCGTTAAACCCTACAACAACAACAACAACAAGCTCTCAACCACTGAGAAATATTAACATGTATGCCCCTATTTTCAGGCGCTATAATCAAGAGTACTGTCTCTACTGTGGAGAAACTGGGCATGTGATAAAGGTATGCCATCATGGCAAACAGACTGAGTGCTTCAGATGCCATAAATTTGGACACAAAGGCTCTGTTAATCAATGTATTATACATAATAGGAAGTTGACGAAGGAGAATGCTAATGCTTCATTTATAAGAAATGTAACTGTACCTAGTGAGAATCTTGACTTTAACTATTCAATGGACACTACTGTATATGCAAAAGTTAATGGATTTTCAGTGTATGTGACTCTGAACATGCTAATATATATGAACATTTAAATATGAGAATAGGATGTCAGAATGATAAAAGTACCATGTATACTCGCGTATAAGCCAAATAAATTTGGAAAAATAATGGCCTGGAAGAAGGGGGTTGGGTTGGCTTATCTGCAGGCCAATGTCTAAACTTGAGTTTTATCGTCTTTTTGTTGACTACTGTAAAGGCTGTAGATCTTGGGACACAAAACAATAATTTTGTTCGTGTCCTAAGACATAGGCATGTTAAAAAATTAACTTTCGGTGACCTGACAATTATTAAACTGTTATAAAGTACTATGATAGATTTTGTTATTATTTTGCATGTCCATATTTTTCTGATTTCTTCAACATGAGGTTAAATAAAGGTAAATACAGACTTCATAATTCGCGGGCCAGTTGAGTTTACCAGGTAGACCATGCTGAACTAAAATATACAGTACTTACACAGTGCAAAGCATCACTTAAAGCCTTGTTTATTCCACAAGCATATTAGATGCAGATTTTGCTTTATTCATTGTTTCGACCAAATTGCATTCTTCCAGATAATATTTCAGCTAGTCCTTAATAGCTGTTTCATTTACATTGAATCACGTGCTCATGAGTTACTCATTTTCAATGATAAAAGCAATCTTACAAATTGTGGCAATATTTTTAAAAAGGTATGCACGTTTAATTGTACAAGGCACATAACCATCATAATCCACTGTTTTCATGTGACATCACAAAACGTGTGTACTTCCATACCCACCATTTTGATTCTCTAGCCATGCAAGCCGGCACCTATGAACATTGTTCATCCCACATAATTATGAAGGCATGTCTCATTTTGAGCGCAAGGATATAACATCACACTGTTGTGCATTTCAACTGCACGAGACCAAATGCGTGACTTTTACCCTTTTTTCCTTAAAGTAAAACATTGAAATTTCAACCATCTTTGTTATTCTTTCATAAACAAATAGATCCATCAATAAACAGACGTATAAGCAAATGGATACACAAACAAGTAGAAACATGTAATGATTTTAAATTTACATGGGCTGAAATCAACCATCTGATTATAGTTCAAGTTAAAAAGCCAAATGTTAATATATATTTTCATATTTCTAAAAGTATTTCAAGAGTAATCTGTTTTGACATTTGGTACAAAGTTCTACTCTGTTAGGCAAATATTTTGTTTTAGACAAAACTTCTTTGAGCAGTTATTGCTTACATTCAGTATTATCCAACGTCCATCATCTCCACCACAAATACAATATTTGATCGTACCTATTAAAACTAGTTTGTCAGCGGGCTTTGGAACGTGTCTGTGAAAAGTATTTGCACATAAAAGTTCTGGCATGATACACATGCTATGAAATTATATTTCCGTAACTGTTATTGTATCTCGAAGATCATTGTCCAGAATGACTCTTTCAAGGTGACAAGCTTATGGACATCACACAAAATCCTTTTAATTAAAAAAAAGGACAATATTGTCTGTTTGTATAAAAAAATAACTGCATTTCTATTTGATAGCAATATGCATGATTATGGTTTAACTTCACTCTTCTGTCTTTCAATATAAGCCATTATAAAGATGTCCCCCCCCCTTTGTAAAAGGGTGAGGGTTGATTGGTGGATTGTACCTTCTTTCAAGGTGTCCGCTTTATTTCGTTCTCTTTATCTAGGAGATGATCACCCCCTGTGTTATTGCCCGGATCGAGTAAACTTACAGGTAGAAAAAATAGTGATCTGAGCAGATATATCAAACAGAACAACTCAAGCCCCGGTACATAGAAAATCAAAATTTAATCTATTACATAAACAATGGTGATAACACAATACATTAGGAAGATACACTTCTTTTGGAATAAATCTTTCACAGAATTTCAAAACACAAATATATTTATAAAGATAGCTGATCCGGTTATTGATAGAATGAGTTCATCATACGATTGAGTGAACAATCAAAGTTGTTGCCTTGCACAATTGCATAACCTACTTAGCTCTGGTCACTCCAATTTCACTGTAGCTGTTCTCTGTCCTTTTGCCTTTTTCCTTTCCTTTTCTTTTTCTCTCCAATCTACCTACAGTTTCGCCTCCCTCTGGCCCTCAAACTTTGTGTGGGTAGGTGGATATGTAAGCATGAAGATACACATTTCTCGCTTCTACCACCAAAATTGTGTCTGTCAACCTTTCAGACATCTGGTCTGTTGGACAAACGTTTTACCAGAGAATTTCTTCCAAACTGACTCTTGGTGTCCCCTGTACCATTACTATTGCAGCAAAGTAAAGACTAATTAGATTTTTTGATGGGGGGTGGGGAATATTTACAGCTAGGAAATTTTGTGTGGGAAACACCCCTTATTTAGCATAAATAAATCAGGATGAAATATATTTACCGCCTTTTCCTCTAGGCACCAAAATTGGGGTCAACTTGATCTTCCAGCTTTTTGACTAGCGGTTTCTGGAAAATTTTCAATTTTGACAGATCCACTACAAAATCGAAGTTAGCCATGTCCCTAATAGTCTGTCTCGCAATTAAGTAAACGAACACTTAATTTAAAAATCACTACCACTACCGACCAGACATTTGGAATCGCTGCAGCATAGCAATTTAACAAGCGCCTGTCCTGATAAATTTAGCTAATTGTTCTCTGGCCTATACTAATGTGCTTTCCATAGATCAACAGAAATATGCCCCCTCACATCCATGTAACTTAGTTTTATTTTTATTTTCGTGCTATAGGGGCACATAATTTCAAGTATAATCTATGAATCATTTCGATTAAGTAAATATTCTAATCGAAAATTAAATTAGATTATTATCTTGAATATACGTGATGACTGGTGTTGATAAAGGTTTGTTAGGGACTCAAAATGCCGGCTCAAGGTATGCGTTCACTGCATTGTGGGTATTTGCATATGCAATCAACATACACAATCATGATGTATGGGAAAACAACCCATTTACATGTTCACGAAGAGTGGTAATAATAAAGGCTAAAATTCTCATATAGATCAACTAAAATCAACATCAATTTTAGTTTTGTGTTTTAGCTGAACAAACATCATAACTTTCCACACAATGGAAAGCTTGATGTTTCAGCATCTCTTCTGTTGATAGTCAGCAAATTTGTCTTTTGTTTTGGGAATGCAGTACATGCCAGTTAATCATTAAAACCATGAAACAGGCTTGTGATAAGAGGGAATTTGGACCGGTAACTATACTAGTACATTGATGTGTATAATTGCCTTTTGTTCCATATTACATGTAGTACGATTACCGTAGTTTTGTAAAATGGAGTGTAAGGCATACCTATGAACTTTTCAAAAGCCATGTAGGGAGACTGAATAAGAGAGACTGAATAAGAAAAATAGAGATTGGTGCCTAAAATCTGCAGGTTTTTTGTGAGATTTTTAAAGCCTTGTTTTCACTAAATATTGATCAATCTTCCTGGTCTATTATGCATGAATTCGCAAAAAGAATTGCTGTTTCTTCCTGTGATGTGTCCTATTTTCATATTCTGGTCAGCTGTGGTCAAACTGCACAATATCTAAAGATTAGTCTAAAATAAGCAAGCAGGAAAGCCAGCGCGACTAATTAAAAGTTAACCTTACTGATGCAACTATTTTGTGAAAACGATTGGTCCTCCATCGTAATTCAAAGAAATCATGTTCTACACTATTGCATGTTACACAAGCACCAACAACTGATTGGCAAATAAAAGATTTCCCAATTTTGTTGAACTAAAGGTACCGAAATAGCCAGCCTCATGGTACCGTGCAACTATTTTCCCCTCATTGTATATCCAACCTTATTCCCTTATTGTCAACTCGTAAAGCATTTCGTACTGTTTATTATAAAACATCTATTCTGAATTAGTTTTTTGAGGACACATTTGTTGTGTCGTATGTATTTTTATTCCTTCTTTTAATTTAATGGTGGTAATTAACATTGGTATATACGGTATAAAAATGCCAGTTGTTCACTCATGTAAATTTCTTTCATGTAAATGGTGCTTTAGCATATGGAGTTACAGCATTCATAGTGATCATTCTTGGGATTGAAATTAAATTAGAAACCATTTTCCATTTTTGAAAACAATGGATTCTGACATCTGATGGCAAAGGCAGAACTGCGCTATAAAATTCCAAGTCGAAAGTGCATTTCCACATCTTTGATACCTGACATGTATAAGGCGATACAAAGCAACGTGAGTGATTTAGTTTCTGCCCAATCTGACCTTAGTTTGATATCTGATGTGTGGTCAGACCCATCTATCGCCGTAGCCTGGTTTAGTCTTACAGCACACTGTCAGATGGAAGACTTTCATTGGAAACATGTAATTTTACCAGCAACGCCCCTTGATGAATCAAACACAGGAGAATATTTGGTGAGCAAACTGGACAAATTATACCAAAAATTCATATTGATGTTCTTCTGCGTGATGGAGGTACAAACATGGTTCAAGCAATGTTTCTGGCTGAAATCGACAGCATCATCTGTTTTGCACACATACTGCAGTTCATTGTCAGTGATGGCACTCTGTCGCAACGAGCTGTCAAAGATGTTTTGGCGATCTCGTGATCCACAGTCAGCAAGTTCCCGCACTCCATCCTGGCACAACAGCAGCTCGAAGAGCAGCAGGAAAAAATTGACATTTCCCATAAAAAACTCTTCCAGTATGTCCGGACATGCTGGAATTCTACATACAATATGTTGGTTTCATTATATGAACAAAAACAAGTCTTGGGGGCTTACGCTACTCTCTACGAACAGCCCAACAGTGGGCAGTGGGTCTTGATTAACAATATTGCCCAATCATGGACATTACCAAGGAAGTAAGTGATAGCCAAACATCAGTATTCATCATTCTTCCCATGCTGAAAATGCTCCGAATGTTGCTGGCTCGCGAACATGAAGCGAGTCAAGGTATTCAGACAATGCACCGTGATATGTTGACGTCACTAAACACATGCCTTGGCAACCATCTTAGATCCACGATTCAAACGTTGCCTATTTAGCGAAGAATTACTTGTGACCAACTCCAATGAATGGCTTAGAGCAGAATGCATCATAATTGCATCAGCTGACAAGCAGGAGGACCCCCTGACCAAACAAAAGAAAAACTGAACTGTCACTGGACCATCAACGTCGCATCTCTGGGATGTGTTTTCTGTGGCCTGTGACGAACTTGTCCACACTGTCAACAAAACAACCCACATGGACGATGCCATTGATGCGATGCTTGAATTGTATCTGGCCAGCCCTCTGTTGCCACGAGAAGACATATACGGCTGGTGGAATGCTCTGAGATTTCAGTTCCCCTACTTGGCCAAATTAGCTAGATGCTATTTGTCTGCACCAGCTTCAAGCATTCTGAGCAAGAAGCTGTGTAGTGGCACAGGCCAGATTTTTTCGGATCGTCATGGATTGTTACAAGAAGGGAGAAATGTTACTGTTGCTTAAATACAACCTACCTCAACTAGGCTTTCAGTATTAGCTGCAGCCAGTGTACAGTGACATCTAACTTTAGTCTTAAAGCATGCATATTATTAATTTTAATTTCTACTGGGCTTTCGTTATTAACATTTTATAGTCATTTATTGAAATCTAATAATGGCGACCTGCATCATTGAATGTCCGTTAAAATAGCTTAATACATTTTCATTCATTTATATCTTGAATTGGCAAACCATAGGTTTTATCAGTGTTACTTTTAAAGTTTTTCAAGTTTTATGTTTGTGTGATCGTTGTTTTCTATAAATAGCAATGTACTTCTTATCCGGTTTCTGTTTGTTTTTGTATAGAAGTTCAAATTCACTTGGCGCATAAACAACCTTGCTATAACTCACACAGCAAAATAACTGCTCGCATTACACTAATAGGTTTATGTTTCTGAACCAGTCATTGTTATAAAACAAACAATAATGAAATAATCGGCCTCAAAATTGGTAATTTTAATAATCGGCTATATGCGGTATTGGCAAAAAGTGACATCGGTACACCTTTAATGTGATGAAAACAAGGTTAGATGGTTTACTTCATACTTAAGTAAGAGAACACATGTTTATATAATGTTCTGTCTGAACCTTAACAATTAGATATGGAGTACCATAAGGCTCAATTCTAGGTCCATTACTATTTATTTTATTTTTTAATGACCTACCACTTTTACCAAGGGACTCAATATCATCTACAGATCTCTATGCATATGACACAACATTGTCAGACACATGATTCCCACGCTTTTCTAAAGATAAATTTCCAGGTCATTTCCAGGATGAAATTAATTTTTTCAAGGTTCACATATGACCATTACTGAATGGAACTAAAGAACATTTCAGATTATAAAACATGCATTTTCTAAATCTAAAGATGGTTCTCTTTCAAGACTCTTCAAAATATCTAAGCCAGAAAAGATGATCATGTACAAAACCACAAAAGATATTACGCGAAACAAGTTTGATTATATTCCTATAAATTGGCATGTAAAGTCATTTCAATGTACAAAATAAAAATTCCAAATTTATTTTGCTGACCTGCATTATGTTGCTAAGTGGGAACAACGTCATGAACATAAATTAGTTTTGTTCCCTTTCAAACCTTTAATTTTAAAGAATTCTATAGCAATATATAGATGCATTTTATAGAAAATAAACATTTCCATTTACAGTATAAAAAACGATAAATGCAAAATACTTAGAATCTTGTCTTGTAACTAAGAGTTTAACCCTGAATTTATCTGTGCCAATAAAATCCCAAACAAGATTTTTCAAACAACCTAATCCCCTTAAGATGATCTGGTTAAAAATCCGTCATTTCAAAAACTTAAAAACTGTATACTGTTGTATAAACAAGGACTGAATTTTCTGTAAAATCAACTTTTTTTCTTGTAATTCATTAAACCGGTCCCCAAACCTGTAATGATGCAGGGGCTCGAATCGTTTTTTTTAAAAATAAATAATACAAGGGACGACAATTTCTCATTTCAACTCTGAGATTCAACAATTTGGACTACAAAACAAACAAGAGTCCGTTTTCTAATTGGGGTTTCCTCCAAATATTCCCACCCCAATGTTCATATTTGGACATTTAGGTTGGGGTTGTTGCAATTGCATATAAAAAATTTGGAATTTGTCGCCATTGTGCAGTAGCAACATATGGTAGTCGCTTACCAGTGGGCCTAGAAAATTTAAACTTATGTTATATCAACATATACCTGCATGAAATCAGTAGGAAAATGATTTATTTTCTCAGAAATGGCAAGTATTACAATTGTTATGACTTTAATTCACTGACAAACTAGATGAAACTACGGCATTTATGAAACCTTACCCAGTACTCGCCATTTGCATTACTAGTCACTTCACAAATCTCAAAGGATGACATTGGAAGTCCATTAGTCACATGATATCAACAACAAACTCCATTTTGATGTTGTTATAGAGAAATTCAATTGTACTAAATGAAAGTCAGATACTTTTTGTAAAAACCAGCAATCTGGCCAGTCTGATTTATCAAGCAGAGAGTGCACATGATAATGTGGTAGTCACGTGATACAACAAAACTCCAGAAGTTGTTCTCAGAATATAAAAACATAGACAAAAAAATTTGTTCTTTCGTTTTTGCATTTTTATTACAACCAGTATACGACTTTCATTTAATACTTTTTTAAAAAAATTTCATTACAACATTTGAAAATGTGGGTTGTTAGATTTATGTACTCATGCAACTATCAATGCAAATCTTGAGTACCCGGTCATATTTCATGAACGCCGTAGTTTTATCTTGTCTTTCAGCAGATTAAAGATGTAATGATTGTAATACTCACAATTTCTGAGAAAATAAGTAATTTTCATATACATTTCATTTGATCTAACAATTTGCTAGGCCATCTGGTAAGCGGCTATGCTTTGCCACCCTGATGTTTGCCTCTTGTGATGCTAGATTGGTTTTCCTACCTTCCACATAAAGAAAGATACAGATATCAAGCTGACTTTGAAAAAAAAAGTCTACTAGACAAATCTAATCCACTAAGCGTTTGGATTGACTCAGCCTATATGTTTATTGCAAGCACCCAAATGATCTATACTGCACTCTCCGAATATTCTGGTGAGAAATTGATAAATTTAACTAATGATAGCTTAGTTATGACTCATTTACATGACTGTTTCAGGCGTCAAGTGGTGGCGGGTAATTCCCGGGTTTTTCTCGACTTTTATCAAGATTTTTTAAATTCCAGGACTTTTCATGGTCGGAAAAAATATCATTTCTCCTGACTTCTCCCCAACTGCGTGGGAATCCTGCAGACATTCAAAACACAAAGCATGAACTCAAAATTTCTTTACAGGATGCCCTAATCAAACTGGACAACTGGTGCATATGCAATAGCATGGTGGTAAATACTTGTAAAACCAAAATATTACTTATCTCAACATGGCAAAAAAGAACAAACCTTGATAGTGATGAACTGTCTGACATGGAAGGATAAAAATATGCAAACAGTCTGTCATATGAGACTAATTGGTGTTTTGGTAGATAATAACCTATCATGTACTGAACATATCAAACATATCTGTAAAAATGTCAATTCAAGTTTATGGCTTCTCAGTAGGATAAGACATTTTCCCACAGAAAAGGCAGAGAAAACTATTTTATAAGTCATATACAACCCTATTTAGCCTAATGTATACAGTATGGGGTAATTCAAATGATAAAAACATAGCATAGCAAAGCTGGCACATCTTCAAAAAAGAGCATTTGGGCTAATATCAATCCTGAAAGAAAGCAAGCTGGTAAGTTAAAAATATTACCTATTCAAGGTCAAATCCGTCTGAGAAAAGGCAAATTAATGTACAGAATATCCAATAATTGTGCTCCTGAATAATTACAATCACTATTCCAGTATAGGCTACCTGGTAATAGTCCCCACCTGCGTTCCATGTCTACCAAACAGTACAAAATTCACAAACCAAATAAGGAATTGTTCCAAAAAAATTTTCCAATACTCTGGAACTTTGCTCTGGAATAGTATTCCAGTTGAGATTAGAAATGCCCACTCTATTTCCTACTTCCAAAACCAATATATCCAGTGGCTTCAAAAATGCAGCTAAAATAGATAAATTCCTTTGCACGAGGGCCTCAAGGTAGATTAGTTCTTAGCTAATTGTGTTACCCTCTTTAAATAAAGTCATTATTATTATTATTACTGAAAATTGTCAATTATTGTGTTGCATGACAATTAAGCAAGATGCAAAGAACATTATATTTATCAGTTATCGTCCCTTTGAACTGATAGGCAGAAGCATGGAACAAAACGGTCATAGATTACTTCTGGTATACTCCCTACTTAAAAAACAAACAAACAAGCAATTAAAATATAGCATCTTCATCATGCTTTACAAAATGTCTCAATCATACAAGTCATAGACGTTATAGTTATAGACAGAGGAGTTAAAGAGAAGATGAGGTAAGTTATCTGGGTGAAAGAAGCAATCAATCGAGATAGGTAATCATACATTAGGCAAAATTGGTGATCTTGCTGTTGCAAATTGAAAATCACATTTTTTTATATCTGTATAAAGATGAAATACTCTTATTTTCACGCAATTAAACTCAGTGATTCTTATATGAAATCATTTTTCAACAGATGTATATCTCTAACATTAAATGATTCACTGACCGAGCGATTTGTTCAGAATAATTTTTAGTTGGTGGGGTAATTTAATACTTCCTTAGAAACAACTGTAGCTGTTTAGTTTGAAAATATAAAAGAATTCTCACTGAATGTTTTATGTTAAACATATATTTGATATATTAATAAGGTAATATCATTATCTGCACTTTAGTCAACAGTAAATGTTCTCGCTCTCTGGTTGGAGGAATATGACAATAGGTTTTTCAAAGATTGTCAGAGTTGCTAAAAGTGAAATGTTCTATTTTTATTTTATTCAGACAACCAATACCCAAAATATTACTTGGAAAGGACACAAGGAGAGTATTAGTCTAAAAAAAGTTGTATTGTTCTTATTGAACTTTCAGTTTGGCAATGACAGTTTTAATAAAATGTAGAACAGAACATTACATTGGATTTTGTTGCAATAGAATACATGATGTAATATTTTAAAAACAAATTGTTCCTGATTAACACATATACAAAAAAAACACACACACAGGCAAAATCATCAACATATTCATCATTTATTTATACAATGCCTGACTAGAGATAATTATTATAAATTTATATCAGGGCTATCTACTTCTTTGTGACCATGTATTTCACATTTATTCATAAACTAAATGGAATTATTTTATTTCTGATTAAGGTTTAACTCTGAAATAGTTCTCATAGTTGTTTTGCATATATTTGTCTTATAATGTGGGAATAAAAATAATAAGACAATACGTTTACTTGTTAAGTTCTTTCTTCCATGTACTGAATTGTAAATTGCTGTATGCCATTACAACCTTAGTTTAAACGATTTTCATTAAATCACACTAAACAGATTTTTACAAGGCCACACTAATCAGGAGATTTTCACTAAAACACACTAATCAGGAGATTTTCACTAAGCCATACTAATCAGGAGATTTTCACTAAGCCATACTAATAAGATTTTCACTAATTCACTAAGCCATACTAATCAGGAAATTTTCACTAAGCCATACTAATCAGATTTTCACTAAGCCATACTAATCAGATTTTCACTAAGCCATACTAATCAGGAGATTTTCACTAAGCCATACTAATCAGATTTTCACTAAGCCATACTAATCAGGAGATTTTCACTAAGCCATACTAATCAGATTTTCACTAAGCCATACTAATCAGGAGATTTTCACTAAGCCATACTAATCAGATTTTCACTAAGCCATACTAATCAGGAGATTTTCACTAAGCCATACTAATCAGAAGAATTTCACTAAGCCACACTAATCAGGAAATTTTCACTAAGCCACACTAATCAGATTTTCACTAAGTCACACTAATCAGGAGATTTTCATTAAGCCACACTAATCAGTGGTTCAGAAAATGAAGGTAATAGCATTATTACTGATATATATATATATATATATATATATATATATATATATATATATGCACACACAGGGTTTCTGACCCCCTCGCTAAATAATTAACAAATCATACCTATGCACAAATATACAGTCACTGGTCACTGGAAATTTGGCTATTGCTTTGTTCTTGCCCAACTTTACTGGGTACTATGCTCACTTTGCGTAAATAGACACATAAACTTTTGCTTGGGTGCTTGTGAGGAAAGTCATGAATCTTTTGAATTTAATGAAAGCCCCCAACATTTGACATGATCCAGCCTTGACTCACATATAGAAAGACATGTGAACAGATAATATGAAGATATTCCACTCTTAATTTTGGGATCATCATAATGTTTGTGACTGAAAACTTTCATTATTATTAGCAAAATGTGTATATTACTATGTCATTGTCTTCATTAAAAAATGCTGCATATGGCCAGTACAGGCCTCACTACCTTATTTTAAAAACTACTGTCAAGATTGTTCAGGACTGACAAAATTCCATTATATTTGCAAACACTAGATGTAGAAAAACAAATAGTGTTCAGTTTCTCCAATTTTTATGCAAAATCCACTTCTACTTGGCACTAAATGGATTATTTATAAGTGTCAGTGGCATATTTTTCATTACATAGGCTCCATGTTGCAGTGCATGGAATACAGAGAAGTCAGCCCATGGAGAACTCACCAAACTTAAATGAAGAAGTCACCCCATGGTCTTTAGTTGTTCCAAGCTGTCTGGAAAAAGAGAGAGAGAGAGAGAGAGAGAGAGAGAGAGATAGCAAATAAGTCAATGTTATCATTAATTTTATCAATTATAAAAGTTAAAATTGTCAGTAAATATTGGTATAGTCAACAATTTGCTTCATAGTCCTATTTTAGCCTAGCCTATGGTATCACCAACTGTGTAAGCTCCTGTGGGTGGAGCTTAAGGTGTAGGTAACATGATAAAATTAAGAGGCAAAAGATTAAATTCCAGTGAAAATAAAGGGGTTCATTTAAAATAAATATTTAAATAAGCAGTTACAATGAAGGATCTGCTTTGGATAGATGGATACAAAATATATGAGAGAAATTAGGAAACTGTAAAATAATCTGATATATGATGTAATAGATGGGGCTGCACTGAATTTCTTATCATATAAACACAGATGACTATATCTAGTTTTTCGTAACATTCAGACAGTACTAAAGAGCACTAGCAGCAGCAGATAGCTATTCTGCGATGGCCAGTAATAATGATCTGACAAATACAGGGCCTAAGTACACACTATGAAAAACGAAGAGGGTGGGATATATCTAAATTTCCGTGTCAGTCAGTCCAAAATGAACCGGGTTGTATATTAATGAAATACTTTAAGGAAATTACGCAGTATATTTCCATCCATCATCACAATATTCTGGACTCAATATAGATAACTAAGTCACGGTATACGAAGAACTTGCCCCATGCAGAACTCGCCCTGGCAGAACTCACCCTAACGTATCTGAAGAAGTCGCCCCAGAGTGGTTGGAGAAGTCGCCCCAAAACTTGTCACCCAGATAACCTTTTTTATAACAGAATTAAATCATCTTTTATGAGATTCACATTTAGATTTTATATATATGCGTTCACAAAAGAGATATTAACTGGTAATCATGAAAAGCAATATCATAGAAATATGTATAAGGACGAAATTAAGTCTTTATATAATCTAATGCATGACGACAGTATAGTGATTAAAAAGGATGATAAGTCAAAACTATTATTATTATGAATCAAGATGATTATGTTAAAAAAGTTGAACGTCAATGATGAAAAATACTACAAACATATTATTGAAGACCCGTCAATAGAAATAAGATTTAAAAAATTCAACATGCTTTAATGAGATCGCTAAAAATAATAATTCCATATAGGAGGAATTTGATACTTTCCCTCTTAACATACGTACACCTCAATTCTACATATTACCCAAAACTCATAAAAATCCTAATCATAATTTACTTTAAATTTTCCAGGATGACCCATTATATCAGGTTGTAATTCATATACTGAAAACCTCTCCAAATTTCTTGATAGTGTTTTAGAACCTTTAATGAAATCACTTCCTTCATACATTAAAGATACAACTACTTTCATTAAAAAGTTGAAGTCTATTCCAGACAGCTATCTGATAATTTCAATCATTAGATGAAACATCACTATATACCAACATTCCGCATGCAGATGGTATTGAAGCGTGTAAATATTTTCTTGATAACAATCCTATTAATAGCACACTATCTAGTGAAGATATTTGTAAAATAATAAAACTTATCTTGGAAAATAATTATTTTCAATTTAATAATACGAAATGCATACAAATAATTGATATGTCAATTGGTATTAATATGGCTCCTTCACACTCTTCTCTTTCATGGGTAAATTAGAAAAGGATTTTCTTCAAAACGAAAAGTTAAATCCATCTCTTTGGTTCAGATTTTTAGATGACATATTTATGATCTGGAAGCATTCAACTAAAGAATTGAACAAATTTATTGATTGCCTAAATCATTTTCACCTGACGATTAAATTTACTTATACCGCATCTAGTACGCATATTTCATTTTTAGATGTAAATGTGATAAAAAATATTGATAACACTATCTCTACAAATATTCATATCAAGGAAACTATTCTTTATGTCATATAAAAACGGTATACCATATAGCCAGTCCAAAAGATACAGATGCATTACTTCAGATGAATGTCGGGGCCCTGAGTGGCCGAGTGGTCTAAAGCGCTCACCGTTATGGATCATTGCCATCTCACCTCTGTGTGTGTTCGAGTCTCAGCCTCGGCTAACGTTGGTACATGAGAAAGCCTTCCAGTAGCTTCTCATGGGTCGGTGGTTCTTCCCGGGGTTTTCCAGGGTTCTTCCTCCACCAATTATACTGGCCGCCATGTATAGCCTATCTTGTGCTGAAAAATGGCGTTAAACCCTACAACAACAACAACAACAATCAGTTGAATGTCAATTACAAAATTCGTTGACTAAATTACAAACATATTTGTAAAATAGAAATTATCCTACACATATAATTCATTCTGCGCTGAACAAAGCCTGTAATCTTACTCAACACGAGGCCTTAAACAGCAGAATGTAAAACAAAGAGAGATGTAATTCCTTTCACAACACAATCTAATCCTTCATGGCTTATGTTATTAGGCTGAAACCCTTTCATATATAAAACTGCAGATATCACACATGCTTACACCCTCTCTAGTTTTACAAATAAAATGTATCTAATGATTTGAAGAGCAGAGCAAAAGAGACATAACACTTATTTTTCGTTAAGTACAGAAGCGGAGTTGATCAAATGGAAAAGTTGATAAATTGCAAATTTTATAGATTTAATAAATTAAGTTGAAGAAAAACAACAATAAATAAAGCCTTGACAACCATGTGGCGACATCTCAGAATTAGTATATATGATCCTTGGGGCGGCTTCTCCAGGCGAAATGGGGCAACTTCTCCTGATGCCTGGGATGAGTTCTCCCAGGGCGAGTTCTCTGCTATTCCTCAGTCACTTGTTTTTGCAGAATGCTGCTTATAAATGTTAATCACCATGAATTATAATCTCAGGTAAAATAAAGTGGTAACCATCATGGTGTGACATCTCTAAATTTGTATTTATGATCTTTGGGGCGACTTCTCTAGTTGCAATGGGGTAACTTCCAGACACCTGACGAGTTCTCCACTATGCCTATTCTATATCCTACATCTACTATTCTGCATCCAAGTTTGTGGGGGAAAGAAAGGTATGGATTTTGTTTTATTGTATGTTATTCTTTCAAACAGTGCTAAATGTTGCTGGATACTTATAACACATTTAAAAGAATGGGACATCACTATTACCATAATTTTGTCAATTTCTTCACACTCAAGTGTACCAATTCCCACCCACGTGTACTGAATTATCCAAAATTGTCCACGTGCTTTAACAATGATGATTCCAAATGCATATATCAGGGAATAAATATAACGATCTTTCAAAGAATCTGGATGCATGAGGATCGTAATAACACCCGTTACTTAAATAGTCGGTACTTAACTCCTACATGACTTTTAATACCCGAACCTTTTACGAAGTTTAGCAAAATTATTACATATTTTTCTCCGGATGTACAAAGACAAAGCTCCAAGTACAATGCTGAAACCAAGGATAACAATGAACCCTTTCCATCGTGTGAATTTACAAACTTTCTCTGTTGCCGCCATTTCTTAAATCGTTCCGATGCTCGGCATTTGATTGGCCTATTTACACATTTATTTATGAAGAGGATGAAATTTGAATAATTCTGTTGAAATGAAATAAACGAAAATTTTTACATTTAAGTAAATATTATTTATCTTAAGGTAAATATTACTTGATCAATTGACATTTTTAATCATTTTCGTATATGGCAAAGAAATCCAATTATTACATTAGTTATTATCAAGTCATACGGGAAGATAAAATAATGGACTCTGGAAGAGTTATCTTTCTTGACAGGTCTTGACATGGTTGTGTCGTCAAATATAGTCTAAGATTGCTCTGTATCAGTGTGAGCACTTGCTAGCGTAGAAATAATGATTTCGAAGTTAGCAGTGAGATCAATAGAAAACAAACAAATTGGAACAGTGATAGGATAAGTACTCAGCGAAAAGAACAAAAAAAACGTTAAAGAAAGAACATACGAGTTTAGTTGTATCAATTTTAAAACAACTGAAAAGCTAACATGATTCCGCATGTACCAATCGACTCTTATTTTATTGCGAGCGTGACTATCCCCCACCCCACCCCGGTCGGTATATAGTGCATTAATAACAGTGAGTTTTTATATTTATTTCTGAATCCAATATGCCCTTTTCATTTAGCTCAGCCCCACCACCTGGGGCTTACACATCAGATACCGTTATACCTTATTGGAGGCGGGGGGGGGGGGGGGGGGGGGGCGGGTAAGGGCAGTGTAACGGTAACAATGGCACCATGCCGGTTATTGGAATTTGACATTAGGTCCAACATTTGTACCTGTATGTCAGTGATAACTGAACATTACTGGCCTGAATGGTGTAATGGGAATATAACATAACGGGCCAGTATAGTGGCTATGTGAATTTAACAGTCGGCCGTAATGGTGGTTATGGGACTCGAACTTAGGATTTGTTCTACCTGTACTTATACAATATTTTTTTTACTGGTGACTAACAGTCTTACTGAAAAACCAAATCTTTTTGATCAACACATAGTCTGACTTAGGCAGATAAGTCAGCCCTTCACTCGTTATGATATTGAGTCTCAACACAGATTTGTGCGGTTTGTTTATCGGACTAAGTCTAATTGACCAACACTATTTCAAACTGACATTTTTTTATTCTCTCCATCAACACCCACACCTACAAACCGATTCGTAAGGATGAGATGCAAAGAAGGGGACGAAGTGATGTGCATTGACACTTAATGACAATCTAATAACCTCATTGCGTATCTAACACCCACCCTTGCTCAACACGACCCCACTTCCGCCAAAATAAAAAGGACAGTTCTTATAGGGGAAATTATGTATGGCAACACTTTTGTGATCTCCCCTGGTGACTGAATGAGATTATAATTAAACTTCAGTACGGTAAATCTGCAATAGATAGGTTTATCTAGTTTGATTATAGTCCGCTTACTATGGATGACTGCCAAATTGTCGTCAAATATTTTCATGCTGACCAAAAAAAGGTAAGCTGGCTAATTTATTTCACCTCGTCACATTATTAACCAACTCGATATTGACACGCATTCGTATGTTTTCCATGGTCTTGCCAACAAAAAAAAAAAAAAAAAAAAAAAAAAAAAACCACGCTGTTCCCGAGTTTTAAAAAAATCATTTTCAAAGTCAGACTTTGCTTCTTTTCATTTTTTTTTTTTGGGGGGGGGGGGTATTAAAATCGATATTGATTTTAAGCCAGTGATGTTGTTTAAACTTAAACACACGTTGAATAAAAAGTCACCCGCATCCTGAAATCCGAGTAATATTTGAGATTTTTGTAATATATCGTGTATCGTTTATTTGTCCATTAGATTGGGCATCAATTCTGGCATGCTCGCTCCGGTACTTAATTGCACTTTCAGCCGCTGACTAGTTGGACTTAGCATATCTGCACACACAATAGTGCTTTCAGGCGCTAATGGATAGTCGGTATGCTCCACGTGAAGTTTGCTGGAATATTCGATAAATTAGGCAACGCAGTCCGGACCCCGACACAACAGCAACGGTAAGAAAAACCGCAAGGCACATGTTCCTGATATGTAAGATTTATCCGGATCATTTTCAACCTTTGCTATCGGTATCAGGAACGACTCAAAATCGGCGTAAATCACCACGGGGACCCGTGAAGTTCTTTCGTGGTGCGTAAACGACTACAAATAATCGTTTTTATTCCGTTTTGGCATATTTGTAAGAATATTTTGTGTACAGTCGAGTAATAAGACATACGTCGTAAGGTACATTTAACTGCTCAACATTCGTGTACCCGTGTAAACACTGTCGACAGTAATATTTTTGTATGCTCTTTTGTTTGGTATGTCTGCTAAATTTAAAATTGTCACGTTTAGTGTAGGAAAAAAGAGGTCGAATTGAAAATTATATGGAAGAAAAGAAAACCAAATCATTGCATTTAGTGTGAATATCAGACTGTTCTGAAATGACATTACAAGGAACTAACAATCGATCTGTACCATTATCACTTTATTTTAATAAATTAACAAAATAATCATAAATATTTCGTGAGAACTTATTGCCAGCTTCTTCTCTCGCACAATTTAATACTACTGCATGAACTGTATATTTCTCAAAATTGGTCAGAATCATTAAGAAAATATTTTTAAAATTCTACATGCAAACTTTAATGTTGTAACATACACATATTACACCATAGAAATGCAGATTTGCTGTAATTAATAAACTAGTGAAAAGAAAACTTCCTCGTTTACTTTTTCATTCAAAGATATTAAAATTAACCAAAACATTCTTATCATAATTTAATTCTGAAGTGGCAATTGTAGTTTGCTAAATTGTGATTCAGATCAGCACACACACACACACACACACACACACACACACACACACTATTTCAAGAGTAAGATTAATTTCAACATGTGTATGACTTGTCATTATGGTATTTCATGCAACAATGATTGGAGTGGGGTGCACAAAAAAAAGGAACAAAAAAGCTTAAGAAGTATTTGAAGCAATTAAAAGGTATATTTATTATTAAAGCTGAATGGTGAAATTTTTTTTAATGCATTACCATATGTAAGAAATATGCAGATTTCAAGTTGACATAAAAATGAGGTCAAAATATTTAAAAAGTGACCAAAGACCATCGTGAAAATGGTGGACGGTGAATGTTGTTTGAATGCATACAGTGAATTTATTTGATCATAAAGATAAGTTCAATTAATTTTGCTATATGTTCTTTACAGTTGTTTCTCAGTACTGGCCTTTCCACGGTGTGACAATCAGTAAAAACCATATGTTAATCTAAAATACCTTCAAAGATGACTTCACGGTGAAGTTCTTGTCAAAGGTTGACCTGCTCTTTTTTGAGATGCTGGACTGTCAACAGAGCAGCATGTAAACAGAACACAGTTTTCACTTCCGGATCATCGGCAAGGCCTTATTACTCACTGTGCACTGTCGCCGAAACACACACGGAGAACCACACCATGAGCTCATATTTTCAAGAATAAACAATTACCTTTACCTCCCTACCAAACATTCATAAATAAAACTCTTATATCACCACCAAAATGAGAGAGGAGAAAATGTTCTACAAATAGACTAGAACTGCATTCATGACCCGATTCCATTTGAGTGGATTTTGGTGTGTCGTAACACCGGAAGTTTTTTTTTTTTATGCCTAATTAAAGTTGGACTTATTAGAACACTTTTGAGTAATACCAAGTTTTATAAGCTTTTGTCACTTTTCGCAATTTTTTTGTAACTTTTCGCAACTTTTCGTAACTTTTCGCATTTAGTCATACCCGATGTAGGCTAATGTGCCCCTTTTACTTCAGGATCGTTGAATCGAGCGTGCGTTTTTTGTCATTGAGAACGCTATATCGAGTTGCAAACCGAAAGTAAGTTAATACCCTAATCACCGTCGATTGCTTGTTCTGACAGTTATTGTGTGAGTGTGATTTGGATTTTTAACACATCTTTAACAAATTTTCAGTCATATCGCTACGATGTCTGCAGCGTGGCAGTTTATAGTGATGTCTAAAATACAGCACTGGACATCATGCCGCAGACATGTATCAGTCAGTACAAGCACAGGGGTTCATTACAAAGAAAATTTGGAGTATCCGTCCATGAATCAAGGGATTGGGGGTTCGTTACAAAGAAAATTTGTAGTATCCGTCCATGAATCAAGGGATTGGGGTTCTAACCTGTAACAATATAACGCAGGTTAGAACCCCAATCCCGTGATTCATGGACGGATACTCCATCTATCTATTTTATAAATACGTTGACGCAGTCACACTTGACTATTAAGCAACGGGTGGTGCGTGGTCAAAGGTAAAGTAAAGATGGAAGTGACAGAACAGTCAGAAGAGTAATGATAGGAAAGGCAGAAATAAGTAAAGGAGTGTCAGTTTCCGTTTTTATCCCTTCATACCCAGACCAATCCAGCTACCGTAGTGGCAATGAGATATAGAATCTCAACCGGCATAGCCCTGAGAATCACTAAGTGTTACTAGTAGCTGACTAGTTCATTAGAATATGATTTTGGAAAGCTCCTGCTAGTGAGATACCAAGTCAGGAGCTTCTGCAATTGTTGATGATAATTTGTTCCAAGTCCCTCTTGTACGTGGGAAGAAGCTGAACTTGAAACAATTTGTTGATGCTGACTTAAATTGGAACTTTTTCCTGTGGTTTGCCCAAGTTTGGCTATATGCCAGGGTCAGGTATTTCTCTGGTATTTCCATTAGGTTGTTTGCAGTCTTGTACATCATGGTCAGCTGGGCCTTGGTTCGCCTGGATTCGAGTGAGTCCCACTGGAGAATTGGTTCAACATTGCACTGACACTGCTAGTGTTACAATATTTATTTGTGGCGAATCTAGCAGCTCTCCTCTGAACCATCGCATCTTATTTATTAGATCTTTTTTATGTGGGTTCCACACAGTCAAGCAATACTCAAGACCTGATCGAATCAGAGTGAAATATGCCGCACTTTTTACTTCTTCATTGTTGATTTGGAGGTTGTGGAGCAGGAAACCAAGGTTACTGTTCCCTTTTTTTCATTATCTTGTCTATGTGGCTTTTCCAAGAGAGGTCTCTAGACAGTTCAATCCCAAGATATTTTGTTGCATGTTCACTGGCTCACTTGTGCCCGTTAAGAGTATATTTGGACAAGATTGGTGATTTTTTCCTGTAAACTCTTAGGATGCTGCATTTTTCTGGGTGGAACGACATACCCCAAGTTCTTTCCCAGAGGGCCAGTTGGTTCAGGTCTTCATGAAGGACCTCACAGTCCTTGGAGACATTTATTTAATGTTAGACTTGACAGTCATCTGCAAAATGTCTTGTGTTGGATTTGACACTTGCATGTATATCATTGATGAACACTAGGAAGAGGATAGGACCCAAAACACTCCCTTGAGGTACCCCACTAACGACTAGAGCTGGGTCTAATGGTGCTCGATCTACTATAACTCTATGTGATCTGTCTGATAGGAAATCTCTGATCCATTTCTGGGTGTTACCCCTGATGCCACAGTGGTCCAACTTATTGAAGAGTCTTTCATGAGGGACACGATTGAAAGCCTTACTGAAGTCAAGGAGGCAAGGTCATACTGCTTCCCTCTGTCTAAGGATTTGGCGAGCTCATCCACTAGGGTAATGAGCTGTGTTTCACAGGTTCAATTGGCATGGAAACCATGCTGGCAGTCTGTTAGAATGTTGTTGCAATCTAGATGTTTCATCATGTTGCTGACTATGATGTGTTCAAGCAGTATTCAGCAGATACATGTAAGAGAGACAGGTCTGTAATTGCTTACCTTGAATCTTTCTCCATTTTTGAAGATAGCTGTAACATATTTTCCAGACATCAGGGACATAACCTGTTGAGAGGCACTTCAGGTAAATATAACTCAAGTATGGTGCACACTCCTCTGCTAGATCTTTCAGGATTCTTGCTAGAATCATGTCTGGTCCTGTAGCTTTCTGTGGGTTAATTTTCCACAACAAGCTCTATACACCTTCTTCGGTAACTTGGATGTCAGGCATTGGTGGGTAATGAACCCCTGTGGTACAATTCACACAGGTCATTTTAGTCCTACAATGTAAGGCATAGCACATATTGTTTCCGAGAGGTGCATATGGCAAAATCAGTGTTAAAGTATGTATACATTTTTGGACGGAATTAACCTAACGGTTAGTCCTACAATGTAAGACATAGCACATATTGGTTTTGTTTTAGTGCCTGACGCCCAAAACATAAATATCAGCTTCAGGGTCTTACATGTAGGACTAACCTAAAGGTGTGATCCAGTACAAACCGGATTGAATGTTGCACGTTGTGATGTTACAATGAATACGAATTTGTGCAACCCTGTTATTTTGTTATAATATTAGAATTGTTTACCTCATTAAATACTCCTGTTAAAATAGACCTGGCATCTTCTTTTCCTGACCCAGTTTAGTACCTCTCCCCCATTGCAAAAGTCTATAATTTTCGTCTGGAATTTTTTGTTGTTGATGACATTAAAGGTACAAAGCATTCAATGCTCAAGTTCAAATAGATTTTGTTTAAACAAGTTTAGTTTTAAATTTTGTAACAGTTAAATTTAATTTGAGTGATGTGCCTACATGATCACATTGACATACATTTTAGGCAGTTATTTAGGTTGTGTTGACATATTACTTTAAGGACACTGATTTTTACAATTATCTCACATAGTGTCAGCACATATTGATACTGTTGCATTGTTTGAAGTATAACGGCATTATACACAGTTTAATTTCCAAACTGTATCACTTTGAAATATTGTTTGCAATAACAACGAAACATTTTGCCTGTTGAGTAGATTAATTAAAAGCGATGGTTAATTATCAACCGAATATGACTGAAATTTCTTTGTCTCATAGTTGTCTCAGACTTTACTTGTGTGGCTGCCACAGCATTTGTCTTGTGTTTATTCAGAAAATAGTTACCTCAGACTGTGGCATCCTTATGTTTTTTTCCCTTTGACTTTTCCTTCCATATAACTTTCATTGTTACTTTCCTTGCAAAAATAATGTAATTCGCTCATTTTATCTATGTGGTAAAGATCACCTCAACTGACAACTACATTTAATGTGGTCATAAAATACATTTTATCATTGAAATATAAACAGTTCCTAAATTAGTGTAATCAGTGTTTCCCTTTACCCTCATTTGTACATTCGAGAGCATCAGATTTTCAATTTCGACCCCCCACTTTTTACAAAAGGGTATGTTTTTTATTCAACCCATCCCCCAGTTTAGACACCAAGAGGATTTTTGACTAGCAAGGGATATACTGGTACTCACTTTGCATCAAGTGCAATATCACATGTAAACAGTTGATCCTCTGTATCGATTGCATTAAAAATGAAATAGTCAATACTTTCATGCATTTCAAAATTTAATTAATTGCCTTGCAGGATTGAAATTAGAGGATACAAGTTAAGTAATCGCAATATAACATGACTATTTCAAACACTGCTATTAACTGTTATAACTGTAATCAGGATAATGTCATATTTAATAATTATGTGTACATTGTATTTAAGTTACTCTTTGACCTTCTCGTGGGTCGGTGGTTCTTCCCGAGGTTTTCCCGGGTTCTTCCTCCACCATTAACACTGGCTGCCATGCATAGCCTATTGTGTGCTGAAAAATGACGTTAAACCCCACAATAACAACAACAACAACTCTTTCACCCCATAGGGAGAGATCCTGAGTCCCAGAAATGCTAAAAAAATATGCGTTTGACTCCTGAATGTTTTTCAGAAGCACTTTATAGATGTTATTGGAACACTTATTAGGACTACTAAATAAATCCTGAGAAAAACTTTGATTGTGTGTCCCAATATGTGTGCAAGACTGAGTCAAAAATTCTTTTGGTATCAGCATTTGAACCTGTCACTAAGGATTTCGTACATACAATCCTGATGAAGAGTGCACCAAAGTCATGTGAACTTGATCCAATTCCAACATCACTGCTGCTTGAGTGCTTAGATCCAGTATTGCCTTCACTAACTGATGTTATTAATACCTCTCTCTCATCCGGGGAATTCCCATCATTTTTCAAAACTGCCATTGTAAAGCCTCTGCTGAAGAAACCAACACTAGACCATAACGATTTAAAGAACTACCACCCAGTTTCTAATCTCCCATTCATATCAAAAATCTTAGAAAAGGTTGTTCTATCCCAGCTTGTATCTCATTTAAATTCAAACAGTCTTTTTACCAATGTACAATCTGCATATCGCCCTTGCCACAGTACTGAAACTACTCTTCTAAAAGTAGTTAATGACATTCTCTCTGCGTTGGATAGCGGAAAGATTACAGTCCTCACCCGCCTTGATTTGTCTGCAGCATTTGACACAATAGACCATGATATATTACTTCACTGTCCCCAGCATGTATTTGGCATTCATGATACAGCCTTACTGTGGTTCAAGTCCTACTTGGTCAACAGGACACAAATTGTATTTGCAAATGGAACAAACTCCAGCCCAGTTGCACAGGGGTCTGTTCTTGGACCTGTTCTCTTCATTCTGTACACTCAGCCGCTCTCAAGTGTCATAGATCATCATCCAGTGTCTCACCAATTGTACGCTGATGACACCCAAATATACAAATCTTGCCACCCAACTGAAGTTCATGCTACCATCCAAGGTGTAGAGAGGTGCATTTCTGATGTGAAATCATGGATGACATGTAACAAGCTGCAGATGAATGACGATAAAACTGAGGCCAGTCTGATCACAAAAACAAAGACTTTCTCATTCACATCCTTTACCTCAAACAATAAATATCAGCAACACCAACATTAAATTCACACAATCAGTATGAAACCTAGGTGTTACTCTGGACAGTACTCTCACATTGCACCAACATGTCAGGAACATATGCAAGGCTGCATATCTTGAGCTGAGATGCATCAGCTCCATTCGCAAATATCTTTCAGTTGATGCCACTAAACAACTTGTGTGTTCATTAGTACTTTCAAGACGGGGCTATTGTAACTCAATTCTGTCTGGTTCATCTCAATATCTGCTCCAGATACTTCAAAAAGTTCAAAACACAGCTGCTTGGATCATACTTAGAGTACCACGATTAGAGCACACCTCCCCGCTGCCCTGTACCCTACATTGGATATGCATTCGATCTAGATTCAAACACAAAATTTGTTCTCTCTGCTTCATTTCACTGTTGGACTCTAGTCCAACATACCTATCCGACCTCAACCATGTGTACACACCAGCAATATACTTACACTCCTCTTCTGACAATCGTATACTCATTATTCCAAGTATGAAAACAAAGTCATGTGGACAGCATTCTTTTGCATACCAGGGCCCAGCAACGTGGAATGAATTGCCCACTGAACTTAGACACAAAGACACAGTGATCACGTTCAAGAGGGCTCTCAAAACTCACTTATTTCGACTGCAAGAACAAACTTAAAGACCTAATAATGTTTCCTACCTTAAATATTCTCAGCATGTTTTTTAATGTTTTCTAATTTCATTGTGTTTGTTTTTGTAATCATATCATTATATGTTTTTTATCTTATAGGTGTTGTCTAATGCTGTAAAGCGCTTAGAGCTTCTAAAGATTAGGTGCTGCACAAAGTCCTCATTATTATTATTATTATTATTATCAGAATTGTTTCAGATAGAATAAAAGACAAATCTTGGTGTCAAAACTGGGGGTCAAATTAAAAATTGAATGTCTCTGATGCACAAATAAAGGTAAAGGGAAACACTTATTTTATAGCAATTGAAACTATAATTATTTTAGGTTGATATGAATACTGATGGCATCTGTTTTGGCTATACCACTGATGGCTGACACATGACCAGGATGGAGGAGGATAATTTACCACAACCACTCCCCCACAGACTTGTAGAGGTGATGTTAGTGGTTGGATTTGATGAAGACACTGGTCTGCCTAAACTTCCTGGAAAAGAGGTGAAATTCTTTACATTTCTCTGCCTGAACTAAGTTTAAGTATTAATATTTTCTTTCCCTCAGATAATTAATACTCTCTTTGCCAGTATTATACACTTTGACATGGCCATTGTAGAGTCTTATGTTACGTGTTTAGGCTTGAATAAACAGTAACAAAAGAAAGAGTTAAAACAATAAGCTTTTAAAAATTTAACAAATAATTTATTTCCCTGAAAAAAATACTGTAAAAATGATAAAAACATCATAAACTTATGGTTTTAAGAATCAAATCCAAAAATAATCCAAGAATAATCCACAAATTAAATTTTAGAAGTCCAAATAATGAAATGTTCTGTTGAATTCAAAGTCGAGTCTCGACGAAGAATCCAAGATGGAAGGTAATGACATATACTGTAGCTATTATTGTGCTGTTGTGTCTACGGTTCTGTGTTAGTCACAAACAATAATCTGGTGCTTGAATTCCCCCCCCCCCCAATTTAATGAAACGTCTTTGTCCAAGGATTCTATATTAGCACTCATATATTTCCAGGAAAAAGAATTGATCCTTTTGAATCCAAATAATTCAAATAAACATTAAAATGTAATTCCCAAACTTGTCACAAACAGATGAGCACCTTGACATCGAGTGTTTTAAGCCCAAGCTGAGAAATATCTCTATAAACAAAGATTAGAGCGTAACTTGAAACGCAAAATGGATTCTCAGATGAGGGTAAACTTTCCAAAACCTTCGAGAAGTATTTACGTCTAAAAGTACATAGTCCCAGTATAAATTTTAGAAAAACCAATCATTTTACTCTAAGAATAAGATATTTAAAAAATGTTGTTTACTTGTCTCAGTGATTCTGAATTAAGGGCGGGAACTAGGTCAGCTTTAGGTGTTTATAACTGAAGAGTCAAGGTCAAACTATTTTCTGAAAAATATAAAATTCCTAGTAAACAAAATTACATTACATTGACATGTAAAGAAAATAAAAAAAATGTAAAACATACAAACAATTAAATTAAATCAAATATAAATTGTATCCAATCTAACTAACAAGAGTCCAACTACAATTAATACTCTTTTTGCTAGTATTGTACACTTTGACATGGTCATTGACTGTTTGTAGAGTCAGACTCTAGTTAATACAGTCGAACCCACTTATCTCGACCTCGGTTAACTCGCCAACCCTATTAAGTCCACATTTTTGAAGTGGAACCGCCAAATTCTCTCTTTGTCTTAGCATTTTCTCAGCGGTTATGTCGATTCTTTTATGTCGCCGAACCCTAATATCTCGAGCACAAAAGAAGGCCAAATTTGCCACTTAACGTCGGTTATCTCGATCCCCATGACCAATCGCTTTGTTTGTATCGACAACCCCATCTTAGCAGTGCATTGTTACATCATAATCTGCTTATGCTGACATCTGGGCCGAGTACTATATGCTGTGACAGTCAATCATGCTACCGTACTATACCTACGACTGGCCGACTTCTGAAGACACGAATAGAACAGATAAAAGTTATGGTTACAGAGACTTAAACTCCGCAAGAAGAAATAGCAAACAACAAATAAACAAGTTTTGCATAATTAAAAATAATTATTTATTTCTCAAAATACAGGAGTGAAAGAATCCCTATATTGGGTGTTAACTTATGCTACAGTAATATATACGGTCCAATATTGCCAGGTGTTGACTCGTGTAAGTTTCTTTCGTGGGAATGGAGATCCTATTTTGCAAGAACACGGTCTTTTTATAGTAACCGCGTGTATGATACTTTTCAGAGCTGTGTCAGAGTGAAATGACTTGCGAATTTAATTTTGACACTGGTTAGCTTTTTGTAAAAATGAACTACACCCCGCACGTTTTTTGTGATTTTGTGAGCGATCTTTGTGTTTGCAATGTTGGAGAATATAATAAAGGTTTCTATCGAGAATCGACGGTGGTTTGTATTGTATACTGGTAAATCTCTGCTTTTAGTTGGTGCACATATGCCTTTTGTTGTTAGCAAACATGTATGTACATTTTTATAGCATGCTGATCGCTTCATCAAACAAATCGCGGCAACGCTGTTGTGTAAAAAAACCCTCCAAAAACACATGCATGTACATTCTCATTTATTAACGCACATCATGTACATAAAGAAATTTCAAGCACATGTTTAATATATTACCGCCATATTGGTTTTCGTTTATCTCGATCATCGGTTATCTCGACGCTTTTTGGCAAACCCCTAGGCCGGCGACATAACCGGGTTCAACTGTACTCACTTTGCCAGTATTATACACTTTGACATGGTCATTATAGAGTCAGAGTACAATTATTACTCACTTAGCCAGTATTATACACTTTGACATTGACTCATTAGGGGTGAAATGATTCATCGATATATTGATGCATTTATATTTTTGCTGGAATGATACACATCGATACAAGAGAAGGAGAATCGATACAACATCATACTTACCATATAAGAGTGTTTTAGTCTTCAGCAGTTATGAATAATTGTCCTTAGTTTGCCACCTTATTTGTAAAATATAGAATTCATCAGAAACAGCATTTGCAGTCCCATGTGCTCATTTTTTATTAGTTAAAATGGAAAAGACTATTGAGAATACATACTCACTTGCTGTCTGCAAATTCAAACAAAGTTACATGGTTCATAATCTGCCCTGATCCCCAATTCCATGCTAATTATCTTAACCCAAGCAGCGTGTTCAGCTTAAAGGATACATTCCAAATGTGTTCCAGTTGCATAATGAATATAATGAAGTACTTTACTCATCATTTAATAACCAAATTTTATGCAATGTTTCTACATTGAATTTATCTTGTCTACTTTGGCTGATTTTGAAAGCTGCACTACCAGTGTGTCAGTGTGAAATATGTTATATTCAGATTTTAAAACTTGGAAACAATAAGTTCTCAATAATTTATGAACATACTTTAATAGAATTTAAAAGAAAAATCATAGCCTAAAGGGTTTTCACTTACATACAGATTATGGCAATCTTTCATCAAATATAAATTTTTTAAAACATTTTCTTCCTAAAAATCACAGAACAGAATTGGAGCAAATTTAACGCAAAACCTCCAAGCATTAAGAGCTTTCATTTCCATACACATGATGCCATTCTGCATTAAATATATCCACAAAAACTTTGAAATGATTCTTTTTGAATAAACTTTTTTGTTCAAACTGTTGAAAAGGTTAAAGAACCAAGAATTAACTGTAATCATTTGCAACTCAGAATGTTTTGTTCTTAAAAAGAATCTAATAATATCAAGTTTAAAATTAATTAAATTAGTCCTGAATTTACTTTTTAAGTAATTTCAGAAGTGAATAATTGTAGATAATTGTAAAGCCACAGGACTTTATATGACTTTACCTTGACTCCTAAAGGACTTGTATGGTTTGACCTTGACTACTAAAGGACTTGATATGATTTGAACTTTACTACTAAAGAACTTGATACGATTTGAACTTTACTACTAAAGGAATTGATATGATTTGACCTTTACAACTAAAGGATTTGATATGATTTGACCTTTGCTATTAAAGGACTTGATATGATTTGACCTTTACAGCTAAAGGACTTGATATGATTTGACCTTTACTACTAAAGGACTTGATATGATTTGACCATGTCGAACAGTTAGCTGCACTTGCTGATGCAGGTAGTTTATCTTCTATTTGCAGTCTAGGTAATGTGTTCATAATTCCAGCCTTGAAACAATGAAGGTAACTCTGTTACATAATGCTGGAACAAAAGATGAAATGAAAAACTACAGACCCATCTTGATTTTTCTTGTCTTTCCAGATTACTTGGAAAATATGTACATGACTCTTTTCTGAACTGTTTGAACTCAAATATAATCTTATTCTTGCAAATATGGCTTTGACGGAGTTGCTTAAGTGAAATTATTCTTGCATCAACAATTGATACATGGGTAAATCATTAGGTAAAGGAGAAATGTCTGGCACTATTATGGTCAATTTTAATAGAGCTTTTGATCGTCTAGATGCTGAAATTTGTATTATTTCTTATTTAACTAAAAGGGTGATAAACATAGCTTTAAATGGATACCTTCCTAAAAGTAAAAATCTTAATTGTGAAGTATCACATGGCTCAATCCTCATACCTCTGTTGTTCATTATATTTAATAATGACTTAATGCTGAAGAAATATGTTTGGTTTCTCCCACTAAGTACACTACACTGATTTATGTAGAACCAAAACTGAACTGGAAAATAACTTACAAGAAACTCTCCAGACATGAAGTATGGTGCATATATCACCTTGTTGTTGTGGGGTTTAATGCCATATTTCAGCACAAGATAGGCTATACATGGCAGCCAGTAATAATGGTGGAGGAAGAACCCGGGAAAAGCCTGGGAAGAACCACCAACCCATGAGAAGCTACTGGCAAGCTTTCTCACATACCCACGTTAGCCGAATCTTAGACTCAAACCCACACAGACAGAGGTGAGATGGCAGTGATCCGTAACGGAGAGCGCTTTAGACCACTTGGGGCCCCCTATATCACCTTGTGATAAAATTGTATTTTTGGATAACAATTCACAGTCACATTCTTTTCCGTATATGGTCAGGGTAATACCAAGAAACCTTTTAGACTTCCAAAGAGGGCATGTCTTTTAATTCTAAACTTAGAAAATTGGTATGATGCAGTTGATTATAAGAAAATTTTACCAGTATCTAAAAGAGTATTCCTTTAAAAATGTTTTAAGTGTTCAGATAATCCAGATTATATTGACAACTTTTGGGTTCTGCACTATATTGAATTAGTATAAGAAAGTGTATTACGGGGGTTCTGGACCACCTTTATCAGTATGTGGGGGTTGCCTCCTGATGTGATGTTTTTGGTGTGTGTGTGTAATACATAGTTTTTTATTATTAGGCTTGGTAGTGTCTGTGTGCAAGTGTGTGAATGCCATTGGTGGAGTAATATTTATCATCAGAGGAGCATAGTCCATTTTTATTGATGAGCATTGTAGATATTTTGTGCTGTTGTGATTGGCAAGTTTGTATACTTCTTTGGCTTTTTTCATGATGGTGCCATTGTTGAGGGTGATGCAGCACATTCTGCAATTTATACTTGTTTTTATTGGAGAGGTTGGGTACCAGTTTTTTTACCTTGGTGTCTCTAATTTTGAACTGGCTCTTCTGCAGTAGTTGTTGAGACAGCATCAAATTGGTCACAAATTTCTTCGGCACAGAATGGATAACCATTATGGATGTTGTTGAGATGTTGTGGATATCTAAGGTCGGCTTCATTGAAATAGCCACAGTTGTCATTGTATCCCTCTTGTCTTTCTTCGAGGAACTGTTCACCAGTGATCTACTGAAAATCTCCTAAGGGAAGCGGTTCTTACATTGCCATGCACAGAGGTTGTTGGCATCAAGTTGGTTTTTAGTTTTTCATGTATTTGTTGATGGTGACGGTGAATTTCTTGCTGAGGATGGAGATTCTGCCTCATGCCATCTGTTCAGTGAACATAAACATGTCTTGATCGGTGAAGAGCTCTAAGGTCACTCTGGATCGTTTGAAGAGGGTGTCCCAGGAGAGTCATGGTCAGGAGAAATGCCATAGTGGATCAAGTTGGTAATGGTCTCTGCATGTGTGTCTGAAATTGCTAAACATTATTCACGAGCAGGAGCACATCTGTTTTGATGTCATGATAATTGCTGAGAGTCTTACAATCAAACTCATTCCTTATCTTGTTTGGTATTCATCATCGGTGATTCCTGACAGGTGCTGATAGAAAAAAAGGCATCTTATGGTGGCAACAAAATTTTGTCAAATTGTGACCCTGCATCGATGTATTCGCAGGGATAAATTCTTTTTATTTGAGTAGATCTGCATTGGCTCCAAATTCTTTTTGCAGTTGTGTGAACTTAGGACAGTTTCGAGCGAGTTCTTCCAGAGATGCCAGCATGAACTGAGCATTATCAATGAATTGGAAAGGTCCAGTTGAGAATGACATGTACTTTTCAAAATTGTTGGGGATGCATTTGATTTGGGTCTCAGTGAGAAGTTGTTTGATGTGCGGATGATTGAGTGCTGCGATGATTAAATATCCATCATACCCTTGTAGATTATGAGTGATCACTGGTAGGAATTCTGGATCTTTGAAACATAGATTGCAGTTATCGTGAGCAGCTCCTTGATAGCATCTGGTCACATGGCAATGATCTCTGACTTTTTTATCATGTGGCTTGAAGTACTCTTCACAGATGTAGCACTGCTTTGCTGATTTATGTTGTCACAGTTGTTGTGGAGTTAGTGGGATCATTGTCCTTGGAATATTTTTTGGATGTCATTAATGCGTTTCCATTGAGCCACAAGCTGCTCAAAGAACCATGGGACACATTCCTTGACACGATGCGGACAAAACCGTGAAGACAAATTTTTGTTACTGGAACAGCTTGTTTTGTAGCCCATCACGCACAGGACATGCTTTTGTTCTACTTGGGTAAAAGAATGGCCTGGATCAGATGAAGGTCCTTGTACTTTTTCAAGGATTGTTTCTGTGTCAAAGTTGATATGCAACATCTATGGGTATTTTCTGATGAGTGGTTTTTGTACTGAAGCTTTAAATTGTGTGGCATCTAAATGGTTTGTAGTTCTTGACAGTATCCCAACAACACATGGTCGTGTAGTTTTTGTGGTTCAGGAAAGCATCGTGTACTGAGATCAGTATAACCGACTGAAGTCTTTGATGTACATGAAATGGTTTTGGAAATAAGCCACTTTATTTCTTATCACCATTGCAATAGCTTTATGGAACGATTCTAGATTGTGCAGGATCACGTTGGTGACTAGGACCTCATCATTGCCAGCAGTATAGCTGTTGCATCCAGGCATTTTCTATACATAATCTATGACATACTTTTTATCATGGACTTTTTAAAATCGACTCAGCAACATTAGCCCAGATTGGTTTCCTGAGGTCATCGACGGTTCTCATCTCGTGAATCAGCAATGCCATGTCAAAGAGAGCCCCATGCAAATACAATCATATCTTATTCGCTTGATGCATTTCATCATCATTTGGAAGGCCACTACAGCTCCAGACAAAACTCATCATCATTGGATTAGCCATCATGCCTGTAGAGATCACCCCGGTGGCAGTCATGGGGAGTGGTGTCACTGAGATGAACCTCACTGTGCATTTGTATCGTTGATATGCATGCTTGTACATGTTGACTCTTCAGAGGTGATAGCAATAATACGATTCTAACTTGTGAGACACTGTTCCACTGACAAACTGTCGTTGATGTGGTTGAAATTGATGATGGGCTTCATTCTGCATCTACCAAACTCAGCAGAAGCAGTTTAAGCTGTGACAAGTGCTTGCTTAAAAACTTCACATGTACAGTAATTTTATCCTTGTTAACTGTAAGGTCACTCACTGTTTCTCCAACATCCCAAAGTGGATACGTGTTTAACCCTTTTTGGAGCATCAACAAAGTTTCTTTGTGGAAGAACACTTCCTTTCTTAAAAACATTACTCGGTGTTTGTTCAATTTTATCTGGTGTGAAATTTTCTAGATAAGTGTATGATGCTGCAGTGATATCTGGAACGATTTTTTCTGTGCATGTTATACATGATCGTGTTAAAAAGTACTTCCAAGGAACAACTGCATTGTCATCAGGAGCATTTCCAGATCAATCATTGAGTGCTAGTGCTATCACATCTGTGATGACCTCCACGTCCTCATACTCAAAGCTGACCTATTGGAAAAATTTATGTTTGTTGATGGTACCGAGCAGTGTGCAATTGCCACAAAATTGTTTTTGTGAGATGACCTTGTCCATGCACTCATGAGCTTTTCAGTGCACAACATCTTCTTTCTTTTGACCAAATCATCATCGTTTAATACAGTGCTGTCCAACCTTATTGACACCATGGGCCACTAAAAAATGTTTTTCTTGAAGCCGAGGGCTGCAGCAGAAAACTGAAAAGCAACGACCTTATAGCTGTTCGAGCTCTGGCGGGCCATTTAAAATCAGACCGCGGGTTGGACAGCACTGGTTTAATATATCTGGTTGTCATTAAGATATCAGTGATACTTGGATGCAGTTCCTGAATAATCATGTGAACAATTTCTTCAATGCTTTTTGCCAGCTGTGCCGCTTTTCTATCATTTCAAAATTTAAAGACAGCAAAATACTTGTCTCTGAGTTGTTGTTGTGGCACATATTCAACTGAAATATCAGATAGTTTTATCTCATTGTTTTTCCACTGTTCATATGCATTTTCTGCTGATAACTTAGACAAATTTCTCACCTTATTGATATCTGAGTAAACCCCCATGGTCTGCTTGAGCACATGATTGTCATTTCTAGCATACAATGCATCCTGCCAAGCAATAACTGGTAAAGTTTGATAGCAAAATCTAAATAATGCTAAAATAATTGGCTTATATTAGGTCACAATAATCTATACTAGATCAGCTCATTCAGTGTAAAAATTTGGAAATAACGTAACCCAGGATTAGAAGGTGCTGCCATGAGTGCAGTAAGCTTAAATGTGGAATACTTCATAGTCATGCTTGATGCGGCAATATAAAATTACATTGTTGTGATTCCGATTGATGCTGTACTGTTGTAATGCACATCATGCATTGCTGTTAGGTTTGATGCCATTGAGTCTCCACATGAGGATGAGCTGCGCCCATGCAATTGAAATTTCCAGATGGCTACTGCAGCAGGTAACTGCACCTGAAGCCAGAAATTGGATGTAATTCCAGCTGTGGCCCACTCATTTCCAGCATCAGATTCTGCCAGGTGATTGGCAAAAACATAAGACTGGTAAGAGCTTGAGAATTCTGATGAGGTTGATAAGGAAATTCCACATTTGTTTCCACTATTTCCTGTGAGTGTTTTAATGTATCCTGAGCCTTTTCTGACATGGGGCATGTCCATGGACATTTTGGTGGCTACTTTGTTGTTTGCTGTGGGTGGATAATCTGTCGCTACCAACTTGGCTCAGACTGCAGTGGTGAGAGTTCCTGAGAGTGTTCATCCCATGCTTGATAACTTTGTGCCACCAAATGAATTTACCGGTAACTAAGAATATGAGATCGCTTTGGTGTTATCGGTGATCATCCATGTGGTAGGAAGTCAGTATTATTTTTGTCCTTCCATCAATGTTATTCTCTACAGGCTAATTTTGACATTGTTGATGTCCACCAGCCACTGATAAATTGAACTGCTTATGCAAAGTCCTTCCACCATTTGAATCATAATTGGCGTGTAAGTTCCTTTAGCTTCACTATCCATCCACATAGAATGGTTCATAGGTCCAAAATTGTAAACCATCATCAGTATTGTGTTCAGCCCAGTACTCACTCTAACTCATCTCGAATTCTGTGACATTGTTCGAGAGGGAAGTGATGACACGGAAAGATCTCTATTAACTTGACCAGTCACGGAAAAATTTCTAGATATCACACCACCCTTCTTATCATATTTGTTATCCAGTGCCATTCAAGATCTGTTGATGAGATGGACTGAGAAGATACAAGAGCCTGTCCTGTTGGAGCTGGTAAACCATTCAGATATTTTCCTGCCATATAAATATTTCCTGTCATTTGTCCACCGGTCAATGAAAATTTAGTCTTTGGCAGTCTTTTGGCATGCGACCATCATGCAGCATTGGCATCTGTAGGTTGGAACCTTACATCATCGAGATTTTTTATGCTGTGACTGTTCATGTTGAGATTACCCTGAATGGAATCCCCTGCATGGTTGACCTTTTTGCCCAGCTCATCCTGACTTGCAGAGGAGCTGCTGCGTGACCTGATAAGCGTTCTAAATGAAGTGTAGAACATGGTTTGCAGATAAGATCGACTCACGTGAATGATTCATGGAGTGAATTATAAATAAAAGATGATTATCTATAATTTTGACATGAAGGCGAAAATGAAGGCGCACCAACATAATTTTTGATGCTGGATAGCCATTACATAATTGTGGGTCCGACTGGTTGTGGCAGAATGAATCTGCTCTTGAACATGCTCCTGACACGCATAAGATTGTGTTCGACAATATTAAGATATACAGAGAGAACAAGAACTGCAACTGCGAGTATTTTTTGTTGTCAAGAAACAAGCGCTGCAACAGCATTTATCTCACTCATTTGTACTATGATGTTTCTAAATACATCCAACGTAACTTGGGATGCTTTGTACTATTTTCAGTACTTGACAACCGAGACACTGATGCGACTATGAGAGACCATTGCAGTGGCATCACTGTGAAAGAACTCAAAGACTGCTATGCCATGGCGACATCAAGTTTAAAACATGACTTTGTGATGTTTCATCACAATGCGGAAACTGTACCTGAACTATAGCAAAAAGGCTTTGACGAATTTTACCTACCTGATTAGTATAACGGCAACACAGCTGCTGACATGTCATTTGAAATGACCATGAATCATCATTAGCATGAGGATGTCCTCAAGAAGTTTATTGAGCAGCGGGCGGCAAGACAGGACAGCAGTCCTTTCAGTGTGGTGTATGATGTCAAGCAAGATCAGTTACTTCACATGCTGAAATTGACTCAACAACAACAGCAGCAACTGCCACCACCTCTCGAAAGCGACAACACTGAGATGATGAGATGAGCAGAAGCTGGCATGAACAGAAAGGAGAAGCTAGGAAGGCTGAACTGAAAAAATGAAATGGTAGGAAAAAGAAACATCAGCAACTCTCTGGCAGATGCAAGAAGAAGCTAGTCTAGAATCCAGAAAAGAGGAAGAAAGGATTCAGTTGGAAAAAGAAAAGTTTCAGAGGGAGTTTTCAGAAGATGAAATAGCCAAAAAACAGGCTAGGATCAGTTGTGCTATCAGTGATCTGATGTTTAGAGTCTGTTATCAGAATCATTCTACTTTAAGTAAAGAACCACTAGAACATTTTGTGAGAGACTCACTTCCAGAAGTCAAGGATCACATGTTGCTAGGATCATCTGCCGAGGATAATTACTATAAAGTGGTAGCTGTACGTGGATTGATAAGTCATATCAACCAAATACATGGACCCCGGATGTAGCAAAACAAGGATGGAAACCTAATCCAGCTGCTTGAAGAGTCAAAATAGTACAATAAGGTGGTTGGAGAGGAACTCAAAGTCAGGGAAAAGTCTATTGTTCAGGAGTCAGACCCATGTTTCTCATCATGGATCCAGCTTTTACAGCAGTAAAAACATCAGCAGGTTTAGAGTCTGCTTGCCTGAAAGAGTTGATGGATCCAGAAGAAGCAACTGATTCAGACTTTCAGTCCTCCTTAGAAAAGTGGGAGAAACCATAAAGAAGAAACTTGCCAAAGAAACTGAAAAAATCAACTGTCCTTATGTGCTGGCAGAAAAACGTCATCAATAGAAGTTGAAAAAGAAACAAGATGTGGAGGATAAGACTGGACAAGGCATCCACTACTACCACAATCCATCTGAGATGGTCTCATGGTTAAAGTTGCTTATTGTGATCAAACAAGCACAAATTTTGGAGTGGAAATCAATAACGAGATAGTAGAGATCTTTATTCATCTTATGGATAATAAGCTGGTGTTGCCACATCAATACAAGTTTCAGTACAAATACTTGATTTATTGGCTCTTGATGATACCACACTGCTGTTCTATTCATGTTTGGTTACTTCCACAGTGAGGTATATTATTCCCCTGTTGGAATTCGACCAATAGTCACTCTGATCTCCACAAAAATATGGAACAGTTTCTTTAATGTGACATTGAACAACAGTCTGTTTTTGTACTGGGCTTTAGCTCAGTGACAAACAATCACGATCTTGCCTGGTACAAAATCACTGACATTGTCACTGAAATTTCCAGGATGATTACCGATAACAGACACACCTCTGTGAGTATCAAAATAAAGCCCAATTACTCTGTGCTGGGTACCAGAATCACACTATTGGGAGGTTATAGTGTAGGATTTGACATTCCTAATATGATCGGATCCATTCTGTGATTATCACAGGTACTGTCTTGGATGGAATTGGAGTACATGAAAGAGATCTTATCAATATCACTGACGTCAACATTCTCCTCATCAAGTGCTTGATCACTCAGGGATTGTTATTCTCGGTTGGTTCAGCCTCCAACATGATTTATGCCATAGCAATTAGTGTCCCACCGGGATAGCTCATGAAAATTTGTCCTAATCCCTTCATTTAGTATCTCATCATGAACATGTAAGTGATCTCGGAAATCACCATGTGGCTCATTGATCACTCTGGAAATGCTGTTGATAATAACCAGGAAAGAATCAACCAATAATCTACATACACATTGCAAGACGTAAAGTCTGATAGTCGACTGCAAAGAAATGTTCACCTGAGCAGGTGGATTTTTATTCACTCAGTTTTCCTCCAAGTGAACAGCTCTTCCAGGGATTGCCACCAAAGCAGCTGGAACCACCAGAGTAGCCTCTGCTACTGGAATGACCATAGCACAAAAAGTAGCCAGCAAAATCATGCCACCATTACTGGCCACTCCAACAGCAATGACTCTGTTGCCAGCAGTACAGGAAAAGCCAGCACAGCTGTCAGATCTTTCCAAACAGGCCAAGCAGACTCTTAAGAAAATGGCAACAGTCCTCAGAGCACGATCAGAAAGAATTTCACAGAAACTGAAGAAAGGTCAGTGTACCACCCTCTCTTGGTGCCATCATGTCTGATTATGGATTAAAAAGATTATGGTAAAAACAAAATAGAATGCCTTTTAATAATCATGTTGTTATTTTATAACACACTTATAACATAGCATAACATAGTCATGTATTTGAGGTTTACTCCAGATTACCTTCATCAGTGACTTGATGGTTGAGTACGAGTACGTCAAATACCAGGACATGAACATCACCAACTTCGAGCACCCATCAAAAAATTGAGATGCGCAATGAAGATGTGTACTTTCTTCCCCATAAGGACTTTTTGGAAGACAGCATGAAAATGTAACCTTTGGGCAGCAGAGCAGACTGTGTGGCAGATGAACAGGTCAAGCTGCAAAATAACAGGTGGTTATTATTCAAATTGGTGCAATACCAGCTGAATAATAAAACAGTGGAAGAAATCAATGACTACTTACCCCAGGCTAGCATGATCCTGAACCTGATCATGTTCATTGATGACTACATGCGATTGTGCACCACCAACATGTAGTTCAGAGATACCGCAGCTGGAACTGCTGTGAGTACTGAATTTGCTGCTGCTGCAGACATGCTTACAGTGGCTGCTGTGGGCAATGTAGATGCTGTCAATGGAGGCACTTTCAGAGTCAAGTTTGCATGTAATGCCGGCTATAAAATAGGATTTGCAACTCAACGTGCTCTGACCAATGCCAGCCATGAGATCTGCATGATGCTTTCTCTTTGCATCTTTGGTGTATGCAGGGATATCTGAATGGTGTACACAGGCAACAAACACACATTGGTGCTGGAAAGAGATTCCACCAAAGAATACATGCATAGATCAGCAGTTCCAGCCAATGGACAGTTTACCAGGACGTGGTTTCCCTATGGATGCCCAAGATCACTCCATCAATAGTGCAAGTACTTGAACTGGAATCATTGCTGGCCATATTGACCAAAAAACTTTACTTTGAGCAATACTACATTTACAAGCACCAGTTTGATGCTGTTCAGCGGACCACTTCATGGAGAGTCACCACAAATGCAGGCAGTGAACTTCCCAGACATGACATTTTGGCTAGTAGATCAATGCAGAGATCAGGAAGGAAACACGTGTTTAAACATCTTAATCTATTCCATATTCAAGTCAGAGTCAACTGCAGGCAATATCCAGAACAAGAACTCTAATTCAACTTTGCTGTTCCTTGGCATCTGTCCATCTACAGGAGACGATGGCGTAGCTCCAAAGTAAGCTTTTGTTTATCCTTCTTTCTAGCTCTCTTTTTGGCTTGTTTTATTTTTCTCTCTTCCTCTGCATTTTGAACTCCCTGCCTGACAGCTAGACGCCAGCTGGAATGGTTGTTTGCACAGCTCTCCCAGTCGTTGACTTTGATGTTTGCCGTCTTCATTTCCTACTTGCAGACATCTTTGTAGCGCAGATGTGGTCGTCCAGTTGGTTGTGCACCTTCTGCCAACTCCCCATATAACAGGTCCTTCGGAATACAGCCTGGGTCCATTCTTTTGACATGGCCAAGCCAGCGAAGGCGCCTCTCGCTGAGAATGGAGAACATGCTGTTCATGTTGGTGCATTCTAGAACCTCTGTGTTGGGTACTTTGTCCTGCCACTGGATATGCAGAATGCACCACAGACATCTCAGGTGGAAGCTTTTGAGTTTCCTCTCGTGTCTTGCATAGGTGGTCCATGTTTCGCTGCTGTAGAGAAGTGAGCTGAGCATGCAGGCTTGGTAGACACGCAGTTTGGTCTTCTCTGTGAGGTTGGGGTTGTTCCAGACCCTCTGGTTAAGTCTGGCCATCACTGCTGCTGCCTTGGCAATCCTGCCGTTCACCACAGAATCAATGGAGAGTGAGCTGGAGATGTTAGACCCGAGGTATGTGAAGTTTTCAACAACTTCCAAGTTGTACCCATCGATGGTGACAGAGGGAGGGGAGTCTGCATCCTGTGCCATGACGTTCGTTTTCTTCAAACTGATGGTCAGTCCAAATTCCTTACAAGCATGGGAGAGGCGGCATACCAGCAGCTGAAGTCCATCTTTCGTGTGTGATGTCAAGGCTGCATCATCAGCAAAGAGCAATTCACGGATGGGTACCTCTGTGACTTTAGTCTTAGCACGGAGATGGGCGATGTTGAACAGCTTGCCATCAGCCCTGGTATGGATGTACACTCCCTTGCTGCAGTCCTTGAATGCGTACTGGAGAAGCATGGAGAAGAAGATGGCAAAGAGCGTTGGCGCAAGGACACAGCCTTGTTTGACTCCGCTGATGACTGGGAATGCTTCAGATGTTGCGTCATTGAAGCACACTGTGCTGTGCATGTTCTTGTGGAACGACATGATGATAGCAGCAGACGTGGGGGGCAGCCGATCTTCTGCAGGAGTCTGAAGAGTCCACTCTGACTAGCCAGGTCAAACGCCTTCGTCAGGTCTATGAAGGCAATGTAGAGGGGTATCTGCTGCTCGCGACACTTCTCTTGCAGCTGACGTAGTGAGAAGATCATGTCTACAGTTGACCTGCTGGCTCGAAATCCACACTGGGACTCTGGGTAGATGCAGGAGGCTAGGATCTGCAAGCACGCCAAGGCAACACGGGCGAAAGCCTTTCCAACAATGCTGAGGAGGGAGATGCCCCGATAGTTGTTGCAGTCTCTACAGTCTCCTTTGTTTTTGTACAAAGTGATGATGTTGGCATCACGCATGTCCTGTGGGATGTATCCCTGTTCCCAGCAAAGGCAGAGGAGTATGTGTAGGGGCTGAAGCAGTGCTGGTTTTCAGCTCTTGAGGACTTCAGGCGGAATACTGTCACTTCCAGGAGCCTTCCCACAGGCAAGTCAATCGATGGTTTTTCCGAGCTCTTCCAGGGTGGGCTGTGTGTCTAGCTCCTCCATGACAGGCAGGTCTGGAATGGCATCCAGGGCAGTTCCAGTGACATTGTTTTGGGTTGCATATAGCTCGAGATAGTGCTCAACCCAATGCTGCAGTTGTTTCCCCTGGTCTGTGATGACTTTGCCAGTCTTGGACTTGAGGGGGTCGGTCTTGTAGCTGTAGGGGCCTGTCGCCTTTTTGATACCCCCATACATTCCTCTTGTATCCCCGGTGTCAGCAGCTCTCTGTATACTGTTGCAAAGGTTCAGCCAGTAGGTGTTGGCACATCGGCGGGTGGTCTTCTGGGCATTGTTCCTTGCAATGCTGAGGGCTTGTAGTGTTCTGGGGCTAGGTGCAGCCTTGTATGCCAGGAGGGCTTTCCTCTTTGCCTCAGTCATGGGCTCCATCTCCTCCCAGTTTGCCTCATACCAGTCGATATTCTTTCGCTCCCTCTTCCCGTAAGCTGTGATGGCTGAATTGTACACAGAGTCTCGGATATGGGACCACTTGGAGTCAGTGGTGTCATCAGGTGTAGGCATCCGAAATTATTGCTGTTGATGGAAGCCATGTAGACATGGACATGGGCACGCAGATCTCAATGGATGGTTTTGCTAACTTGTATCACATCTGCCAGTTTGATGTTTTCAAATGTTCAGAGTGAGTCAAAGATTCCCCTGTCGAGATCAAAATCTGATGGACCATTACCATTCCATGTAGTAATTACATCTGTTATGCTCTGTTGACTTCAGACCAATTCATGGCACTGGACGTGTTCAAACAATGTATATCTTTCCATAGACAGTGTTAATGAAAAAGGCGTCCAAGCATCATAGAACCATACTCGATGGTGGCTACATTGCCAGAGTGATTATTCTCTTCATTTTTGCATCAGTTCTTGCTCCATTGGGACTTGCACTGGTGACATGGGCCATCACTGGAGCCACACATAAAGCAGTGATGGGAAATGGTGTTGCCCATAGCAGATACTTCTGCAGCAGACATCTCCTCCAGAAATGTACCATCATGACATCATCAGTTAGCTATCAAAAAAGACCTGTCAAAAGAAACAAACAACAAAATAATAGCATTTAATATAATTCAATGTTGTACATGCAGGTAGATTTAATGCTGTCACCACAGCAGAAGAAAAGTATTGCTGTGGCAGCCAGACATAAAAGGCCCATATCGATCAGGCTTAAAGCGTCGGTGCTCACAGGATCTGACAAATTCACGCTGACTCATCATCAAGCCACATCAGTAGCTAAACATTCCACTGCATGAAAAGAAATTGTTCTTAATTTGTCGGCATGACAGCTGTCCAAACAAGGAGGATTTATCACACCCCAGTTAGCAGGAATTGCTGGAAAGTTACTTCCAGGATTCCTTGACATCGGAAAAGGACTACTGGAACCATGTGTGGTAAAGGACTTTCCAGCAGAGGAAAAAAGGTTTTAACATTGAAGTAATTCTTGTTTTTAAGACAAGAAGAACATTTGAATAATTATGCTACTTTTAAATGAAGAAATTAACTGCTTTAAGTTATATGTAGCTTTCCTGCTATATACACATATACATACACATCTCACAAATATAGTCACCTTCTGTAATGGCCACCCATCTTTTAAGGCCACATTCCCAGTGCAGAAGGGGTGGCTATATACCGTATTTACTGTATATGTTGGATACTGTATTTGTTGGGACACCATAAATTAATTTTAAAAGTAATTTTTTGTGCACTGTATGTTCTGGGACACATCATTTTTTTCGAGTCGTAAGTTGTGGGACTTCTTTTAAATCATTTGAAAATTACATGTCATAAATTGCACTCCAACTGAAATTTTATTTTAAAAAATATAAAATTGCGTACTTGAGATAAAACTCTTTAATCACTGCAGCAGCATCTCATCAAAACAACCCTTCTTCTGCACACGTACGATCTATTATTTTGGTACATGAATATATTTTTAGCTTTCTCATACTGTGAGAAAATGTTAGAAACAACACACCACCTGAAGCGGAAACTGCAAGGACAAAAGTCAGATTTTTTCAAATCTGCACTAGTCTTGCTAATTCTTACACTTTTGACGCCCATCTTATCGTCAGTCCATCCAGGAATGCGATCAAAGTACATTAGAGTTTCATCCATGTTAATGATCATATTGTCAGTGAAATGATCAGTTTCTCTTCTGGCCTTCACGAATTCATCACGTGATTTTATTTTCTCCAAATCTTCTGGATGATGCTGGGTCATCGATGTTCGCGCACGAAGCACTATATTGTAAACTTTAAAAACTGTTCCATTGTTTCATTGTATTTACAAATTTTCGTGAATACTGGGTGAAAAGAAACCAAAGTTAGCTTCCATATCTCGGCCATCTTTGTAAATTCAAAGCTAAAATATAAAAAAATCGGCACACATAAAAGAATCCAAGTCGGCTTCTGAGGTCAGCTTGCTTTGCAATAAAATAATCTTTGTATTGATATCCTTTAAAAAATTCAGCTTCCGAGTCCAAAGTCAGCTTCCGACGTCAGCTTGCTTTGTAATAAAAATAACCTTTGTCTTTGATGTCCTGTCGATAAGTTCAAAGAAGTTTACTGTTGGCTGCCGGTTGTGTTTATTTACCACCAGGGCTTCTATGTGCTTGGCATTTGTAGTAATAATTGTTACAAAGGTGGATTGATGTCTGCGGATAAATAGTAATGATACTTTTTTAACCCGCGCCGGTGAAAAGATTGTCACTTGCACTCAAGTGAATGTGTTTTCAAATAATGATTTTTATTTGCGAGATACTGTCATACAGTAGACCTGGATATAAATTATTCTTGGCTATTTTGTACCTAACATCGTGCCATGTGTGAATGGCAGTTGTCTTCAATATATCGGTTGATTATTTCCCTCTTGTTTTGAAAATTGTTTGCTTCTCTTCTGGCTTCACGAACTCACCACATGATTTTATTTTCTCCAAATATTCTGTGTGACGCTGGGTCATCGACATCTGTGCACAAAGCACTATATTGGTTCACTTCAAAATTTGTTCCATTGTTTCAATTTGTTTTCAAAATTCCCGTGAATACAGTTGAAAAGGAACCCAAGTTTGCTTCCATATCTCGGCCGTCTTTGTATATTCAAATTTAAAAAAAAAAAAATCAACTCACTTAACAGAATCCAGTCAGCTTCCTTTGTATTGATATCCTTTTCCCCAAAAAAGTTAACCAAAGTTGGCTTCTGAGATCAGCTTGCTTTGTAATAAAAATCACCATTTGTCTTTGATGTTCTGTCAGTAGGTTCAGAGAAGGAGTAGCTGCTTGCTGCCAGTCATGTTTATTCACCACCAGGGCTTCAATGTGTTTGGCATCTGTAGTTACAATTAATACAGAGGATCATTGATGACTGCGGGTAAATAGTAAGGATAATTTTGTAACCCAAGCTTAAGTGAATGTGTTTTCAAATGATCATTTTTATTTGCGATATACTGTCATACTGTAGACCTGGATATAATTCAATCTTGATTATTTTGCACCCAACACCGTGTCATGCATGAATGGTGTCTTCAAAATATCGGTTGAATATTTCTCTCTTGTTTGCGATTTTGTTGGCTCCAGTTTTCAGTCGGATAACATGTTCAAACCTTGGAGCACAACCACACACAATTGTTTCTCAATGTTCATGTGAACAACGTGGTGTGTGGTATCGGACATAATTGATACACGCTACAGTATTTAATCCTACGCTTACAGATTTCATGGAAATATTTTATTCCTTAATGCTCATGTTGAAAAAAGGAATAAATGATAACAACACAAGCTTAGTTTCTTTCGTTTTATTATCAATTCAACATTTTATTTATCTGTTTTATTGCAACGTGCAGTGGGGGGGGAGGGCAAGCACAAATGCAATACAATTTTATTTCGTTTCTTAAGTCTTGGGACATATGACCAACATGAAAAAATGTTTCACCATAAGTTCTGGGACAGGAAAAAAAAAATTATTTTATCGTGTCCCAACATATGAGGTAAATACGGTGACAGGGGGACCACTGTACTACAATCACATCTCTAATACAACCTTAGTTGGTCCAGAACCCCCATCAGCTTCAACAAAATTAAGCTTTAAAAAAGTGGTCTAAAAGTTACATGTCTTTAAAGTGGTCCAGAACCCCCACAACACAGTAGTATATTCAATGGGGGATCTCTCAAGCAACTTTTTATCTTGTAGTGATAAAGTAGTCCAGAACCCCCATTTTCTTATACTACTTATTGAAACTTAAATATTGAGGAATCATTGACTGTTGTTGCTCCTAGCATTTTGTACTTTTATTTCTTTAATATTTCAGCCAGAGATAGACAACTCATTGGACAACATCTTTAAGAATGACTACGAACCTTGTGTTTTGGCTGCTGTGTCATCATCCACCATGGTTTATTTCCACCCATTTTTTCGAAAAGATGAAACATACCCACCCTCAACGCATGCCACATATTGCAGCAATAGCAGCACTCAAATGACAAATCTTCCTGAATTATCAATTGGCAGTAAAATTGGTCAACTCAGCAAGTCCTTCAGTCCAGCACAGTTGCGGAACACATCTCGCAATCCCAAGATTATGTCTCGTCATTTGAGCACAAAGGGACAAGTCAGTGCAATGCCTGAGCTCCCAGTTTCTGATGAGGTCATCAGATCTGTTGCCGCATTTTGCTTTCCAGGTACTGTATGTCTCTTGTGTGATAAGGTCAAGGGGGCAACCTAATTACAATTTTAACAAAATAGGGTGTGGCCTTATTAATGGACAAATAGACCTGTAGTGTTAGTAACAGATGTGTCTGACAAACACATCCTAAATCTTGTTCCTTAGCCCTGGGACCAGAATGATGAGTTGAGTCCCCCCGAGTCTTGGGGCTACTACATGTTATTCAATTAGCTTCTGAAACATAATCATCAATTTACCTTGAACCAAGAACCTAGGTACTGATGCAGCAATGAGCTGCCTTGATGAACATGTTCAGTCCCCTTGGATCCTTGGAATGCAACACACTGTATTTGCTGGCCTGCAAGTCAGTACTGAAAATCTGGGCTTCATTTTATACTCTGAAACGACATATATGGATTAATGTCATTCCGATTGCTTTATTGTATGTCATGTAATTTTTCGTATGTTCAAAATAAGAATTTGCTTTAAAAGTATTAAAAATACATGTATGTATAATTTTATATATATATATATATATATATATATATATATATATATATATATGATCTTCAGTTAGTAAATTCACATACGTCAGATGTAACTGCACTTATTAGTATACATTGTTTGCATTTGATTACATGTATGTGGTTTAAACTATACAAGTTTGAAAATGAATAATCATGACAAAGACATATATTCCATCACTGTGTAATGCCAGTAAATGCTAGGTGCTTACTCGTGTAAATTTCTCAATCACTGACACCTTTTTTTACTCCCTGACAGACCTGTCATAGCAATTTAAAGTAACAACTGGCATGAACAAAGATCAAAATCAGATGCTGCCTAACAACAGGAAGTGTACATGCATTTACTGAGTAAGGATAGTTTTATTTGTTGGGAATGGTGCTGTCATTGTAGTTGCAGAGAAAATTGCACAGTGTGCTAAATGGTCATTCTTGGAATTTAACCTAACTGAAGTCTCTATGAATATAATTATTGTGAATATGTAAACTTTGAAACTGGAGGAGTATGGTATGTATTTTAATATTTTCTATTTGCTATTTAAATTATTGTTATTATCTCTCTGTGACAAAAGCTTCAGCTAGACGGGGACAGTAAGGTACACAATAGCATGAAGAAGGCTGAAATATCACTCATAAGGTGCAGGAAGAAAAATGCGATGGAATATGCCTATTTTTCTCTTTTTTTAAAAAGAAAACCATGGAGCAAGCATTTGAGCATGAGCGATGTGATTTCCATTTTACAGTAATCTGAAATAGTGTACAGTGATACTCTTAATCTTCATGGAACTGGAAGTTATTATAGTTATTCCACACAGCATACAGATTTTATTCTGTCTGTAGCTCAGTAAATGCTCAGGTCAGCATCATTAAATAGGGCTAAAATACTTTATGTGAAATGAATTAAGTATATTTTTAGCTTCTTTTAATGATGCTGACCTGAAAATTTACTGAATTACAGATAGGATACAATTCACGATGCTGTAGAATGAACTGTAGTGAAACATATGAAGCTGAAGTATTGATCTGGCTTCTTCTTGTACTCAACATTGACTTATATATGGATGATGGATGGAATATTTAAAAAATCTGCAAATTCAGCTTATCTTCACATTGACTTATATGGCTGCAGAAGTGATATTTTGACCAGATCATGTTGGTATGCGGCTTAAGTGAATTAAGTGTTAGTTATTAACCAGTCATTATTAGTTACATTAACTTCAACAGTGTTATATGTTTTTGATTATTTAGGTGAGGATTACTTTCAGTTATCTTTTAAGTAGAAAAAGTTTTCACTGATCATATATTTTTGCAAAGTTTAATTTGAAAACCTCCAGCAACGTGCTTGCCAGAACAAGGCTGATAAGGTAAATGATGGTCAGAGGTCGAAGAAAAGACAATGGCTGCCAGATTGGATAGACAAATTCCCTTGCCTAAGAAATAGAATGATATCAGAGAATATTAAGTGGCATTTGTTTTAGGTTGCGACTGCAAATAGACAAATTCTTTCATTAATAGAGGTACTAATTTGGAGTTTTTTGACTCAACACGAGATGAATCCCAATCATGTACATGCTGTAGAAGAAAGGATTGCTCATGAGGTAAAGCAATATTACCGATTTTACTTGAAATAAATGTTGATGAGGAGGAAAAGAAGGACCCTGCTAAAGCAGTACCAATTAGACTTGTTTATTATCTGGCCAAGAATGGACAGCTGTTGAACCAGTAGGAAAAAGTTTTGCACTTGCAGGTATGTACTTTAATTTGAACTTGTAAAAAAGGAAGAATAGAAATAAGAAGAGAAAATAGCAGAACTAGCAAAATCCAAATAATAAAACAATAACATTGAACATTTCGTGAGATTTTATTGCATAGTAATGTACTTTCTTCATCTTCTATTGCTTGTTCTTATTATTTTGAGTTTAGCTTGTCAATATAGATTACAAGTAAACAATTTAAAAAATATTTTTAATACAGTTTTTGTTGTTGTGGGTTTAATGCTATTTCTCAGCACACAGTAGTTTTACATGGCCACCTGCATAACTGGTTCAGGAAGAACTTTGGTGGGAGGGGGTAAACTTCATCAAGAACAGCAGATCCACTGGCAAGCTTTCTCACATTACCATATATATGTAGATGTGGTGCAGGAATAAATTTTTCTGAGATATCTTGGTGAATTTTTAGGAATGCATTATTTAAATTGATGATTAAATATGTTTCTGATCAGAAATGGAACCACTAATGCTGTTGTAGGAATTTTCCTTCATTTTATTTCATTCTTTTATGCAGATTCTGAGCAACTGCCCTGACCTGCAGGATGTGAGAAAACTCTACATGACCATCACTGATCAGAGTGGAAGATGACAGGCTGAATGCCTGTAGTGACACAGTTAAGACTGGATAGAGATTTGTTAGACTTTGCAATTCATTGGATTTTTATACCTGAATGTACAGATGTTGTTGTAGGGTTTAATGCCATTTTTCAGCACACGATAGGCTATTCATGGCGGCCAGTATTAATGGTGGAGGAAGAACCCAGGAAATCGCCGGAAAGAACCACTGACCCTCGAGAAGCTACTGGCAAGCTTTCTCACATACCCAATTGGCCAAATCCGAGACTCAAACCCACGCAGACAGAGGTGAGATGGCAGTGATCCATAATGGAGAGCGCTTTAGACCACTTGGCTACTTGGGGCCCTGAATGTACAGATGTAGCAATCCACAAGCAAAAGTGTTTGTGTTTGCTCTTAAAATCAGATACCTACGAGCCAGTCATTCTCCTTGTGTGTTGTATTACTATTCAAGATGTGATGGCAGACATAATTATAAAGGAAATAAAATCTCTCTGTGGGAGAAAGTGATTAGATTTAGCAAAGATCTTAAGTATGGCAACTAGTGATGCAGCTGTAATGACTGGAAAAGTAGAGTTTAGGAGAGAAAATCCAAAACTCATTGAGATTCACTATGTAGCTCATCAGGTTCCACTTACTGCTGGGCAAGCATGCTGTGATGTGTAGCAGTTCACTGACTATCAGATGCTAGACAAGCATGCTGTGATGTGTAGCAGTTCACTGACTGTCAGATGCTGGACAAGCATGCTGTGATGTGTAGCAGTTCACTGACTGTCAGATGCTGGACAAGCATGCTGTGATGTGTAGAGTTCACTGACTGTCAGATGCTGGGCAATCATGCTTGTGATGTTTAGCCCTTTAATGACTGTCAGATGCTGGGCAAGCATACTATGTTGTAAAATACTTAAATGATCCTGGGCAAGAATGCTATGATATATAGCAATTCAGTGACTCAAATGCTGGGCAAACATGCTTTTATGTATAACAGTTCAGTGACTATCAGATGCTGGGCAAGCATACTTGTGATGTTTAGCCCTTCAGTGACTATCAGATGCTGGGCAAGCATACTTGTGATGTTTAGCCCCTCAATGACTATCAGATGCTGGGCAAGCATACTTGTGATGTTTAGCCCTTCAGTGACTATCAAATGCTGGGCAAGCATGCTTGTGATGTTTAGCCCTTCATTGACTCTCAGATGCTGGGCAAGCATGCTTGTGATGTTTAGCCCTTCATTGACTATCAGATACTGGGCAAGCATGCTTGTCATGTTTACCCTTCATTGACTATCAGATGCTGGGCAAGCATACTTGTGATGTTTAGCCCTTCAGTGACTATCAGATGCTGGGCAAGAATGCTTGTGATGTTTACCCTTCAGTGACTATCAGATGTTGGGCAAGCATGCTTGTGATGTTTAGCCCTTCAGTGACTATCAGATGCTGGACAAGCATGCTTGTGATGTTTAGCCCTTCAGCGACTGTCAGATGCTGGGCAAGCATGCTTGTGATGTTTACGCTTTCAGTGACTATCATATGCTGGGCAAGCATGCTTGTGATGTTTACCCTTTCAGTGACTATCAGATGCTGGACAAGCATGCTTGTGATGTTTAGCCCTTCAGTGACTATCAGATGCTGGGCAAGCATGCTTGTGATGTTTAGCCCTTCACTGACTATCAGATGCTGGGCAAGCATGCTTGTGATGTTTACACTTTCAGTGACTATCATATGCTGGGCAAGCATGCTTGTGATGTTTAGCCCTTCATTGACTATCAGATGCTGGGCAAGCATGCTTGTGATGTTTACACTTTCAGTGACTATTATATGCAGGGCAAGCATGCTTGTGATGTTTAGCCTTTCATTTACTATCAGATGCTGGGCAAGCATACTTGTGATGTTTAGCCCTTCAATGACTATGATATGCTGGGCAAGCATACTTGTGATGTTTCGCCCTTCAACGCTGGGCAAGCATGCTTGTGATATTTACCCTTTCAGTGACTATCAGATGCTGGGCAAGCATACTTGTGATGTTTAGCCCTTCAGTGACTATCATATGCTGGGCAAGCATACTTGTGATGTTTACCCTTTCAGTGACTATCAGATGCTGGGCAAGCATACTTGTGATGTTTAGCCCTTCATTTACTATCATATGCTGGGCAAGTATGCTTGTGATGTTTAGCCCTTCATTTACTATCAGATGCTGGGCAAGCATGCTTGTGATGTTTAGCCCTTCAATGACTGTGATATGCTTGGCAAGCATACTTGTGATGTTTAGCCCGTCAATGACTATCAGATGTTGGCCAAGCATGCTTGTGATGTTTAGCCCTTCAGTGACTATCAGATGCTGGGCAAGCATACTTGTGATGTTTAGCCCTTCAGTGACTATTAGATGCTGGGCAAGTATACTTGTGATGTTTACCCTTTCAGTGACTATCAGATGCTGGGCAAGCATGCTTGTCATCTTTACACTTTCAATGACTATCATATGCTGGGCAAGCATGCTTGTCATGTTTAGCCCTTCAGTGACTATCAGATGCTGGGCAAGCATGCTTGTGATGTTTACCCTTTCAGTGACTATCAGATGCTGGGCAAGCATGCTTGTGATGTTTACACTTTCAGTGACTATCATATGCAGGGCAAGCATGCTTGTGATGTTTAGCCCTTCAGAGACTATCAGATGCTGGGCAAGCATGCTTGTGATGTTTACCCTTTCAGTGACTGTCAGATGCTGGGCAAGCATGCTTGTGATGTTTACACTTTCAGTGACTATCATATGCTGGGCAAGCATACTTGTGATGTTTAGCCCTTCATTTACTATCAGATGCTGGGCAAGCATGCTTGTGATGTTTACACTTTCAGTGACTATCATATGCTGGGCAAGCATGCTTGTGATGTTTAGCCCTTCATTTACTATCAGATGCTGGGCAAGCATACTTGTGATGTTTAACCCTTTAATGACTATGGTATGCTGGGCAAGCATGCGTGTGATGTTTAGCCCTTCAATGACTATCAGATGCTGGGCAAGCATGCTTGTGATATTTACCCTTTCAGTGACTATCAGATGCTGGGCAAGCATGCTTGTGATGTTTAGCCCTTCATTTACTATCAGATGCTGGGCAAGCATGCTTGTGATGTTTAGCCCTTCAATGACTGTGATATGCTGGGCAAGCATACTTGTGATGTTTAGCCCTTCAGTGACTATCAGATGCTGGGCAAGCATGCTTGTGATATTTACCCTTTCAGTGACTATCAGATGCTGGGCAAGCATGCTTGTGATGTTTACCCTTTCAATGACTATCATATGCTGGGCAAGCATACTTGTGATGTTTAGCCCTTCAGTGACTATTAGATGCTGGGCAAGCATACTTGTGATGTTTACCCTTTCAGTGACTATCAGATGCTGGGCAAGCATACTTGTGATGTTTAGCCCTTCAGTGACTATTAGATGCTGGGCAAGCATGCTTGTGATGTTTAGCCCCTCAATGACTATCAGATGCTGGGCAAGCATACTTGTGATGTTTAGCCCTTCAGTGACTATCAAATGCTGGGCAAGCATGCTTGTCATGTTTACCCTTCATTGACTATCAGATGCTGGGCAAGCATGCTTGTGATGTTTAGCCCTTCAGTGACTATCAGATGCTGGGCAAGAATGCTTGTGATGTTTACCCTTCAGTGACTATCAGATGTTGGGCAAGCATGCTTGTGATGTTTAGCCCTTCAGTGACTATCAGATGCTGGACAAGCATGCTTGTGATGTTTAGCCCTTCAGCGACTGTCAGATGCTGGGCAAGCATGCTTGTGATGTTTACGCTTTCAGTGACTATCATATGCTGGGCAAGCATGCTTGTGATGTTTACCCTTTCAGTGACTATCAGATGCTGGACAAGCATGCTTGTGATGTTTAGCCCTTCAGTGACTATCAGATGCTGGGCAAGCATGCTTGTGATGTTTAGCCCTTCACTGACTATCAGATGCTGGGCAAGCATGCTTGTGATGTTTACACTTTCAGTGACTATCATATGCTGGGCAAGCATGCTTGTGATGTTTAGCCCTTCATTGACTATCAGATGCTGGGCAAGCATGCTTGTGATGTTTACACTTTCAGTGACTATTATATGCAGGGCAAGCATGCTTGTGATGTTTAGCCTTTCATTTACTATCAGATGCTGGGCAAGCATACTTGTGATGTTTAGCCCTTCAATGACTATGATATGCTGGGCAAGCATACTTGTGATGTTTCGCCCTTCAACGCTGGGCAAGCATGCTTGTGATATTTACCCTTTCAGTGACTATCAGATGCTGGGCAAGCATACTTGTGATGTTTAGCCCTTCAGTGACTATCATATGCTGGGCAAGCATACTTGTGATGTTTACCCTTTCAGTGACTATCAGATGCTGGGCAAGCATACTTGTGATGTTTAGCCCTTCATTTACTATCATATGCTGGGCAAGTATGCTTGTGATGTTTAGCCCTTCATTTACTATCAGATGCTGGGCAAGCATGCTTGTGATGTTTAGCCCTTCAATGACTGTGATATGCTTGGCAAGCATACTTGTGATGTTTAGCCCGTCAATGACTATCAGATGTTGGCCAAGCATGCTTGTGATGTTTAGCCCTTCAGTGACTATCAGATGCTGGGCAAGCATACTTGTGATGTTTAGCCCTTCAGTGACTATTAGATGCTGGGCAAGTATACTTGTGATGTTTACCCTTTCAGTGACTATCAGATGCTGGGCAAGCATGCTTGTCATCTTTACACTTTCAATGACTATCATATGCTGGGCAAGCATGCTTGTCATGTTTAGCCCTTCAGTGACTATCAGATGCTGGGCAAGCATGCTTGTGATGTTTACCCTTTCAGTGACTATCAGATGCTGGGCAAGCATGCTTGTGATGTTTACACTTTCAGTGACTATCATATGCAGGGCAAGCATGCTTGTGATGTTTAGCCCTTCAGAGACTATCAGATGCTGGGCAAGCATGCTTGTGATGTTTACTCTTTCAGTGACTGTCAGATGCTGGGCAAGCATGCTTGTGATGTTTACACTTTCAGTGACTATCATATGCTGGGCAAGCATACTTGTGATGTTTAGCCCTTCATTTACTATCAGATGCTGGGCAAGCATGCTTGTGATGTTTACACTTTCAGTGACTATCATATGCTGGGCAAGCATGCTTGTGATGTTTAGCCCTTCATTTACTATCAGATGCTGGGCAAGCATACTTGTGATGTTTAACCCTTTAATGACTATGGTATGCTGGGCAAGCATGCGTGTGATGTTTAGCCCTTCAATGACTATCAGATGCTGGGCAAGCATGCTTGTGATATTTACCCTTTCAGTGACTATCAGATGCTGGGCAAGCATGCTTGTGATGTTTAGCCCTTCATTTACTATCAGATGCTGGGCAAGCATGCTTGTGATGTTTAGCCCTTCAATGACTGTGATATGCTGGGCAAGCATACTTGTGATGTTTAGCCCTTCAGTGACTATCAGATGCTGGGCAAGCATGCTTGTGATATTTACCCTTTCAGTGACTATCAGATGCTGGGCAAGCATGCTTGTGATGTTTACCCTTTCAATGACTATCATATGCTGGGCAAGCATACTTGTGATGTTTAGCCCTTCAGTGACTATTAGATGCTGGGCAAGCATACTTGTGATGTTTACCCTTTCAGTGACTATCAGATGCTGGGCAAGCATACTTGTGATGTTTAGCCCTTCAGTGACTATTAGATGCTGGGCAAGCATGCTTGTGATGTTTACCCTTTCAGTGACTATCAGATGCTGGGCAAGCATACTTGTGATGTTTACCCTTTCAGTGACTATCATATGCTGGGCAAGCATGCTTGTGATGTTTAGACCTTTAGTGACTATCAGATGCTAATCAAAACAATATACCATTATTATAAGAAATCATTTGTAAGGTATATTACCCCAGAATAATGGCTGAAGTGCTTGAGGATCAGATAAGAAAAACCTATCTTTGAAGGAGCTATCTATCCTTTGGCAGTTATGCTTAAACATTGCTGTAACTGCTGTTTTACATGTATGCTAGCATTAGTCATGGATCATGATACAGCCAAAGACATTCCTGAATCTAAAGCCCTGATGAGCAAAGTGGAGTCAGTTGCTTTTCTCCCGTCTATGGCATTTTTGAAAGATGTTGGAACTGTTATTCAGAAATTGGCTGTTTTCTTTCAAAACAATAACCTAATTGTCTTTGTGGTTTACTTAATGGTTGAAAGCACTGTCGAGAGGCTGGAGATGTTTAAGGCATTGAATGGGACTGCCATGCAAAATGCTTGAAGACAGTGCAGCATGTGAAAAATAATGATAAACAATAGCTCAGAATGCTCTTTCAGATCAGTGCTCAAGACTACTTAGAAAAATTGACAGACATTCTGAAGGGCAGATTTGAGAAAACTTCAATGGATATTCTACAGATGCTCAGCAGTATTTTTAATCCAGAAATGATCCCAAAGGATGAATTGGACAAAAATTGGTTTCTATACAAACAGTGAGGATGAAAAATCTGTTGTGGACATAGAGAGCATGATGAAAGATTTCCTTCAGTTCAAAATGCTGATATGAGGGCTATGTAACTCCAAAATGTCTTGAAGGCTGCATGCTTGTACATTGTATGTTGTAAAAAGCCAACTTTGCAAGGTTAACTTTAACTACTTAAGTGAGAAAGGCATTTTGATCACAGAATCATGTAAAAAGTTATATCTTGGGCCAGGCTTGGATATGAGACTGTTGTTATTTGTATTAAATTTACATTGTTAGTTACTTTTTTGTGGGTTTTTTTTGTTTAATTGCATGCTATTGTAATGTAACATTGTATGTTGGACTTGACCTTGTCCAGAATCATTTCTGCTTGACTTGAATTGGCTTTTTTAAATTTTATTCTGTGTAAACAGCTAATACATAGCTAAATTATTGTCTGTGTATATGGGTTTAAAATCATTATTGTTAACAGAACTAAATATGTTTTTTTGGGTCAAGGCTTAAGTTTTGTAATTTCCTTAATGTATTTTACATAATCCAGGTTCTGTTTTTTATTTTGTAAACATCCAGATCAGTCTAGTAGGTTATTTTCCATTAGGTAATGTTTATTATTTTTTTATATAGAAAATGCTAATTGTCACCTGAGGTCAAGTAGATAACTTTATAATTTTGTAACTGAGAGGATTTTTCAGTCAGTGGAAATTTATTAATTCAAATTGTTGAAGTCAGGTGATTAATTTCTTTGGAGATAATAATAATAATAATGAGGACTTTGTATAGTGCCTAATCTTTAGAAGCTCTAAGCGCTTTACAACATTAGACAACACCTATAAGATAAAAAAACATATAATAATATTATTACAAAAACAAACACCATGAAATTAGAAAAACATTAAAAAAATAAAAAACATGCTGAGAATATTTCAGGTAGGAAACATTATTTGGTCTTTAAGTTTGTTCTTGCAGTCAGAATAAGTGAGCTTTGAGAGCCCTCTTGAATGTGATCACTGTGTCTTTGAGTCTAAGTTCAGTGGGCATTTCATTCCACATTGCTAGGCCCTGGTATGCAAAAGAATGCTGTCCATATGACTTTGTTTTCATAGTGGCAATAATGAGTACACGATTGTCAGAAGAGGAGCATTAGTATCTTGCTGGAGAGTACACATGGATGAGGTTGGATAGGTATGTTGGACTAGAGTCCAACAGTCAAATGTAGCACAGAGAACAAATTTTGTGTTTGATTCTGGATCAACTGGATAGCCATTTTAGGGTACAGAGCAGCGGGGAGGTGTGCTCTGATCGTGGTACTCTAAGTATGATCCGAGCAGCTGTGTTCTGAACTTTTTGAAGTTTCTGGAGTAGATATTGAAATGAACCAGACAGAATTGAGTTACAATAGTCCAGTCTTGAAAGTACTAATGAACACACGAGTGTTTTAGTGGTATCAACTGAAAGATATTTGCGAATTGAGCTGATGCGTCTCAGCTCAAGATATGCAGCCTTGCATATATGTTCATGACATGTTGGTGCAATGTGAGAGTACCATCCAGAGTAACACCTAGGTTTCATACTGATTGTGTGAATTTAATGTTGGCATTGCTGATATTTATTGTTTGAGGTAAAGGATGTGAATGAGAAAGTCTTTGTGTTGTGATCAGAATGGCCTCAGTTTTATCATCATTCATCTGCAGCTTGTTACATGTCATCCATGATTTCACATCAGAAATGCACCTCTCTACAGCTTGGATGGTAGCATCAACTTCAGTTGGGTGGCTAGATCTGTATATTTGGGTGTCATCAGCGTACAATTGGTGAGACACTGGGTGATGATCTATGACACTTGAGAGCGACTGAGTGTACAGAATGAAGAGAACAGGTCCAAGAACAGACCCCTGTGGAACACCACAACATAGATCAACTGGGCTGGAGTGTATTCCATTTGCAGATACAATTTGTGTCCTGTTGACCAAGTAGGACTTGAACCACAGTAAGGCTGTATCATGAATGCCAAATACATGCTGGAGATGGTGAAGTAATATATCATGGTATATTGTTTCAAATGTTGCAGACAAATCAAGGAGGGTGAGGACTGTAATCTTTCCACTATCCAACGCAGAGAGAATGTCATTAACTACTTTTAGAAGAGTAGTTTCAGTACTGTGGCAAGGGCGATATGCAGATTGTACATTGCTAAAAAGACTGTTTGAATTTAGATGAGATACAAGCTGGGATAGAACAACCTTTTCTAAGATTTTTGATATGAATGGGAGATTAGAAACTGGGCGGTAGTTCTGTAAATCATTATGGTCTAGTGTTGGTTTCTTCAGCAGAGGCTTTACAGTGGCAGTTTTGAAAAATGATGGGAATTCCCCTGATGAGAGAGAGGTATTAATAACATCAGTTAGTGAAGGCAATACTGGATCTAAGCACTCAAGCAGCAGTGTTGTTGGAATTGGATCAAGTTCACATGACTTTGGTGCACTCTTCATCAGGACTGTATGTACAAAATCCATGGAGACTGTGCAAATGCTGCTAATGGTTGCCGCTCAAATTCTTATCCCAACTGTATGGTGATGACGAGTCAATTGAAATTGTGGTGTCAAGCTTATCTCTAATGGTTTGTACTTTGTCATGGAAAAAATTTGCAAACATGTCTGGAAGGTCGACTGGAGAGAAGGTAGTTGGAAGTGGTGTTGATTTGTTCGTTGACATTAGCTTGTTAGTAATCTCGAAGAGCTCTTTGCAGCAGAAACTTTCCATGATCTTAGTAGTGTAGTGGGCTGATTTCGCTGCATGGACTATATTTGTGACATTCTTCTTAGCGGCTTCATAGATTTGCTTATGAATAGTGAGTCTGGTGGAAAGCCAAAGCCTATCAGCTTTATGGCGGGCTCTTTTAGCAGTGCGAAGCTGGTCCCTAACACTACTATACCATGGAGAACACTTTTGAATTGATACTCTGCACTTGGTAGTTGGGGCATGTTTGTCAAGCAATGAATGCAGACAGTTATTGAGTTGTTCTGTGCTAGGAGGTAAGCAAGTTGTTAGGTTAGCTTGGATGTCGTGCATTAGTTTGGTTCTATTTATCATACGGAGGTTTCTCTTAGTAGCAGATAAAGGTGGAGGGTTAGGGACCGATACATCAAGATGGCATATAATGCAGAGGTGATCTGATGCAAGGTCATGGGATACCAGGGAGGACCGTAGAATGTTATCATCAGGTCTGTGAAGAATCCAGTCTAAAATGTGACCATGTGTATGGGTGGGTTGGTTAACCGACTGTTTGAGGTTGAAAACATTAATGGAATCTATGAGTTTTGATGTATTTGAGTTTCCAGGACAGTCAAAGTGAAAGTTGAAATCAACAAGATGAATCAGGTTGCCACCTATCAAATTTCCATAGTCCAGGAGATTCGGAAACTGCTCCAAAAAAGAGAGAGTCAGTCAGCTTGTTTTTTCTATTAGGAGGAGGGCAGTATATGCAGAAAAAATGGACTGACCTTTGCTCCAGTGTGAGTGTGGTTTGGACTAGTTCAAACGATGTGTGGTCGAAATTGAATGTTGTGGTGTAGTTAAGACGTTTTAGCATGGAGTTATTTTTGATGACAGCAATTCCACCTCCATGAGAATTATGGGGGAATAACTTGATGGAGTAACCAGTGGGTGTTAGATCTGGACACTTGGGCTCATCGCCTGATGTTTTTAGCCATGTTTCTGTCAGGAAAAATATGTCAACATTCTGGTTGTTGATAAAATTAACTATTTCTGTGCGCTTTTCTGGTGGTCCTACTGACTGGGCATTGAATAATGCAACGTGCAGAGGTATTTCTTGGATAGTTGACACAAAGGTTGACGTATTAATAGGGATTTGAATTATGTTATCTAAATCAACCATCAAATTTTTTTTTAATGGTTGTGCCGAAATGAGGGAGATAACTGGGATTCTTCTTCCTGTTCTGCACCCGCCAGCTTTGAAACAATGTTTCTTTTTTCGCTTCTGTTTACATTTAGGTAATGATGAATGTAGTCCCAGTTCGTTTAGTCTAAAGCACAATGTAGTGTGGAGAGCCAAGGAGTGATCATTTAAAGCAGTTAATGAGGGTCCATCATAGAATAAATGGGTTGACTGGCGAGTATCACGTGATGGCGGTGTGTTCAAAAACAGTGGAGCAAGACAGCTGAGAAAAAGTCTAATTGTTCTCATTTCCAAAACAAGGGGATGAAGAAACACACACGAATTTAACAGCCAATACATAATGAACACAATAACGAAGATGAAAAACAAGCAACAAGCACAAATTTCATCAAAACGGCACTAAAAAAACGGAACAGCTGCTTCAAGCCGGTTAAGCGATAAAATTCTTAGAGACATTTGCTGGAATGTATAGTGAATTCAGACCTGGAATTATATTACTGTGATTTAACAAAAGACTGTTGACACATCGCCATTCTGTCAGCTATCAAAGATATATCATTGACTTCAGTATTTGGATTTATTCTGGATTTCTGCTAACTTTTATTCAGGATTTTAGGAATTGTGTCTGTAATTCTTGGATTATTTTGGGATTTAATGTGCAATACCATAAGTTCTTTTTTCTCATTTTCACTTTGTATTCTGCGGAAATAAATTATTTGTTGAATTTTACAAAGCTTGTTGCCTTTCACTGTTACTTATTTTAAGAGTATAGACTTCTAACACTGTCATTAAATTCATGTGAAGGAGGAGGGACTAGAATCAAAACAGTTTGACCTAAATTGAACAGTTTCAAAGTTCTTAAAAATAAAACAACAGAAAAAGTGACTGTGCTGACATGTTTGCAGAATAACACAGTTATACAGGTGTTGATCTGATCTATGTAAAATTTTCCTGTGATGATTTCATGATGTTAATGCAATGAAGTTAGATAATTACAAATTTAATATGTGTCGCCTTCCAGAAATAAAACAACTTTTCTTGTAACTACCTTTTTGTCACATGTCAGCCTCTTTTTAGCTTTATTGGTCATAGACGAGAAGAGTTTATATGATTGTCTGATGTCCATAATCCTTCTGTCTGTTAGCACACATTTGTTATTGTAACTCCTCTTAAACTACTTGGAGGATTGCTGTGAAACTATTCCTGCCATGGTCTAATTGGTTCTATATAAAAATGACACTGATCTGACTACCAATATGTCTGCGATGGCAGCCATTTTGAAAATCTTGTAATCACTACTATTCTTGAATGGATGGTCAGCATGGGGTTTACGCTTAAGGACTTCTTATTTGTCCAGTTGGTCCTAAATGAAAATGGCACCATTTTGACATCTAATATGATCCCCATAGCAGCCATCTTAAAAATCTTTTTATCACAAATTTATTTGAGCAGATAGTCATATTGACATATTGTTGTAACCAGAAGACTTCATGTCATAAATGAAAATGATGCCAATCTTACATCCAGTAGTCAAATTGGTGCCATTTTCATTTCTTGACCCATTTTTTTCTAGGTTGAAAATGGATGGTTTTGGAACTAGAGTTGTTGCCTGGATTTGATACTTTTTAGCCTTAGATCTTAGGAAGCCTGTTGTGAACTGCACATGGACAGATGAAGGTTTGAAGCTTTGCAAAATGTAGGATAAGTTTGACATTTGGAGAAAAAAGGGGCTGAAAAACAAAAATCATTGGTCCAATATGAAAAAAAAGAGTTAAATTTTCACCCTTCTCCACATGCATGTGGGAAATAGTCAGTTGAAAACTGTGTTTATCATATGCCTAAGCATGTGGCTAAATGAAAATCTCTCAGAAACAAGTGTTGGGTTGCATTTAGAAGTACCCCCCAAAATGTGTTTCTTACCTCATTTCAGGTGAAAAAGGACATGATTTCTAGACCTCACTGAGTTAATTTACACATCTGACTCTGTCGTTTTCTCTGACTGTACAGAATTGAAAATTAATATGGGGATCATAATGCTTAGTTCTGACCTGGAGATATAAATTACTGAGTCTGAATCTGAGTTTTCACAATCAGACAGATGAAAATGAGTTTTTGAAAGTAACATCAAATTTTATTAGTCAAAAATAAAACCTCAAGAGTTCTGTAATCTCCAGGTCTGGAGTACAATATAAGAGTAACTGATCTAGAGCATTCAAAGCCCTTCTAAAGATGCATCAGCAAACCGTGTATGATCATTATTCCGACATGATCAATTAGTAGGTGTATACATTTTGAATCAAATACTTTTCAAATGAAATTTATCAACATAAATTATAGTTAGACAATACCCGACATGCCAATGTTTCACTTTGGCTGACATCACAAAATTACAATCACCAAATCACCTGAAACATTCTTGATAATGTAGGCCTGTCATAGCTTGTCATCGTTTCCTTAGGATCAGCAGAAAACTACCTGAAAAAATGAAGGTCAGCAAAATGCAAAAATGGCCATCAAGTTCTTTGAAAATTTTAAAATGGATTATGGTGATTTTTTCCTGTGTGCAAAAAGTTGCTGGAGTAGGATGAAAAAATGTTTACAGAGTGTTCTGGTAAACATCTGTATACAGAGTGTTCTGGTAAACATTTGTATACAGAGTGTTCTGGTAAACATTTGTATACAGAGTGTTCTGGTAAGCATTTGTATACTGTGAACATCTGTATACAGAGTGTTCTGGTAAACATTTGTATACAGAGTGTTCTGGTAAACATTTGTATACAGCAAACCATGTATTGTTATTATTCTGACTCTGAATTGATCAATTGCTAGGTAAAGAGAATCATGCATACCAAATACCTACCCAAAGGAGGTTTTAAACAAAAAATATTTCCGTACTTGAGCAGCACATTAAATTCCAGTGTTGGATTACATTTGACGTCACAAAATAAAATGATGTCAGACCAGCATGAACCAGATAGATCAATTAAGAATATTAGGAAATGTTTGTGCTAGCCTAACTTGATCAGTAAGTGAATAATAATCAATAACTTGATTGGGAAATAATTTGTTCATTAAGTAATTAATTTTATTAAACCACCAGCTGGTGAATCTTCTTAATCAATTAAGAAGATCAGCTAACCAATCAGTTAATGAATGATTGAATGACTATATGAAGGAACAGATCAGTTAGTAAAACTGCTGAAGAATAAATAAATTACAAAATGAATGACTGTATTTTGTGTATAAATATTTTTTAATAGGTGTATTGTTCAGTGAATATAAATACTGAGTGATCTGAATAGGATTGCTCTATTCACTGAGTGAATGATGTGGTATTCACTTTTTTATTGAGGGGATAAAATGATTTATTAGTCATAAAAAAAATTGACCTGTGTTTCAGATGGAGCCAAAGTGTATCGTGAGAGGCCAGAGAACTGTGTCCATTTTCTGGTGCTTACTGACATGTCTGGGTCTGAAACCTACACCAGCTGTCTCACCTTCTACAGGCCATACATAGTGGACAAGGTCTGTTAGTAGTAGATTAGCTCACCTCTGCTTCAACTACCTTTCCAGCAAGAGAGAGACATATAATTCATGCAGGTGCGAGAAAGTAATAGATGGAAGTGGGGCTTTGAACATGGGGGGGATATGAGTGCATAGGTATAGTTCATCCTCTGCCACCCTTGCTTTTTGATGTAGAACTTTTCATGACTGCATTTGAGGCTCTCTTTTCAGCCATGAGCCATTACCATTGGATTGTGGCTTCAGGTCATGGTCTGAGTGTTTAGCTAAACAAAAACTTGGTTTATAATTGGGTGACCTTACCTCTGTGCTCAAAGGCACACTGTGTTCCGAGACCTTACTTACATGTACAACCTATCTGAAAACAAGCTGCTATTAGTTGTTGTCTATATGCCAGTTTACACAGAATCTTTCCTGTTGTCTGCCAGAGATTTTATTTTAATGTCTGAATGCCATTTTTCAAAAATTGGTGTGTATTTGAATGCAAACTTTTTGTATAATAATGGACTTGAAGGCAATCTTGGGTCTATTCCTATTCAATCAAGCAGAAGACACCTGAGTCAACCAGTATTGGTTGCTGTTGGTTACAGTTTTAGGAGTCTTCCCTTTTGCCACCACTAAAGTCATAGCTGAAAGAAAGCTTGATAAAAAGTCACAGGTGATGACTCTGCAATGTCTCAGGGGTGTGCATTTTGAGCCAGTTATTAGAAGATTCATAGAAATTACTATGGGTGAAAAAGTAATTACAAGCAGTATCTACATTCAATCTGTAGACAGTTTTAGGAACAATCCTGATGGCTAGATGTTTGTTTTTAATTTGGAGTTCTGTAGACAGTTTCAAGTACAGTCCTGATGGCTGGATGTTGTTTTTATTTTGGAGTTCTGTATACAGTTTTAGGTACAGTCCTGATGGCTAGATGTTTGTTTTTAATTTGGAGTTCTGTAGACAGTTTTAGGTACAGTCCTGATGGTTGGATGGTTGTTTTAATTTTGGAGTTCTGTAGTATGTTTTAGGTACAGTCCTGATGGCTAGATGGATGTTTTTGTTTTGGAGTTATATAGTCAGTTTTAGTTACAGTCTTGATGGTTAGATGCTTGATTTTTATTTTGAGTTCTGTATACAGTTTTAGGTTCAGTTCTGTTGGTTAGATGGTTGATTTTCTTTTTGGAGTTCTATAGACAGTTTTAGGTACAGTCCTGATGGCTTGATGTTTGTATTTAAATTCCGTAGACAGTTTTAGATACAGTCCTAATGGCTTGATGGTTGGTTTTATTTTGGTCTTCTGTTGACTGTTTCAGGTACAGTCCTGATGGCTGGATGGTTGGTTTGTTTTTAGTTCTGTATACAGTTTTAGGTACAGACCTGATGGCTAGAGGGCTGTTTTATTTTGAAGTTCTGTAGACTGTTTTTGGTATGGTCCTGATGGTTGGATGGTTGTTTTTGTTTTGGAGTTCTGTAGGCTGTTTTAGGTACAGTCCTGATAGCTAGATGGTTGTTTTTGTTTTGGAGTTCTGTAGACAATTTTAGGTACAGACCTGATGGCTAGATGGTTGATTTTTATTTTGGAGTTCGGAGTGCTGTAGACAGTTTTAGGTACATTCCTGATGGCTAGATGGTTGATTTTTATTTTGGAGTTCTGTAGACAGTTTTAGGTTATGTCCTGATGGTTAGATGGTTGATTGTTAGTTTGGAGTTCTATAGGCAGTTTTAGGTACAGTCCTGATGGCTAGATGGTTGATTTTTATTTTGAGTTCTGTAGACAATTTTTTAGGTACAGTTCTGTTGGCTAGATGGTTGCTTTTCTTTTTGGTGTTCTGTAGACAGTTTTTGGTACAGTCGTGATGGCTGGATGGTTGTTTATTTGTTGTTCTGTAGACAATTTTAGGTACAGTCCTGATGGCTAGATTGGTTGGTTTTTATTTTGGAGTTCTTTAGACAGTTTTAGGTACAGTCCTGATGGCTATATGGTAGTTTTTACTTTGGAGTTCTGTAGACAGTTTTAGGTACAGTGCTGATAAATAGATTTTTGATTTTTATTTTGGAGTTCAAGTGTCCATTTGCTAGAGATGTATTAAAGTCATGAGAATATTATCTACTGCAAATATTTTCTGGCCCAGAGATTTCAGTAGTTGATTCATACAGGTTGCTGATTGATTCTGTTTTCTGAAAGTGCTCTTTAACACAGCTGTTAGTTTTTCAGGACTATGACAGAAGGTTTTATAATGTGGACAATCATAGATATGTGAAGGATCCATTAGCCATTGGCAGCTTGATCGTTTTCATCTGTGATCATTTTGTGAACTTTGGTGAGTTTACTAAGGCGAGCTGATTGTTTATTTGAAGAGATTGTTAAGGTAGAATTTTATGTTGTAGTTATACAATATTGGCATCAGGCACATCAAGGGAATAGAACAATCTGATTGCAGATGCACTTTCATGTGCATAAAAGTACTATATTGATATTTTAAGCTCACTGTTAGTTGGAGGTAAACATATTTTCTTGGTTTGAATTCTAGATACAGCCTTGATATTGACCTCAGCATTTTTTAGATTAAAATTTTGTTTAAGTTTGAATTCAATTGTAAATGACCTAGGTCGAGGGCATTTTGTTGTGTCATAAGTCAGGTGACAGTCTATATACAGGTTTGAAGAAAAAATAATTATATATTCCATATCTTAACATCAGTCTTAGTGGAATCAATTTTAGTTGTGTTCAAGTGAGAGGATTTCATTTATATATTTAAATTATCACTTGAATTACAAACTGCTCTTTGATTTAGGACTGTTTTGAGTTGTTTTGAAATTATTGTGAATTAATTAAGGGACATTTTGGATTATATCATTGTGATACATCCAGACTGTTAGCACGTTAGCACTTTTTCAGTCTAGAGCACATCACCACATTCAAATTTGGAATTCAGAACACTACTGGAATTCATTTGGAATACTCTTTACATGTGGATTTTTAATATAACTTTTAGGACTATTTGTGATTTAATTCACAATACTCCAAGTTCTTTCTAAATGTTCACTTTTTATTCTAGGGATATAATTGTTTTGTTGAATTTTACAAAACTTGTTAGTTTTTGCTCTTTTCTTTTACTTAGTTTATGACCATAGAGTCATAACACTATTGATACCATCACCAGCAAATATTTAGGTTTAAAGCTATTTTGTCATGCCATGGAAATTGTTTAAGATAACATTCAACTACACCGCATGCCAGTCAGGCTGTGGCAGAATAATTCAGAATGCTAGACAAAAATAAGACATCATGTATCAGCAAAATGACAAAAGAATATTGTATAATAATGTATACCTTAGACCAGTGGTTCCCATCCTGTGGGTTGCAGACCCCTGGGGGGTGGGCTGCATAGTTTTTCCAGCGGAGCCTAAAAGTACAGCTAATTTTTTAAATTAAGAAGTGGTTATCTTATTTGAAAATGCTGGGAACTACTGCCTTTGACTTAAGATGAATAATAGCTTCATACAAAAATTGTACTTTCAGAGAGGTGGAACTTGGAAGACATTATTGACATGGCATCTAACATCAAGATGCTTGATGTTGCTTTTGGGTTTGTTAAGAGTACTCTCAATATGATATACCAGGTATCTAAGGGAAAAACAAGGCACTTTGACTTTTGTGCAGGCATCACCATTGAAGTTGAACTCAGTATTTACATGCTGTGAGAAAAATATGAGCTTAGTATCAAGAAAAATCTATATGACTTTGTCAAACCACTTTTTATGGCACATTAATATGAGTCATTTTTAATATAAAACAAATAATGTATGTAAAAGCAGTCATTGCTGCCCACAAAGAAGTTACATGAGTCTATTTTCTACCAGGGCTTAATTTTGATGACTTCATAAAGCCAATGACTGTTAACTGTGCATATCAGCTTATAAAAGATGCTTTTGACATTACATGGAATTTTGCTGAGAAAACATAATGACCACTTTTATTGTTATACCAAATATTTGCAAAAGCATGCTCAACTATTTATGGCAGATGAATATGACATGATTTTTTGTGAGGCATTGTTTGCTATAACCAGGCTTTTAGTTATGTTATTTAAAATCAGAGTCCCATTTCTTTGATAATTTTTGTTTAGCAAAGGAAACACTGTTAAAAGAAACAATATATGACCATAATCTCTGTTGAATCTTTTGAAGCAACAAGTCAGTTTGTAATAGTGCTCATATAAAACAGTCTTTTGGTGGTAATTCAGTACTAAATTATATGAATGAAATTGATGATAGTGTGCATCGTCTACAATAGCACAAGCCAATCAATTTCTTGTTCTCTGGTTGCATTTCTTCTTCGAAAACAATATGCTCATCTTGTGGCTGTTTTGCAGCAAGCATGCTCATCAGCTGCTTATAAAAGTTTGGATTGGTTGCTTTGGTAACCCTATGATGAGCAGATGTCTCTGATCCTGGAGAGAATCCATGTTACTTTAGCTTATTTGCTGTAAGCTATGGCTCATTGAAGTAGCCAGTAGATATCAACATTAAACCAGTCCTTCTTGTACTTTCTTGTACTTTTTCTTAAGATTGTAATGTTCAGTCAGATGAAGAGGTTTTCTAGATGGTCTTCAGTACTTAAATAATTTGTAGTATGCTTGTGTTATTTTTGTAAAATTTCTGAGTCATCTGACTGGTTGCTTAGATGTCTCTAGTTTTGAAACAATGTTAAAAATGAGTCATGAAGCGTTTCGTATGAAACATATCATGATTTGCATATTATGTTAAAAGTATTTTGCTGCACCCAGAGCATCAGCAAAGTTGTTGCCAGTTATTTTTATTTCTTCTCTTCAAGCATGTTTGTTCTACCATGAAATCTTGATTTAAGATGAGTGATGGCTGTTTTGAGCTCTTTCGTGAATACATCAGCCCTTTGGTGGTATCAGACAATTAGATTGTCTTTTGCAAACATGCTCAAACTTGCCATCTGTCAACTGAAAGAGACTATCTGCATCTTTTTCAAGGTTGTTCAAGCTGCAGTGCCAAGTCTAAAAGGTGCTCACAAAAATATTTGCATATTTCAATGTCTGCTTGTTTAAAGAGATATCGCCAATGATTCCACTTTTCCGTTGGAAGCAGTATTTGGCAAATTCAACACCAAGCCACTATCAGATCCATATAGCACTATCGTCCACATACTTTCTTAGCTGCATCATTATTATCTGTGGGTAACGTAGCAAGGTCAGTCATCTTTATGGAATTCATGTTGTTGTTGCCAGTAATGGTGCCACATAGCTTTTGTTAGCTGCATCTGTGCTGTTGTTTGCTTTGGCAAGGTTTGTGATGCTGTTTGAAGACATGCTTAGGATTTCTGACATGGTTTTTAATAGATGCTTATTAGGAGCCTCTTGAGAAAAGACACCATTTGTTGTAGTGATGACAGTGATGACAAACATGTCAAAAGCTGTATAGTGACTCATTTTATAGACTGTATAGTGACTCATTTTATAGATCTGCCATCATCAGCTTCTACTCAAAAGACACCAGAAAATTGAGGCACCATTTTTTCTGTTTTTCAGTTGTGATAGATAATTCATATTTCAACAGGTTGCAGAAATAACCTGCTTGTAAATATGCTTCCTAGCTATTCATCATTGAAATCCTAACCAAGATATGTATTGGCCCAAACAATATTTTGATGCAGTGCCATAAATTCACAATTCTTGAGAGAATGCATCTCAGTGACATCACAACTAAAACATTTGTTGACACTGATCAACATTAAGTCATGCACACAGAAAAAATTGTCAAAAATTCCATCATTATTAGTTATGGAATGAAACTGATATATATTATGGAAAAAGATCCATTTCACTAATTCTCTTTTTTCTAATCAACAAGTCTTCATAAACATCCTTATCAGATATTTTGACAGAGCTAATAAACTTCCTGCCATAATTAGCATCCAGTATGCTACTCAACATGTGTTAGTTATATGACTCACAGCTGGTAATTGCCTCAATAATGCCATTTAGAACAGTGTACAGTGTTATAAAGATTTATGTGGATATGTTGTTACTGTTATTCTGAGGCCTTTTTTTTATATTTTAATTTAGGGGAAATTTACATGAAGCATACCATTAGATATATTTAATAATTAAATCGGCATACTGTAGATTTTTGTTTATTTACAAAAGTATATACAGTAGGATTTTCTATCTGATAAATAATCATTTTATTAGCAGTCAATTTTCAATAATTTTTTAAGAGGATATTAAGAGAATCTCAGTATTTCACTTATTTTGAACAATTTACTTTAAAAAACATTTTTCTGATAATGGTATGAATTACAATAAATGAACATAAAACCTTCCCCTGTAACATTACGTGTTCTGTCTCTGAGTATTTCCTCTTCTAAAGAAACAAGTTACGAAAGATGCCAAACAGTTTTGAAGTTCAAAAACAGCATTAAATTGCTTATGGTAGAAGACCCCATTAAATTGCTTATGGTTATAGGGCCCCATTAAATTGGTTATTTTTGAAGAATCCATTAAATTGGTTATGGTTGTTGAATGCATTAAGTTGTATATGGTTGTAGACCCCATTAAATTAGTTATGGTTGTAGAACACATTAAATTGGTTATGGTTGTAGACCCCATTAAATTGGTTATGATTGTAGAAACCATTAAATTGGTTATGGTTGTAGAATGCATTAAATTGGTTATGGTTGTAGAACCAAATAAATTGGTTATGGTTGTAGAACACATTAAATTGGTTATGGCTGTAGAATGCATTAAATTGGTTATGGTTGTAGACCCCATTAATTTGGTTATGGTTGTATACCCCATTACCTTAGTTAGGGATGTAGAATGCATTAAATTAGTTATGGTTATAGAACACATGCAGTTGGTTATGGTTGTAGACCCCATTAAATCAGATATGGTTGTAGACCCCATTAAATTGGTTATGGTTGAAGACCACATGAAGTTGCTTATTGTCGCAGAATCCATTAATATTACCTCATTATTAATTTCATTTGATTTTATTTGCTTTGGAAGCTTTTTGTGTTTTATCCAATTATGATATTCCTAACTTTTTATGTTTTGCATTAGCATGACATGATGTAATAAGATTGTCTTCACTTGTTACATGGATTGCTTTGCTTTAACTTTGCCCTTTATAATATGTCTTCACTTGTTACATGCATCACTTTGCTTGAACTTTGCCCAGTATAAGATGTCTTATCTTGCTACATGGATTGCTTTGCTTGAACTTTGCCCAGTATAAGATGTCTTATCTTTCTAAATGGATTGCTTTGCTTGGACTTTGCCCTGTATAATATGTCTTATCTTTCTACATGGATTGCTTTGCTTGAACTTTGCCCTGTATAATATGTCTTCACTTGTTACATGCGTCACTTTGCTTGAACTTTGCCCAGTATAATATGTCTTATCTTTCTACATGGATTGCTTTGCTTGAACTTTGCCCAGTATAAGATGTTTTATCTTGCTACATGGATTGCTTTGCTTGAACTTTGCCCTTCATTTGTTACATGCATCACTTTCTTGAATTTTGCCCAGTATAAGGTATGTTATCTTGCTACATGGATTACTTTGCTTTAACTTTGCCTTGTATAATATGTCTTATCTTTCTGCATGCATCACTTTGCTTGAACTTTGCCTTGTATAATATGTCTTATCTTTCTACATGGATTGCTTTGCTTGAACTTTGGTCAGTATAATATGTCTTATCTTGCTACATGGATTGCTTTGCTTGAACTTTGCCCTGTATAAGATGTCTTATCTTTCTAAATGGATTGCTTTGCTTGAACTTTGCCCAGTATAAGATGTCTTATCTTTCTACATGGATTACTTTGCTTGAACTTTGCCCTGTATAATATGTCTTATCTTTGTACATGGATTGCTTTGCTTTAACTTTGCCCGGTATAAGATGTCTTCACTCGTTACATGCATCACTTTGCTTGAACTTTGCCCAGTATGATATGTTTTATCTTGCTACATGGATTGCTTTGCTTGAACTTTGCCCAGTATAATATGTCTTATCTTTCTATATGGATTGCTTTGCTTGAACTTTGCCCTGTATAATATGTCTTCACTTGTTACATGCATCACTTTGCTTGAACTTTGCCCAGTATAATATGTCTTATCTTTCTACATGGATTGCTTTGCTTGAACTTCACCCAGTATAAGATGTCTTATCTTTCTACATGGATTACTTTGCTTGAACTTTGCCCTGTATAATATGTCTTATCTTAGTACATGGATTGCTTTGCTTGAACTTCGCCCAGTATAATATGTCTTATCTTTCTACATGGATTGCTTTGCTTGAACTTCGCCCAGTATAATATGTCTTATCTTTGTACATGGATTGCTTTGCTTGAACTTTGCCCAGTATAATATGTCTTATCTTTCTACATGGATTGCTTTGCTTGAACTTTGCCCTGTATAATATGTCTTATCTTTGTACATGGATTGCTTTGCTTGAACTTCGCCCAGTATAATATGTCTTATCTTTCTACATGGATTGCTTTGCTTGAACTTCGCCCAGTATAATATGTCTTATCTTGCTACATGGATTGCTTTGCTTGAACTTCGCCCAGTATAATATGTCTTATCTTTCTACATGGATTGCTTTGCTTGATCTTCGCCCAGTATAACATGTCTTATCTTGCTACATGGATTGCTTTGCTTGAACTTTGCCCAGTATAATATGCCTTATCTTTGTACATGGATTGCTTTGCTTTAACTTTGCCCAGTATAAGATGTCTTCACTCATTACATGCATCACTTTGCTTGAACTTTGCCCAGTATAATATGTCTTATCTTTCTACATGGATTGCTTTGCTTGAACTTCGCCCAGTATAACATGTCTTATCTTGCTACATGGATTGCTTTGCTTGAACTTTGGTCAGTATAACATGTCTTATCATTCTACATGGATTGCTTTGCTTCAATTTTGCCCTGTATAAGATGTCTTATGTTGCTACATGGATTGCTTTGCTTGAACTTTGCCCAGTATAAAATGCCCTTACTTATAATATGAACCACTTATAATGTGGATTGCTTTACAAGAGCTTGACCCAGAATAAGAAATCTTCACTTATAACGTTTATCAGAGCATGATCAATGCACTAGCTGATTCTTTATCAAGGAAACCTGCACACTGAATGGTCTAATCACTTATTGAACTTCTTTGGATTTGTGCTCTCTGGGATCTTGCAGTTCTTGATATCATTGTCATCAGGTGAAATCACAAACTACCCTCCTTTTTGTTTCACCAATTCTGGATTCAGAAGTCTGGGTATCGGAAGCTCTGTCATTCAGTTGGGACAGGATCTTGGGATGCATTTTCCCTTTCCCTTTAACTGTTTGATTTTGAGAGTGATTCAGAAAATATGGGATCAGATAGCTAAGTTCTGATTGTTGCCCAGCTTTGATCTTACAGGACCCAATCAGTCATATTGTTTCCAAAATGAAATTAGTCCAGGATTCTCTCATGGATCAAATTCCTGTGTTCAAGCCTTTGGACATAATATCAATGAAGCTGCTTTCTAACAAGACATGCTTCCTGCTAGCCTTGGCTTCGGCATGCAGGATGAGTGAACTGCATGCTTTTTCAATGAACCCAAAATATCTGCAGTTCTCAATGATTCAGTTGTCCTAATGATGCAACCAGGATTTGAGGTAAAAAGCTGGCTGCCATCAGCAGGTAACTAGGAGGTGATCATTCACTCTTTGCCAGGTCTTTGAGAGGTATATGGACTCACAGAACCAGGTCATGGTCTCAGGGATTCCTTAATTGCACTGAAGTGATACAGTGAATGCACTCAAAGCATTTGTCAAATGCTGTTTGCTTCCAGTAAAGGTTGAGAAGCATGACATCATTTCTCATGCTTTGTTTCTCCAAGAATACTTAGTTATCTGATCATACTCATCATTATCTCTCCATAAGTGTGAACATTGCATTTGATCATAGCCATTTAATTCAAGATATCATTGGGACTGTCATTTGGCAAGCACCATTGACTTTCTTTGGCTTTTATCTTTGAGTTTTAGGCTTATAGAGAAGATAACTGAATCTGGTTGGCCCAGTGCCAGTTGCCCAGATATAAGACAGAGCTTTTTGATGCCAGCACAACCTTGTCACAGAAATGTTGTTTGTTAAAAGAACTGGCACATGTTTCATCTTGCCATTTGACTTCACAGGAGGTACATTTTGATAGTAAAACATTGAGAGAGAAGGGAAATTTTTATTCTAAAGTATGTTTGTTTAAATATACAGTGTGACCCCGCTATAGCGCGCTCCATTATAACATGAATTTGGATATAACACGGTCGTGGTTTGGCTCAGTAAATTTTAATATACATGTGTTTTCTTGTGCACAAAAAAATATCTTTCTTAAAAAGTACGAAAAAAACCGTAAAAAGTTTATTATCATTTTGGGGAAGAGATCACGTATGAATAATACAAGACGATCGTGACTTGGCTCCTGAAATTTTATATGTATTTTTCTCGTACACAAAAAGTATTTTTTTCTTCTTAAAAGTACGAAAAATAATGCATAAAAAGTTTATTCTGTGATCGCGTAGGTCTTTGCCAATGTCACATACTTGGATTGTTTTTACTTATTGGTTGCAAAACATACCATGTGGCAATTTTTCTTTTATTATCGACATTGTTGACTGTTTAAACGTTTATGTATAACCATTGGTTTGGAGTGCAGAAATTCAGAAACCCCATTAAAAGAAGCTGCAAACTGGATATAAAATGCACTGAAATTTATCTATTGTTACATAAACAAATTCTTTGTCCATATTGACAAACCATTTAAACAGTGCATTGTTATATCATAATCTGCTTATTTTGACATCTAGCATGAGTTCTGTATGTTGTGAAATGTCCACTGTTTTGTTGTTGACATTTCTGGTAACAGAGATCAACCGGACAAGGCATTGTCTCGTAATCTATCTCTCATCGGATTTTCAGCCGCTCGCTAGTAATTAATATATTTAGAAAGTCTGACATTTGTATGTGAATGTTAAGTAAAATTCCTCTTCTTTTCACTCAGAATTAAATCCTTCAGGACACTCACATTTTCCGTAATAATCCCTGTCATCAGAACACCTGCGTCTCTTTCGTCCTTTGACCTTTTTTAATTTTCAGATGCATGCATGGAAGACAGCATCACGCTGCTACCACAATGTAAAAAAAAAAAATTGAAAAAAATACATCTTATTTATTGGTTTATTCAATAGGCGTGGAGGGACAGTAACTAGAATAGTCCAAACAACAGCCAGTTCCTTTTTAAAAATGTACCCAGATACAATAGTTTGCTGAAATTTCAAAGGAAACGGATTACCTTTGAAGCACCCATTGTTATGAAAACGTTGTTGTTGTTGTTGTTGTGGGGTTTAACACCATTTTTCAGCACACGATAGGCTATACATGGCGGCCAGTATTAATGGTGGAGGAAAAACCTGGGTAAACCCAGGAAAGAACCACCGACCCACGAGAAGCTACTGGCAAGCTTTCTCATATACCCACACTGGCTGAATCCGAGACTTGAACCAGCGCAGACAGAGGTGAGATGGCAGTGATCCGTAATGGAGAGCACTTTATACCACTCTGCCACTTGGGGCCCCTTTATGAAAACGTACTCGGCAAATGGAAAACATAACAGCCTCAATCATGCAATACAGTTATTTGATGTTGCCACCACAATAAGAAATAGGCATTTGTTTGGTTCCCCAAAGCTGTCCTTTAGCGGTGATTTCAATAGCACATGCACCCTTCATCAAAGACAGCCGATTACAATCTTTCAGTAACAACAAAGAACTTTTTTCCAAAGGAAGTCAGTACCAAACTTAAATAAAAGTGATGGAATCTGATAGATTTTTGCATTTTCCAATGTGACTGGAACACGGTAACTGTGCTGCGAAAGTTTCTTTTTTGTATGGAAAAAGTATATGCTTACGAACGCTACCAATGGCGGCTTAAAATGCAAACTAACTTTGACCGACTTGGAATGTGCTGAAAGGTAAATTAAAATGTGCTTCATCATTCGTTACGTGATTGTGCTTTGTTTTTCCACTGAATTCAGACCAATATGATCTGTTACAAAATTATTGAATATTTTAAAGCTGTGTGTGCATGCATATTTTCGATGGAAGCACTTGTATTGTGGATTCTATGTATATGATGAGGTTCATGGGTGAGTACATGGTGTTGATACTCTATTCATGCTATACATTAGACGTTTATATATAAACAGGATTCACATATATGTACCAATTTGTGGTTCTCTAAATAAAGTAAACTATCATAAATGTCTTCTCTGTTTTCACCACAGGTGTATTTCTCATTTAATATGCATCAATTTAAGATGGTAACTGTGCCCATTTTTGGGGGGTAAATTTTCTTCAGCTAACTGACCTGGTTGCTTATAACACAGTTTGGTCTATAATGCAGTCGGGTTCTATGGCTCCCAACTACCGTGTTATAGCGGGGTCACACTGTATATAGTTTTCTAATCACTCCATAATTAAGACCTTCCACATCACCCTGCAGATGTATTGAGCAAGCTTAAACTAAGAAAGATCCAGTACATTTGTAACCACCAAGTACATGCACTTTGACAAATATCAGAATAGTTGCATAATACATATAATTATCACTGTGTTCTGCATCATGTTTTGAGAATGTGATTGAGTAATGTATTTGACAGAGAAGGATGATTCTAATTATGTTTCACTGAGAATACTTATATACTGGCCACATTATGATTAATTCCTTCCATGCTTCCCAGCAAATACATTGACATATTGTATTAGGTTTAAAATTATGAGCATGCAGCATATGGCTAGACATGTAAAGGTGACATGGGTAGATAATTATAATGGCATATTGGAACAGCAGTTTTTTCTCTCATAAATAATATTTTTCTTGTTTAAATAACACACAATACATAGGTTCAATATAAACTTTATTTGTAAATATAAATAATCTTTGGCATAATAGGGGAAATCCTGTCACCGCACTCTGCACCAGCCATAACAGTATGCTATGCAAGAAATGTCCAACTAATATGGTGGAAGGAGGGGATGCAGGTGGTTCTTTCCAGAAATAATGTTAAAAATTAAATGCAGCATCTGCACTGAAAGGAATGCATCTCTACAGGTGTCCCAGTTGCAGTATGAATGTCGCCCTAACTGATATACAGTGTTTGATCACATTTTCCAACTCAGTCATCTGATTGGTTCAACATGACAATGTATCTAAATTTAGTTACTACATTATGAACATATTGGCTGCAGTGATATCATGTTTGGGCAGAGAAACCAAAGTAGACAAAGAGGGGCCCAACAAGGGGCCAGACAACGATGCATTGTGTATTACTTAGACTATTTTTAATATATATATATATATATATATATATATATATATATATATATATATATATATATATATATATATATATATATATATATATATATATGAGACAAAAATGAATCCTATATACACATATATGGGATTCATTTTTGTCTTTCTAGCAGGGCTGGATATAGGAGGTAGGAAAATGAAATCCATACATTTATTTGATTAGGTAAGTGTTTTTATGAGAAACATTATTTTACAATAAAAAATTTAATTTCGTGGGTGTAAGATGTTATGGTTTTAGAAGATATAAATTACATTGTGACTGGTGTAATATTCATGGCATGGGAATGGAGTTCTGTTCTTTACACAGATGAAACTTTGTTGAGTCCTTAAATTTGCCATTGTAGTAACCATATAATCCATTAACAGTAATACATTTTTATTCTATTTTCCTTACAGGATGAGCAGGGGAATCTGTACTTTAGTTTGGAGACATCACCAGCAACTCTGGAATTTGGGCAAGCAAGATGTTACACTCCAAACTGTGTTCTCTTAATCTCGAAGTACCCCTACTACACTGTTCTTAAGGAGTGTCTCTCTAGGTTAGTTAGTTTGATGTAAGACTGACATGTTTACAGAGTCTAGACATAGGTGAGCTCTACAAATATTGTAAACTTCAGAGAGAGTGGTGGGTGTAAGGTGAAGTTTTATGCATTTGCAAAATGTACAATGGACAGAATGTTGGCATACCTCAATGTTACATTCATGTACTGTGGCTGAAATTTCTTTGGATGTTGTGCTTGTGGAAATTGTACCTGCCCTATCCAAAATGAAAAGTCAGACTGAACTAATCTATAGTACATTATCTTTAGCAGTTATTAAAATAGGGAAAATGAAATCTGCCAGACTAGACAATACTAGTTTCTGAGAGTGCAATGAATGAATTACCAACTATATCAGATGTAAGAAACTTTATTTTACAACTTATTTCTGAAATCCTGGAAGCAGAGATGACCAAGAAGAGCTAGCACTTTTGTTCTATAGGTGCACATCTAAAGTAAGGCCAAGCTGTATACTCAGTAGCCTAAATTACACCCAAGCTGTACACTTGATCGCCTAAATTACACCCATCAATAACAGACCAGAATAAAGGGAATTAAAAGTTCTTTGAACAATATATTCAATGTCTTTTATAAATAGCTTGTATAACTAGTGAGGAAAACTTGTAAAATTCTTTTTCTTTAAAAATCTAACCCTAAAATACGAAACTAGAGCACCACCTATGGATGGCAAAGCTCTGAGAATCATTAAACATGTACTACTAATATTAGGGAGATGTACTGTGAGCATTGATCCATTGTTGTAAAGGTACTTAGTGAAAGATGCATTACATCAGGGCTGCTTATTTTACTGGGATAATCTGTTATCAACAGCAGACAGCCAAATAAATGACATGGTATAATGCAACAGGCATATTCTACTGTCATAGTGATACTCTATTGTCAACAGTAGACATCAATGCAAATGATTTGGTTCACAACAGGCTTATTTTACTGGGATGCTTTGTTGTCAACACCAGACATGTAAATGACAGGTTTACTAGTTTACATAGTGATACTCTATTGTCAACAGTAGACATCAATGCAAATGATTTGGTTCACAACAGGCTTATTTTACTGGGATGCTTTGTTGTCAACACCAGACATGTAAATGACAGGTTTACTACAACAGACTTATTTTACTGTGATATTCTGTTGTCCACAACAGACGTCTGTGTAAATGACATTTGTACTATAACAGACTTATTTTACTGCGATACTCTGTTGTCCACAACAGACGTCTGTGTAAATGACATTTGTACTATAACAGACTTATTTTACTGCGATACTCTGTTGTCCACAACAGACGTCTGTGTAAATGACATTTGTACTATAACAGACTTATTTTACTGCGATACTCTGTTGTCCACAACAGACGTCTGTGTAAATGACATTTGTACTATAACAGACTTATTTTACTGCGATACTCTGTTGTCCACAACAGACGTCTGTGTAAATGACATTTGTACTATAACAGACTTATTTTACTGCGATACTCTGTTGTCCACAACAGACGTCTGTGTAAATGACATTTGTACTATAACATACTTATTTTACTGCGATACTCTGTTGTCCACAACAGACGTCTGTGTAAATGACATTTGTACTGTAACAGACTTATTTTACTGCGATAATCTGTTGCCAACAGCAGACGTCTGTGTAAATGACATGTGGACTACAACAAGTTTATTTTACTCATGTAAACAGCAATCATCAATGTATATAACATGGTGGACTATAAAAGGCTGCATTTCTTTCCAGGAATGTCTGCTGTCAATTGCAAACATTGATGTAAGCGCCTTGGTGGGTATTTAATAGTGGCAGACTCATTCTGTCAGTCAGATAGACACTAATCACTATATGTATGAATGGCTTAGTATTAACAAGAACTTGTCATTCTGGAGCTATCAGTATTGATGGACTGAATTTTGCCAACTCTTTGAAGTAACCAATTTTCTGTAGGAGTGTGCCATATGCATTTCATGAGGTATGTAGTAGGAATGCAATGTATAAAATATTAGAACTTGAGTACTTGATTTGGCAGACTTGACTGGTACTTGGGTATTTGCAATTTGAGTCATTGACAGGATCCATCCAGTAAAGGTTAAAAGAATTGTGCCTTTACATTCCTGGACTTTCTTTTAAAGGTGGAATAACAAAATATACGCATAATTTCTATTGATTAGGAATTTTTTATCTACATATATTAAGAATTCACTCCAATTTACATTTATCATCACTATCATACCATCTCTAGCCCTCCATTCAGTAGATGGAGGTGTCACACACACACACACACACACACACACATGAAAAAGACTGCCAATTTCCATTCTCTTGGTTAAATTTATCTACATTTGTCATCACTATCTTACCATCTTTCAGCCTCCATTCAGTTGATGGAGGTGTCACACACACAAACACACTGAGAGAGAAAGAAACTGTCAATTCCCATACCTTTGGTCATATTTAATCTAAAGATCGATAATGGGAGGAAACTCATGCACTGTTTATTTCTAGTTGTATATGTTTCTTAGTTTTAGATTTCTGTTCAAATGACACACAAACATCAAGTATGGTTCCTACAGTTTTATGTAAAATAAAGCCAACATCTACACAAAAAACCGCTCTGTTGGCCTAGTGGTTAGAGCATCCGCGTTGGATGTGGGAGGTTGTGGATTCAATCCCCGGCCGAGTCATACCAGAGACTTACAAAACTGGTACTAACAGCTGCCTCACTTGGTGTTCAGCATTAAGAGGTTAGTGTTAGGACTGGTTGGCCTGGTGTCAGGATAATGTGACTGGGTGGGACATCATGCTGCATGTCTGTGGCAAGATGCCCCATTGCTAGACATCACTATAAACTGCCACATTGCAGACATTGTAGCAATATGACTGAAACATTGTTAAAGCTACGTTAAAAATCCAAATCACATCACATTACATCTACACACAAAAATATAAGCAGTGTTTTTTACAGTACCAATCCTAGCTACATAACTGCCTGCTTTCTCACTCTGCTTTTGTTTTTGTAAGGGTTAGAGATAAGGAATTTTAATTAATTTAACATTTGTGCCTTATCCAAGGGCATGAACTGGTCCAGGCTCAGTGAAGATAAACAACAGAACCCTACATATTGACAGTCTTTGGAGGGATGAATGTTTAGGCCAACTGTCACTACTAACAGGTAGAATCTGATATGCACTAAGTGTGAAATTATGCTTATAGTACTCTTCAGGTGTATATTGCAACTGTATGAATGTTATAAATTTAAATTTCAGATATTAATTAGAAATTAATGCTATAAAGTATAAAAGGCTACAACTCAACTCTAATGAAGTTCTAAGCAGTAATCGATAAATGAAAAATGATAAGTAAACTGCAAATGGGATAAAATCTATTGATTTGCTACAGCTGTAGACTGATTTTACATTTTAAGAAAAGAAAATAATCAACAGCATACTCTGTCTCTGATACTAATTTTGTAGACGAACAGGTAAGGGAGGAAATTAAGCATTGACATTTGCACTTTTACAATAGGGGCCCTAAGTGGCCAAGTGGTCTAAAGTGCTTACGGATCACTGCCATCTCACCTCTGTCTGCGTGGGTTTGAGTCTCGGATTCGGCCAATGTGGGTATGTGAGAAAGCTTGCCAGTAGCTTTTTGTGGGTCGGCGGTTCTTCCTGAGGTTTTCCTGGGTTCTTCCTCCACCATTAATACTGGCCGCCATGTATAGCCTATCATGTGCTGAAAAATGGCGTTAAACCCCACAACAAGAATAACAACTTTCACAATGTTTCTTAATAGCTTCAGATGTTTTTTTTTTCATTTTTCTTTCATGGGTTGTTTGATGCCCTAGTACCTTCAAAGATTTCTGGAAATTTTTGTTAGGGAAATGATCAAATCAACTGACTGAGAGCCGAAACTGACTGTGATGACTCACACCAGCAGCTAAAAGAATGTCTGCTGGGAAATGATCCATGTTCCTTGGATGGATTTATATTTACCAGCTACTAGCAAGATATTTGGAATTTAGCAAATTTTCTTTTGTGATTTTGGCTGCTGGATAGAAAATTGTGATTTTCTATTTCATTGTCTCGGTGTTGGAGCTATCATCCTCATAAAGTTTGATAATATCACCCAGAAGAAATTTCAGTGCACTACTTTTGCCATGGTTTTTTTTTGAGGGTGAATGTGGCTCAGGTTTCAGTTTAACAATGATAAATGGCATCTCATTGACAGTCACTATCTCAGATGGGGATTTGATTCTGTTAGGATGGTTATTATATAGGTTGGAAGTTTGGCATGTTTTTCTGATTAGAGAAAGCACAAATGCAGATGAAGTACTGTCATGGTCACAGACAGCCAGAATACTCAATCATTATGTGCATGGTTTTAGATGGGCACACTCTAACTGGAATTAAGTGTGGTTCAGATCTCTTATAAACCATCCCATACCTGCCAGCTCTTACAATTTGACTGTACATTTTACTGAAATGGCTCTTAAATTTACATGAGCTAACAGAATAATAGCAACAAAATAATGAAAATATTATGGATGTGGTCAAATTTTGATATAGCTTGTCTGGATTAAGTCCAGTTTGGGGTTTTCATTATTATATTCATTGGTTTCATCAGGGAATCAGACCAAACTTTACAGAAGCACCTCAGATGCTTTAATGTGCTGATGTTTTTCTTATGTAAAACACCTGCATAATCCAGCTTTTGCTTCCAGTTCTATTATGAAATATTATCCAGCAGACAACAAACAAATTGATGGTGTAAGGGACAATCGGCTTTTAAAATGTTCTAACATCCAGAATAGAAGTATAACAATTAATCTTCTGATTCTTAGAAAAACAGCAGGAAAGGCAACAATTACATTTATTGGACACAACATTGTGCTGGTTTGAATATTGCATATGGTACTATAAAAGAATGAAACCTGGTTGTCTGCAGCATGATGCCCCAGTTCTAGACATCACTAAAAACTGACACACTGCAGACATCATAGCTGTATGACTGAAAAATTGTTCAAACTACATTATAAATCCAAATCACACACACACACACATTCTTGTATTGGGTGGATATTGAGGACTTGTGTATGGATACACATACTGAGGACATTTGTTCTGGCGATGTTAGAGCAAAAATAAATACTGTTTGAGGCAGTAAATTAATAGCAAATGGTGATGTATCAAGGAAGGAACTGTATTATCAGTTCGCAGTAAATTAATAGCAGATGATGATGTATCAAGGAGGGAACTGTATTATCAGTTTTAAGGAATATGAAATTGAGAAATGCAAGCGAGGACGCACACATTTAGACAAATATTCTGTATAATCTATGTAAACTAAGGATACACACTATTTGACAAAATCACGGAGACCATGGACAATGGTACATTATGACCAACAAGGCCATGTTTGCATATCTAGTCCAGTCTTAACAATCAATATAGCCGCTCAGGTGGCCTAGTGGTTAGAGCGTCTGCCTCAGATGTGGGAGGTTGCGGGTTCGAACCAAGGCTGAGTCATAACAAAGACACAAAAATGGTAATAACAGCTGCCTTGCTAGGCGCTCAGCATTAAGAGGTTAGTGTTATGACTAGTTGGCCTGGTGTCAAAATAATGTGACTGTGTGAGACATCTCTTATGTCACATGTTTAGGCTTGAATAAACAGTAACACAAGAAAGAGTAAAAACAACAAGCTTTGAAAAATACAATAATTTATTTCCCTGAAAATGCTGTAAAAATCCAAGAATAAAATTTTAGTAGTCCTAATAACAAAATGTTCTACTGATTTCAAGTTCGAATCCCGAGGAAGAATCCAAGATGGAAGACGAAGACACATGCTGCAATCCTTAGTGTTGAAGTCTACAGTTCCTTGTAGAAACAAGAATTATCACTGGTTTTGGAAATCAAAATAAATTTCTTATAAGAACTGCCTTTGATTAAGAATCACACATGAGCACATGTATTTTCCCAAAAAATAACAGAATTAATCCTTTTGAATCAAAGTAATTTGAAATAACTCCAAACAGCACAACATACAGCTTCCAGTTTAACAGCCCATCTTCTACTGAGAATAACTCCTCAAAACAGTGGTTATATCTTATCCTAAAACATAAACAAGGGGTCATGTGATCATCTTTTTGAAGCTTATAGAAACTAAGTATTTGTTAAAGATCACATCTACCCAGTGTGACCCTGATGAAAACCAATCATTTTACTCTAAGAAATAATAAAAAAATTGTTTACATCTTAAACACGAAGTCCCATCTTGACCTCGACAATAACCAATCATTTTAAAATAAAGAAAGAACTTGTTTACGTGGATGTTGCAAATTTTGAAACAAGGTCAGGATTTAATCAACACCTAGTGTTTATAAACTAACAGTCAAGGTCAAATTACTTTCTGAAAGAAACATCATCTCTAGTGAATAAATTTACATGACAATATCATGTAATGAAAAATAAAAAAATTTAAAACTGACAATTAAATTGAAATATATATTAAATCAGGTATAATTAAATATAATGTACATAACGCATCATGCTACATGTCTGCGGCATAATGCCCCAATGCTCGACATTAGGCTGCCACACTGCAGACATAGTGATATGTCTAAACGATTGTTAAAGCTATGTTAAAATCAAATCTGAATCCCATGCTAGTATTATGTAACTGTAACCTCTATACGGGTTTCGTCTACAACTGTTCTTAGGGCAATTACATTATTATTTGAATATATATCTTGTTGTTATTGACTGACTGATTTTATTGATTGACTGATTGTCCTGCAATTAGACTTTAGTATGACATAACATGCTTTGCCCACCATTAATACTGGCTGACACGTATAGCCTATCGTGTGCTGAAAAATGGCGTTAAACCCTACAACAGCAACAACATAACACTTCGGACTAATCCACCACTTTGGAGTATGCTCATTTGGTTATATCAGCCCGTTATAAGGAATTCTTAGATTTGTGTGTTTATTTGTTTGGTTATTGGAATTCTGTGCATTGGAAATATTCCTTAGCCTGAAGTAATTAGCCAGTTAGTAGGAGCAAACATGATGGAGTGAAGTGTTAGTGAATTTCCATGATGCCATGGTTAACTTTTAGTGAATTCAGGTCAAAACCACATGAGTGTCCCTGGAGTAATATAGTTCCTATTAAAACCTAATGGTGTACATTGGTGGTGTGACTGCAGTGGCAGTATTCATGGTAGGAGACCGGTAAATTACACAAAGGAATAAACAAGAAGGGACTCAGCAGATACCGTTTATGTCGCCATGGTGGCAAATGTGATGCAGTTATACTGGTGAGATGTGCCTTGAAACCATGAATTGACTGGCCTAAGGTGGTGCAGTAAAAATAGTTCCCTGTGCTAGAGGGTAGTTGGATAGTTTTGATGGCATGAACTGCTGACAGTATGGAAAGTTGATGAAGATCATGCAGATGTGAGGTTGATAGATATTTGGCAAGTTTTGAGATCTGTGGCCTTGCATTGATTAGCGAAAAATTTATGTACAGAATGAACACATCAGGCTTTCTAATTTACAACTGAAGTTGTATAGAAGTCTTTGGAAATTTGGGGTAAACTTATGACTTCAACCAGATTCTTGCCAGGGTTTGACACCGCTCAATGAAGCAAATACCCCAGGCTTGTAACAATACTATTTGGCTGGATTTGAGCATTTATGGCAAGAAACTCGCCTTATTGGCTATTCACTTTTTGACAGAATAGAGTAATACCTTCATTGCAAAATATGCGTACAAATCTTCTCTCTATCTCTCTCTCTCTCTCTCTCAGGCATGTGCAGATGCAATGTTGAAAATAAGAACGAATGTTTGTGTTACCCATATTGTCTATTTCAAGGAGGCTTTGTATTTTTCACTTTGGTTGAATAAATCGATGATGCATACATTATTTCTGTTGTAATCTGTATAGTGTTTTATCTCAACCTCAACACAAAGAATAATGGTAGACTATAAACATAGATAACAACAACAACTTAACTATGTTAACTGAATTGAAACCTCCTAAATAGCTATAAAGTTCAGTAATTGCAGAAGTGAAGAACAGAGTTCTATGAGAGTACATATATGTATAAAGTTAGTGGATCGGGATAATTTTCTAATACTTTTTACAAATAGTTTATCCTGTTTTATTGTTTTGGAGCCATGAATGAACAAGAATATGCTTTAATGGTACAACACTCCTTTGGTTCACCTTCAAAATCACTTAGTTTATACATATACTAATTCAAGGTACCACGTAAAGGTGTTTTGTATAGCTGTTTGGAAGTTTTAAACAGTTCTTTTTCCTGCGTCGCCTTCTGTATAAAACATGCTGAAAAAAGGCTAAATGAGTATGAATATTACAATCTAATGCAGCTCTAAATAAATGTTTTTTCAAGTTATAAATACAAGTTGGTCCAGTAGAACATCCTGAGCATTTTGGCTATTGTTAAAAACCTCTTTAAATCTGGAAAAACAATATAGATTGATGCTTTGTTTTTACATGTTGTGTGTTTGTTTTAATTAGACTTTGTTTACAACAGAACTTTTGATACAAATATAATTCATGATGTGTTAATGAAAGTCCGACAGTGAAACGTAGCACAGAGAACAAATTTTGTGTTTGATTCTGGATCGAATCAATAGCCAGTGTAGGGTACAGGGCAGTGGGGAGGTGTGCTCTGATCGTGGTACTCTAAGTATGATCCGTGCAGCTGTGTTTTGAACTTTTTGAAGTTTCTGGAGCAGATATTGAGATGAACCAGACAGAATTGAGTTACAATAGTCCAGTTTTGAAAGTACTAATGAACACACAAGTGTTTTAGTGGCATCAACTGAAAGATATTTGCAAATTGAGCTGATGCATCTCAGCTCAAGATATGCAGCCTTGCATATGTTCATGACATGTTGGTGCACTGTGAGAGTACTGTCCAGAGTAACACCTAGATTTCGTACTGATTGTGTGAATTTAATGTTGGTGTTGCTGATATTTAATGTTTGAGGTAAAGGATGTGAATGAGAAAGTCTTTGTGTTGTGATCAGAATGGCCTCAGTTTTATCATCATTCATCTGCATCTTGTTACATGTCATCCATGATTTCACATCAGAAATGCACCTCTCTACAGCTTGGATGGTAGCATCAACTTCAGTTGGGTGGCTAGATTTGTATATTTGGGTGTAATCAGTGTACAATTGGTAAGACACTGGATGATGATCTATGACACTTGAGAGCGGCTGAGTGTACAGAATGAAGAGAACAGGTCCAAGAACAGACCCTTGTGAAACACCACAACATAGATCAACTGGGATGGAGTTTATTCCATTTGAAGATACATTTTGTGTCCTGTTGACCAAGTAGGACTTGAACCACAGTAAGGCTGTATCATGAATGCCAAATACATGCTGGAGACGATGAAGTAATATATCATGGTCTATTGTGTCAAATGCTTCAGACAAATCAAGGAGGGTGAGAACTGTAACCTTTCTGCTATCCAACGCAGAGAGAATGTCATTAACTACTTTTAGAAGAGTAGTTTCAGTACTGTGGCAAGGGCGATATGCAGATTGTACATTGCTAAAAAGACTGTTTGAATTTAGATGAGATACAAGCTGGGATAGAACAACCTTTTCTAAGATTTTTGATATGAATGGGAGATTAGAAACTGGTGGTAGTTCTTTAAATCGTTTTGGTCTAGTGTTGGTTTCTTCAGCAGAGGCTTTACAATGGCAGTTTTGAAAAATGATGGGAATTCCCCGGATGAGAGAGAAGTATTAATAACATCAGTTAGTGAAGGCAATACTGGATCTAAGCACTCAAGTAGCAGTGATGTTGCACTCTTCATCAGGATTGTACGTACAAAATCCATAGAGACAGGTTCAAATGCTGCTAATGGTTGCTGCTCAAATTCTGTATCCCAACTGTATGATGATGACGAGTCAATTGAAATTGTGATGTCAAGCTTATCTCTAATGGTTTGTACTTTGTCACAGAAGAAATTTGCAAACATGTCCGGAAAGTCGACTGGAGAGAAGGTAGTTGGAAGTGGTGTTGATTTGTTCCTTGACATTAGCTTGTTAGTAATCTCGAAGAGCTCTTTGCAGCTGGAACTTTCCATGATCTTAGGAGTGTAGTGGGCTGATTTCGCTGCATGGACTATATTTGTAACATTCTTCTTAGCGGCTTCATAGATTTGCTTATGAATAGTGAGTCTGGTGGAAAGCCAAATCCTCTCAGCTTTATGGCAGTCTCTTTTAGCAGTGCGAAGCTGGTCCCTAACACTGCTATACAATAGAGAACACTTTTGAATTGATACTCTGCACTTGGTAGCTGGGGTATGTTTATCAAGCAGTGAACACAGGCAGTTATCAAGTTGTTCTGTGGTAGGAGGTAAGTAAGTTGTTAGGTTAGCTTGGATGTCGTGCATTAGTTTGGTTCTATTTATCATACAGAGGTTTCTCTTAGTAGCAGATAAAGGTGGATGGTTAGGGACTGATACATCAGGATGGCATATAATGCAGAGGTGATCTGATGCAAGGTCATGGGATACCAGGGAGAACCGTAGAATGTTATCATCAGGTCTATAAAGAATCCAGTCTAAAATGTGACCATGTTTATGGGTGGGTTGGTTAACTGATTGTTTGAGGTTGAAAACATTAATGGAATCTATGAGTTTTGATGTATTTGGGTTTCCGGGACAGTCAAAGTGAAAGTTGAAATCTCCAAGAATAATCAGGTTGCCACCTATCGAATTTCCATAGTCCAGGAGATTCGGAAACTGCTCCAAATACAGAGATTCAATCAGCTTGTTTTTTCTACTAGGAGGACGGCGGTATAGGCAGAAAAAATGGACTGACCTTTGCTCCAGTGTGAGTGTGGTTTGGACTAGTTGAAACGATGTGTGGTCGAAATTGAATGTTGTGGTGTGGTTAAGATGTTTTATCATGGAGTTCTTTGTGATGACAGCAATTCCACCTCTGTGAGAATTACGGGGGAATGACTTGATGGAGTAACCAGTGGGTATTAGATCCACACACTTGGGCTCATTGCCAGATGTTTTTAGCCATGTTTCTGTCAGGAAAAAAGATGTCAGTATTATGGTCGTTGATAAAATTAACTATTTCTTTGTGCTTTTTCAGTGGTCCTACTGAATGGGCATTGAATAATGCAATACACAGAGGTATCTCTTGGATAGTTGACACAAAGGTTGATGAACTAATTGGGATTTGAATTAGGTTATCTTACTTAATGGTCAAACTTTTTTTTTGTAGCTCATTTAATAATCATTAAAAAAAAATTGCATATCATGGATGTCTTTTCAATATCTTTACATGTGTAAAATCTCGCCGCAAACAGGACGTCTTAAATTTTCAGATGGTCGGATAATTAGCAATTTTGGTACAACTCTACAATGAATTCATGCATATTTTTATGTACTTCATGTCATAGATTTATCTGCCTGTAGTGGATGTGTATGGTATGACTCTATCGTGAGTTTCCCAACACTATTGTCTCACGTGCATAAAATATTTTTTTAAAAACCCAGGAACTGTTATATGCACCAGCTTATCGTCTTATAGTTTAGCTAAGTTTGGTGTCTGATACTTGTATATAAAGGGAGATAATACTTATTTGCAACATGTAATTTGATAGCAGAGCTCTCTCTACAAGTTTTCCACCAGGCAATTGAGGACATTGTTTTGGGTGTGTGTATCGCCAGCTTTGGAAGAAAGATAAACTCCAGAATCGCAAGCAAGTACCAAGTGTGTAAATGGGGACCTTCCTACAAATCATGATTTTACATTATTCTGGGCTAAAATAGTTGGGAGAAGCAAGATTTTACAATTTTTCCAACTGAGGATGTCCTTGGTTTGAGTTGTGTCCTTAGTACATTGGTGTGTAATCTCATGAATGTCCTTGGTTTACACCAAATACAAATGCATCCGCACACACACACACACACACACACACACACACACACACACATATTTATTTGTTAGTAAGAATAGAGGACTGTTCTAAGTTGCAAAAGATGTAACCTGAATTATGTCCTCCATGCATGATGGAATGGTATAGTCCAAATTGTTTATCAATGAACAATCTGTAGAAATAACTTTAAATCACTCTTTAATTGTGTCTTTCATACCATTACATTGAAGTACACACATGAATGTGATAGCATTACCATTGTCCATCCATGTATCTGCCAGTTCATCAGCTCAGTTCTTTTCCATGTAGATCAGGTTTCAGGTGGGACACTCATGTCCCATGGACAAATTTCTTTTTCTTTCATACTCTATAATGAGTTTGACATGCTCGTAAAAATGTGTGACTCATTCTGAGTTATTTTTAAAAAAAAGAATATTTCTCATCCTGAAGAATTGGTTTTCATTACTGATTTATTAAAATGTTTCTCTATATTTTGCAGCCTTACTGCTCTCATTGAAAAGGACCAGGAAAATATGTACACCTTCATCAAAGAGTATGCCCACATTGTGACTTGGACTCCAGTGCCACCTGCTGGAGATGTGGCAATTGTAATAACATTTTTGTTTCTCCTGCATTAGAACATAGTGAAACTAATATAAATTAGTTTGGGAATGGCATAGATAGAAAGAAATCCCAGTCAAGTAGTTATACAAATTGTCTTCTGTCATGCTATGTTGAGTAAAGGAGATGTAATGTAACCTAGAGATGGAAATTTTCTTGTTGTGGCACCCTCCCTTAAATAGGTTATTTTCTTTACCCTTTTATTTTAAAAAAAAACAAAACATCGTTTGCATGAACGATTAATATAATATAAATGTATTATAATTCCAGTGTAGTTGTGCACCAGCATCCAACATAATTTTTAGCTCACATGTTTGTAAGGAGAAGTGTGCTGATGGCGTGGTCCAGCATTCATTGTACATTTTGCCTGCATTAGTAATTGCTATTTGAAATGTTTCAAATACCACATAATCAGTTTTGACTGAATTTAGTGGTGGGCATGAACGGCCTTCATCAATGTAAAAACTATGCTGATACACCATAAAAAAAGCTGTTACTAAAATTATAAAAATTATTTAAAATGACTGCCAAACCTAAACCAATGAACAGAATTTCAGTAAGATCTGACAGAGAAGTTCTTGGTCTTCAAATATATATGCCATTACCAACAATATAAAATCTTTAAATGATTTCTTCTATAAAGCTGCTCAAAAGAACTTTACCAGATTTGACCAAGAGCACCTGGCTTGCAATTTTGTACATCTGATTCTGCCATCAGATATTACTACCATTACTAAAACTATGAAAATCTTATATGGCTTCTTCACAAACAAATGCTTAACATAATTTAATCAAAATTTTACCAAAAAAACATCCTGGCATAGAGGGCTTGTATTTTATACAAATGATGTCAATCAATGATCAAACTGGCCACTGTTGCTGAAAATAGAAAAACATTTAAATGACTTCTGATGAAAAGCTGCTAAACAGAATTTGATCAAACTTTACAGAAAGCATACTAGCATAAAGGTCTTTCCATTTATACTGATGATACCAATTCACCTTCAAATATGTCCACCACTAATAAAAATATTTAAAAAAACTTTAAACAGCTTTTTAGACATTGCTCAGCAGAAATTGACCAAATTTGACAAAATGTTTTGGTTTTAAGGGCTTTCAAATTCATATCATGCATTTCCCATAGTTCTGGATAATTTTGTTGAACATAATAATAAATACTGGAAAAAACTCATGGGATATTATGGAAGTTTCATAGACTGCAAGATACTCTATCTGTCATCTAGAAAGCAAAAGGTTTCTTCACTGAAAAAAATCATTGTAATTTTAATCTGATTATTTATTTAGAGTGACATAAGTTAATGGTTAAACAATGTTTTCTCCAGGACATGTGATCCTTGTAATTCCCCCTTAATTTAATAGTCCCCTGCCCATAAAAATGATCTAGCAAATAAAAATCACAGTCAGTTTGCCATAAGTGTAACAAAACCTGTAACAGTTTTTAAAGATGAACACAAGTTATCATGAATGTGCTTGAATCAACTGCCATAATCAAGCACTTACTAAGTGACCTTTTGCAATTGAGCAATGAGATATTGACATAGATTAATTCATTATGAAGATTGTACAGTGGCTGAAATACAGTTTTTAGTATTCCGTAGTGAATTTCTCTGCTGATGCATGCAGTTCTTGTGCATATGATGTAGTGCCATAAACATGAATGACTGATGCCACTGTGCTGATGATTAAGATAAATGTAGATTTTATCATTATTCGTTGAAGGTTATTTATCACATGCTTGTTCATTAAAGCTAGTAAGTGATCTGTTCATAGATACTGTTCTAATTTAAAAACTGAACCCCCTCTTCTTTCAGGTTTAAAAAGTTCATTCCACCTTATAAAAATGGCAGAGACAGAATTCCTTCTGTTTGTGAGAGATTGCATTATATAAAGTATTACCGCCTCAGAAAAATTCTGGCTACTCTTGTTCTGCTAGATAATATCTAAACACTGCATTCTTTACTGCATGATGAAGCCTTTCATGACAGACTCTATTAAAATACTTATTATTACCAAAAAATAGTCTGTATTAATTTCATATTGGTTTTTAAATAACATACTCAAGAACAACAATGATCAAATTACATGGATATAAAAATATAGTGAGGTATATGCAATACACCACTTAAGTTTCAGTTTCACGATTTTAACAGAAGATGTGTCTGGTTTTAGATTTACAAATACAGTGCATACAATATAATAAAATAAGTAATACAGAATATAATACATACAGGTAATTTTAAACAATCCAGTTGTCCATATTATTAAAAACCATACTTAAAACTTTGCTATGTTCCATTAGTATTCATACATTGGTGTTTTATTCAATATAGAATACTTAAATGAGGAAGAGCTTGTGACCAAAAAGTTTTTTTGGTGCTGAAAAAAATAAAATGCTTATACCAATATCCCCATTTTGTTTGAAAAATATTTATACCAGTATGCCCTTTTTGTTATGTTTGAAAAATTACCCCTTTGTCCAAAAATGTGCCACTTTTGAAATAGAAGCCTCTGTTACATACCCATATGAAAAGCGATGTTCACACAATTTTACTTTTTTTATGATGACTTAAGTGTGCATTTTTTTCCAATGCCCATTTCATTATATATATATATATATATATATATATATATATATATATATATATATATATATATATATATATTATATATATATATAAACTCATATCTGCTTTGAAATGCAAATATTTATTTTAGCAACTGATGCAAGTCTAGTTCATTTTTCTTTATTTTGACAACTGTCTGTTTTTGGGGTTTATTTTGACAGCTGTCTGTTTTTAGGGTTTATTTTTATCCCAAAGTCAAAAGAGTACACACTTATTTTCTGATTATGTTTTTCACCAAAACACGAATATAAAAAGTATGTACTGCCAAACAAAGTACAGATTAGATTCCTAATATATTCTTTGCACTTGGTAGAATATTATTAATACCTAATCCCACAAAGTACTGTATTTTTGCCATGTTAGTTTATACCCCAGAACATACTTTTTATTTCAGTCTTTGACTTCATATTACTTTAAATCTGCCATTGTATACATTTCTGTGCTCTGTTAATCACTAGTACTGATGATATGAATTTAAAACTTGGATTGAGCTGCTTTCTGACATCTTGAGTACACACGCATTTACATGGTTTATACATATCAAATTTTGTTAGAAGACAACAGCTTGTCAAATATTGCATACATAACAGATTTAATGGAATGGCATGCTTAGAGTGTGTTGGGTTAAACAAATTTTTCTGTAGAGATTTTATGAATAAACAATATATTTGAAAGAGGAACACACTTGAATTTTTTGGACCATTTAATAAATTTAAATCTGTTTATTTGTATGTAAAATTAAGGCATTCATGAAAAATTCTATTTTCTTCCATGATGCAACATAAATCCACAATTATATACAGTAATTCCCACTCATCAAAAGTTTGCATCAACGGGGAAATCTTGTAACACATTTAAAAGATGATCTGTTTTTCTTGATAAAATTCTTAAGTCTTAGTATACAAGAGCTTGTTTCATCATCAGTTGTCATTGTCAGTATATTCCTTGTGTCTGGATCAAAATAATTCAGCACCCAAGTATGTATGATTGTATGTATGTATGTATGTATGTCAATAAATATGCATATAAATGATCATATTGCTTTTATCTTCAAACTTTGTATGAATTGTTTGTCATTCGTGTTTTCTTTCAAGGTTTTTTTTAAAACTTGAGCACAGGCATTGCTATTAGGGGAATTTGGTATAAAATCTCTAAGATCATAATATTATCAGTGCATTGTTTTTATTCCTGCCATAGTAACCAAGGTATATTAATTCAACAAATTAAATGCTAGACCAAAATACTTTTTTATGTTTGAAATGTTTAAGACCAAAGTTACTACATTCTAGAAAAATATAAGCACATAATATACAGCCTAAACTTTATTGATTTTAGTTGTTCAGTCTCACCACTTAACTGAAAACAAAATACCTGGTGTGCCTATATTTGGTGGAACTAGGATAATCCAAGCCAAATGATTAGAAAATCTCACATTTCTCTATCATAAATTGGAAAAATTCAAAGCCTGACTGATTTGGCAAGAAAGTAGAAAGCTTAATATAAATAAATGCTAAAAATACTTAATTTTGTCATGATTCGTAAACATATCTTCCCCTGCATGTTGAAAAAAGTGTACTCAATGCCCATCCAGTGTCAACAATAAATTTATAACTATAAACAGGGTTCCCACGCTACTGGGAAATCAGGAAAAAGTTGGGAGAGATGATAAATTTTTTCTAACTGTGATAAGTTCTGGAATTTCGCAAATATTGATGAAAGTCAGGAAAAACCTGGGAATTTTCCACAACCACTTGACCCTCGAAACAATCATGTAATTGAGTCGTAACTAAACTGATCATGAGTTATCAAGTTCTAACCAGAATATTTGAAGGGTGCAGCATGGATCATTTGGGTGCTTGCAGTAAACATATATGCTGAGTAAATCCAAATGCTCAGTGGATTATATTCGTTTAGTAGACTTGTATTTTCAAATTCAGCTATATATCCATATCTTTCCTTATGTGGAACGTACAAAATCCACTCTAACATCACAAAAGGCAAACGTTATGGTGGCAAAGAGTAGCCTCTTACTGGATGGCCTAGCAAACTTTAAACGTTGTTAGATCGAGTGATACATGCATAATATCAATATGAAAATTCCTTATTTTCAAAGAAATTGTGAGCATTAAAATCATTATGTCTTTAATCTGCTGAAAGAAAAGATAAAACTATGGTGTTGTCAAAATGTGACCTGGTACTTGCGATTTGCATTGCTAGTCACATGAGTACACAGATCTAACCCACATTTTAAAATGTTGTTGAGAAAAAGAAAAAAAATATTAAAATGAAAGTCGTATACTGGTTGTAATAAAAATACAAAAACGAAAGAACACAAACTTTTCCATATTTATATATTTCGAGAACAACTTCTGGAGTTTTGTTGTAACATGTGACTACCATGTTGACATGTGCTGTCTGCATGATAAATCAGACTGGCCAGATTGCTGGATTTTACAAAAGGTATCTGACTTTCATTTAATATAATTGAATTTCTCTGCAACAACGTTAAATCAGAGTTGTTGTTGATATCACGTGACTAATGGACTTCCGATGTTGTTGTTTGAAATTTGTGAAGTGACTAGTAATGCAAATGGCAAGTACTGGGTCAGGTTTCATAAATGCTGTAGTTTCATCTAGTCTTTCAGCGGATTAAAGACATAACGATTATAACACTTGCCATTACTGAGAAAATGAATCATTTTCCTGTCGATTTCTTGCAGGTATAAGTCGATATGACATAAGTTTAAATTTTCTAGGCCCGCTGGTAAGCGACTACCATGTGTCGCTACCACATGGTGGCGGCAAATTCCAAATTTTCTATACGCAATTTCAATGACCCCCACACCCCAACCTAAATATCCAAATATGAAAAATGGGGTGGGAATATTCGGAGGAAACCCGTATTAGAAAATGGATGGTTTTAAACCAAATTTATCGTCCAAATTGTTGAATCTCAGCTGAAATGAGAAATTGTCATCCTTTGTATTATATATTAATCCTTTACCTCATATAGCATAGTGACAAAGTGCAGTGTGCTATAAATAGAACACCTGTTACCTAGTCGACCACATATGCATAGACCTGCCTGTGAACTGTTAAGCAATGTAGTGTATGTTACATTTAACAGCAATTTTAACCATTTTACGTTTTTGGTACACATCTATTTTATGCGGAAAAATTTAAGAGTAAAGTCCGATTGTTATAGCTGTGTAATTATTTTTCACAAAAGAATTTTTTATGTGCTTTAAAATCTTGAGACAACTCGTTCACCGTCATGTCAGTAGTGAGGCTGCGTGACCAACCGTAGCTGCCATTTCCCATACTCGAAATTTACATGTTTTTCGTCTGCGTCTACATCACTAAGTCATCTGAATTTGATAATTTATAAAAACTAATTGCTGCCTATATCACTATCAGAGCTTTTACCTAAGTTATTGAAGCCTTTGTAGTTGTGATTCTAATCGTGAAAACTTTGTAAGTACTGAATGAAATCCGCGACCGCCATTTTGGAGAGTGGAGATTATGACCCAGTTACTTTAAATAGCAGATATTGACCAGTGTATAAACAGCGACCACATGATCTGACGTAATTGTCATTAGCAGAAATGAATGTAGTATCTAATAGGGGGGTTTTCCCCGAAGGTGGCGCAATGAAAACCAGCTCAAAATGGTTGATGTTTACAGCAGGCGTCAAAAGACGCTTCCATGCGAATGGAAATAGAGGCGTCAAAAGGTGCTTCCATGCGAATGGAGTAGAGGCGTCCAAAGATGCTTGCATGAGGTAAAGGGTTAAAAAATGATTCAAGCCCCTGTATTAATACAGGATTGGGGATTGGTATAACAAATTACAAGAAGACAAGTTGATTTTACAGAAAATTCAGTCCTTGTTTATACAACAGCATATAATTTTGAAGGTCTTTTGTCAAAATTTAAATCAACTCTTTTGAAAATGTTTTTTAAATGATAGATTTTTAACCAGATCATCTTAAGGAGATTAAGTTGTTTGAAAAATCTTAGGGATTTTATTGGTACAGATAAATTTAGGGTTAAACTCTCTTCATTACAAGACAAGATTCTAATTATTTGCGTTTATTGTTTTTTAAATACTCAAATAGGAAATGTTTACTTTCTGTAAGATGCATATAGCTATAGAATTCTTAAGAATTAAAGGTTTGAAAAGAAACAAAACTAGTTAATGTTCATTATCTTGTTCCCATTTAGCAACATAATGCAGGTCAGCAAAATAAAGTTAGAATTTTTATTTTGTACATTAAAAGTCCAATTGTTATAGCTGTGTAATTGTTTTTCACTGAAGAATTTTTTATATGCTTTAAAATCTTGAGAGAACTCGTTCACCGTCATGTCAGTGAGGCTGCGTGACCAACCATAGCTGCCATTTCCCATACTCAAAATTTACATGTTTTTCGTCTGCGTCTACATCACTAAGTCATCTGAATTTGATAATTTATAAAAACTAATTGCTGCCTACATCACTATCAGAGCTTTTACCTAAGTTACTGAAGCCTTCATAGTTGTGATTTTATTGGAATATAATCAAACTTGTTTCATGTGATACATTTTGTGGTTTTTTACATGATCATCTTTTCTGGCTTAGATGTTTTGGAGAGTCTTGAAAGAGAACCATCTTTAGATTTAGAAAATGCATGTTTTATAATCTAAAATGTTCTTTAACTCCGTTCAGTAATGGTCATATGTGAACCTTGAAAAAATTAATGTCATCCTGGAAAAACCCTGGAAATGACCTGGAAATTTTATCTTTAGAAAAGCGTGAGAACCATGTATAAAGAAAATTAATATTGCACAATAAGTAAACTCAAAAGGGATGCTAAATTACTGAATTAATGGATAAATCCTGTGCAAATCAGGAAGTTAAACCTCCAGACTGATGCTTAGTAAAGGATTAAGGCACTCATCCATTTCAGCTGGAGGCCAAAACAGAACATTCTTATGGTCATGGGTCTTGTATGCAAAAATCATTAATTAAAATGGATATTTTTAAAAGGGCTGCCAACATGGCTGCAGGCCATACAGTGTGAAGGACTTTGCCACAAGTTAGACAAATCTTGATTAAGGGTTGAAGTATAAGCTCTGTGTAAGAATAAGAAAGTTGCTTTTCTGTATAAGATCACTACTGACAATATCTGTCAAGGCTAGGAAAAGTGTAGACTGATAAAAAGTGTATCTGTCAAGGCTAGGAAAGTTGTAGACTGATAGAAAGTGTATCTGTCAAGGTTAGGAAAATTGTAGACTGATAGACTGTGTATCTGTCAAGGCTAAGAAAATTATAAACTGATAGAAAGTGTATGTATCAAGGCTATGAAAATTGTAGACTGATAGAAAGTGTATCTATCAAGGCTAGGAAAATTGTAAACTGATAGAAAGTGTATCTCTCAAGGAATGGAAAATTGCAGACTGGTAGAATGTGTATCTGTCAAGGATAGGAAAATTGTAGACTGATAGAATGTGTATCTGTCAAGGCTAGGAAGATTGATAGAATGTGTATCAAACCGTCATCACATGATACTTGCCCGTCAACCCGTTTATGCTACAATGGACCCTCATTAATTGCTTTAAATGATCACTCCTTGGCTCTCCATGCTACATTGTGCTCTAGACTAAACAAACTGGGACTACATTCATCATTACCTAAATGTAAACAGAAGCGAAAAAAGAAACGTTTCAAAGCTGGCTGGCGTAGAACAGGATGAAGAATTCCAGTTATCTCCCTTATTTCGGCTCAACAATTTAAGAAAAGTTTGACCATTAATTTAGATAACTAATTCAAATCCCTATTAATTTGTCAACCTTTGTGTCAACTATCCAAGAAATACCTGTGCGCATTGCATTATTCAATGCCCAGTCAGTAGGACCACCGGAAAAGTGCACAGAAATAGTTAATTTTGTCAACGACCAGAATATTGATGTATTTTTCCTGACAGAAACATGGCTAAAGACATCAGGCGATGAGCCCAAGTGTGTGGATCTAACACCCATTGGTTACTCCATCAAGTCATTCCCCCATAATTCTCACAGAGGTGGAATTGCTGTCATCACAAAGAACTCCATGATAAAACGTCTTAACTACACCACAACATTCAATTTCGACCACACATCGTTTCAACTAGTCCAAACCACACTCACACTGGAGCAAAGGTCAGTCCATTTTTTCTGCCTATACCGCCCTCCTTCTAGTAGAAAAAACAAGCTGGCTGACTCTCTCTTTTTGGAGCAGTTTCCAAATCTCCTGGACTATGGAAATTTGATAGGTGGCAACCTGGTTATTCTTGGAGATTTCAGCTTTCACTTTGACTGTAATAGAAACTCAAATACATCAAAACTCATAGATTCCATTAATGTTTTCAACCTCAAACAGTCAGTTGACGAACCCACCCATAAACATGGTCACATTTTAGACTGGATTCTTCATAGACCTGATGATAACATTCTACGGTTCTCCCTGGTATCCCATGACCTTGCATCAGATCACCTCTGCATTATATGCCATCTTGACGTATCAGTCCCTAACCCTCCACCTTTATCTGCTACTAAGAGAAACCTCTGTATGATAAATAGAACCAAACTAATGCACAACATCCAAGCTAGCCTAACAAATTGCTTACCTCCTACTGCAGAACAACTCGATAACTGCCTGCGTTCATTGCTTGACAAACATACCCCAGCTACCAAGTGCAGAGTATCAATTCAGAAGTGTTCTCCATGGTATAGTAGTGTTAGGGACCAGCTTCGCACTGCTAAAAGAGACCGCCGTAAAGCTGAGATGCTCTGGCTTTCTACCAGACTCACTATTCATAAGCAAATCTATGAAGCCGCTAAGAAGAATGTCACAAGTATAGTCCATGCAGCGAAATCAGCCCACTACACTACTAAGATCATGGAAGTTCCAGCTGCAAAGAGATCTTCGAGATTACTAACAAGCTAATGTCAAGGAGCAAATCTACACCACTTCCAACTACCTTCTCTCCAGTTTACCTTCCAGACATGTTTGCAAATTTTTTCCATGACAAAGTACAAACCATTAGAGATAAGCTTGACACCACAATTTCAATTGACTCATCGTCACCATACAGTTGGGATACAAAATTTGAGCGGCAACCATTAGCAGCATTTGAACCTGTCTCTATGGATTTTGTACGTACAATCCTGATGAAGAGTGCTCCAAAGTCATGTGAACTTGATCTAATTCCAACATCACTGCTGCTTGAGTGCTTAGATCCAGTATTGCCTTTTCTCTCATCCGGGGAATTCATTTTTCAAAACTGCCATTGTAAAGCCTCTGTTGAAGAAACCAACACTAGACCATAATGATTTAAAGAACTACCACCCAGTTTCTAATCTCCCATTCATATCAAAAATCTTAGAAAAGGTAGTTCTATCCCAGCTTGTATCTCATCTAAATTCACATAGTCTTTTTAGCAATGTACAATCTGCATATAGCCCTTGCCACAGTACTGAAACTACTCTTCTAAAAGTAGTTAATGACATTCTCTCTGCATTGGATAGCGGAAAGATTACAGTTCTCACCCTCCTTGATTTATCTGCAGCATTTGACACAATAGACCATGATATATTACTTCACCATCTCCAGCATGTATTTGGCATTCATGATACTGCCTTACTGTAGTTCAAGTCCTACTTGGTCAACAGGACACAAATTGTATCTGCAAATGGAATACACTCCAGCCCAGTTGATCTATGTTGTGGCGTTCCACAGGGGTCTTTGCTTGGACCTGTTCTCTTCATTCTGTACACTCAGTCGCTCTTGAGTGTCATAGATCATCATCCGGTGTCTCACCAATTGTACGCTGATGACACCCAAATATACAAATCTAGCCACTCAGCTGAAGTTGATGCAACCATCCAAGGTGTAGAGGTGCATTTCTGTTGTGAAATCATGGATTACATGTAAGAAGCTGCAGATGAATGATGATAAAACTGAGGCCCTTCTGATCACAACACAAAGACTTTCTCATTCACATCCATTACCTCAAACAATACTCTGGACAGTACTCTCACATTGCACCAACATGTCATGAACATATGCAAGGCTGCATATCTTGAGCTGAGACATATCAGCTCAATTTGCAAATATCTTCCAGTTTATGCCACTAAAACACTTGTGTGTTCATTAGTACTTTCAAGACTGGACTATTGTAACTCAATTCTGTCTGGTTCATTTCAATATCTACTCCAGAAACTTCAAAAAGTTCAAAACACAGCTGCTCGGATTATACTTAGAGTACCACGATCAGAGCACACCTCCCCGCTGCTCTGTACCCTAAAATGGCTATCCAGTTGATCCAGAATCAAACACAAAATTTGTTCTCTGTGCTACGTTTCACTGTCGGACTCTAGTCCAACATACCTATCCAACCTCACCCATGTGTACACACCAGCAAGATACTTACGCTCCTCTTCTGACAATCATATACTCATTATTCCCACTATGAAAACAAAGTCATATGGACAGTGGTCTTTTGCATACCAGAGCCCAGCAACATGGAATGACTTGCCCACTGAACTTAGACACAAAGACACAGTGATCACATTCAAGAGGGCTCTCAAAACTCACTTATTTCGACTGCAAGAACAAACTTAAAGACCTAATAATGTTTCCTACCTTAAATATTCTCAGCATGTTTTTTATTTTTTATTGTTCTCTAATTTCAGGGTGTTTGTTTTTGTAATCATATCATTATATCTTTTTTTATCTTATAGGTGTTGTCTTATGTTGTAAAGTGCTTAGAGCTTCTAAAGATTTCGCATTATACAAAGTCCTCATTATTATTATAATTGTCATTATTACCAGTTGATCTATGTTGTGGTGTTCCACAGGGGTCTGTTCTTGGACTTGTTCTCTTCATTCTATACATTCAGCCGCTCTCAAGTGTCATAAATCATCATCCAATGTCTCACCAATTGTACGCTGATGACACGCAAATATACAAATCTAGCTACCCAACTGAAGTTGATGCTACCATCCATGCTGTAGAGAGGTGCATTTCTGATGTGAAATCGTGGATGACATGTAACAAGCTGCAGATGACTGATGATAAAACTGAGGCCATTCTGATCACAACACAAAGACTTTCTCATTCACATCCTTTACCTCAAACAATAAATATCAGCAACACCAACATTAAATTCGCACAATCAGTACAAAACCTAGGTGTTACTCTGGACAGTTCTCTCACATTGCACCAACATGTCATGAACATATGCAAGGCTGCATATCTTGAGCTGAGACACATCAGCTCAATTTGCAAATATCTTTCAGTTGATGCCACTAAAACACTTGTGTGTTGATTAGTACTTTCAAGATTGGACTATTGTAACTTAATTCTGTCTGGTTCATCTCAATATCTACTCCAGAAACTTCAAAAAGTTCAAAACACAGCTGCTCAGATCATACTTAGAGTACCACGATCAGAGCACACCTCCCCACTGCTCTGTACCCTACACTGGCTATCCATTCGATCCAGAATCAAACACAAAATTTGTTCTCTGTGCTACGTTTCACTGTCAGACTCTAGTCCAACATACCTATCCGACCTCACCCATGTGTACACACCAGCAAGATACTTACGCTCCTCTTCTGACAATCGTATACTTATTATTGCCACTATGAAAACAAAGTCATTTGGACAGCGTTCTTTTGCATACCAGGGCCCAGCAACGTGGAATGACTTGCCCACTGAACTTAGACACAAAGACACAAGAGTACTCTCAAAACTCACTTATTTCGACTGCAAGAACAAACTTAAAGACCTAATAATGTTTCCTACCTTAAATATTCTCAGCATGTTTTTTATTTTTTATTGTTCTCTAATTTCAGGGTGTTTGTTTTTGTAATCATATCATTATATGTTTTTTTATCTTATAGGTGTTGTCTTATGTTGTAAAGTGCTTAGAGCTTCTAAAGATTTCGCATTATACAAAGTCCTCATTATTATTATTATTATTATTATTATCTGTCAAGGCTAGCAAAATTGCTGACTTTTAGAATGCATATCTGTCAAGGCTAGGAAAATTGTAGAGTGAGAGAATGTGTATCTGTCAAGGATAGTAAAACTGTACACTGATAGACTATGTATCTGTCAAGACTAGGAAGAGTGTAGACTGATAGAAAGTGTATCTGTCAAGGCTAGGAAAATTGTAGACTTATAGAAAGTGTATCTGTCAAGGCTCAGAAAATTGTAGACTGATAGACTGTGTATCTGTCAAGGCTGAGAAAATTATAGACTGATAGAAAGTGTATCTGTGAAGGCTAGGAAAACTGTAGACTGATAGAATGTGTATCTGTCAAGGCCAGGAAAATTGTAGACTGATAGAAAGTGTATCTATCAAGGCTAGGAAATTGTAGACTGATAGAATGTGTATCTGTCAAGGATAGGAAAATTGCTGACTGGTAGAATTTATATTTGTCAAGGCTAGGCAAATTGTAAACTGATAGAATGTGTATCTGTCGAGGATAGGAAAATGGAAGACTGGTAGAATGTGTATCTGTCAAGGATAGAAAAATTGCTGACTGGTAGAATGTATGTCTGTCAGGGCTAGTAAAATTGTAGACTGAGAGAATATGTATCTGTCAAGAATAGGAAAATTGTAGACTGATAGAATATGTATCTGTCAAGGATAGGAGAACTGCAGACGGGTAGAATGTGTATCTGTCAAGGCTAGAATAATTGCAGATCGATAAAATGTGTATCTGTCAAGGCTTGGAAAATTGTAGGCTGATAGAATGTGGATCTGTCAAGGATAGGAAAATTGTAGAATGAGAGAATGTATATCTGTCAAGGATAGGAAAATTGCAGACTGGTTGAATGTGTATCTATCAAGGATAAGATAGAATGTGTATCTGTCAAGGATAGGAAAATTGCTGACTGAGTTAATGTGTATCTGTCAAGAATAGGAAAATTGTAGACTGATAGAATATGTATCTGTCAAGGATAGGAGAACTGCAGATAGATAGAATGTGTATCTGTCAAGGATAGAAAAATTGTAGAATGAGAGAATGTATATCTGTCAAGAATAGGAAAATTGCAGACTGGTTGAATGTGTATCTATCAAGGATAAGATAGAATGTGTATCTGTGAAGGTTAGGAAAATTGCAGACTGGTAGAATGTGTATCTGTCATGGATAGGTAAATTGCAGACTGGTAGAATGTGTATCTGTCAAGGATAGGAAAATTGTAGACAGATAGTGTATCTGTCAAGGCTAAGATAATTGCAGACTGATAGAATGTGTATCTGTCAAGGATAGGAAAATTGTAGAATGAGAGAATGTATATTTGTCAAGGATCGGAAAATTGCAGACTGGTTGAATGTGTATCTATCAAGGATAAGATAGAATGTGTATCTGTCATGGATAGGTAAAGTGCAGACTGGTAGAATGTGTATCTGTCAAGGCTAGGAAAATTGTAGACTGATAGTGTATCTGTCAAGGCTAGGATAATTGCAGACAGATAGAATGTGTATCTGTCAAGGATAGGAAAATTGTAGTATGATAGAATGTATATCTGTCAAGGATAGGAAAATTGCAGAATGGTTGAATGTGTATTTATCAAGGATAAGATAGAATGTGTATCTATCAAGGATATGAAAATTGCAGACTGGTAGAATGTGTATCTGTCAAGGATAGGAAAATTGCTGATTGGTAGAATTTATATCTGTCAAGGCTAGGCAAATTGTAGACTGATAGAATGTGTATCTGTCAAGGATAGGAAAATTGTAGACTGATAGAATATGTATCTGTCAAGGATAGGAGAACTGCAGACGGGTAGAATGTGTATCTGTCAAGGCTAGAATAATTGCAGATCGATAAAATGTGTATCTGTCAAGGCTTGGAAAATTGTAGGCTGATAGAATGTGGATCTGTCAAGGATAGGAAAATTGTAGAATGAGAGAATGTATATCTGTCAAGGATAGGAAAATTGCAGACTGGTAGAATGTGTATCTGTCAAGGATAGGAAAATTGCTGACTGAGTTAATGTGTATCTGTCAAGAATAGGAAAATTGTAGACTGATAGAATATGTATCTGTCAAGGATAGGAGAACTGCAGACAGATAGAATGTGTATCTGTCAAGGATAGAAAAATTGTAGAATGAGAGAATGTATATCTGTCAAGGATAGGAAAATTGCAGACTGGTTGAATGTGTATCTATCAAGAATAAGATAGAATGTGTATCTGTGAAGGATAGGAAAATTGCAGACTGGTAGAATGTGTACCTGTCAAGGATAGGAAAATTGTAGAATGAGAGAATGTATATCTGTCAAGGATAGGAAAATTGCAGACAGGTTGAATGTGTATCTATCAAGGATAAGATAGAATGTGTATCTGTGAAGGATAGGAAAATTGCAGACTGGTAGAATGTGTATCTGTCAAGGATAGGAAAATTGTAGAATGAGAGAATGTATATCTGTCAGGGCTAGGCAAATTGTAGACTGATAGACTGTGTATCTGTCAAGGCTAAGAAAATTATAGACTGATAGAAAGTGTATCTATCAAGGCTAGGAAAATTATAGACTGATAGAATGTGTATCTGTCAAGGCTAGGAAAATTGTAGACTGATAGTGTATCTATCAAGGCTTGGAAAATTGTAGACTGATAGAATGTGTATCTGTCAAGGATAGGAAAATTGTAGAATGATAGAATGTATATCTGTCAAGGATAGGAAAATTGCAGACTGGTAGAATGTGTATCTGTCAAGGATAAGATAGAATGTGTATCTGTCAAGGACAGGAAAATTGCAGACTGGTAGAATGTGTATCTGTCAAGGATAGGAAAATTGTAGAATGAGAGAATGTATATCTGTCAAGGACAGGAAAATTGCAGAATGGTTGAATGTGTATCTACCAAGGATAAGATAGAATATGTATCTGTGAAGGATAGGAAAATTGCAGACTGGTAGAATGTGTATCTGTCAAGGATAGGAAAATTGTAGAATGAGAGAATGTGTATCTGTCAAGGCTAATAAAATTGTAGACTGATAGACTGTGTATCTGTCAATGCTAAGAAAATTATAGACTGATAGAAAGTGTATCTATCAAGGCTAGGAAAATTATAGACTGATAAAAAGTGTATCTGTCAAGGCTAGGAAAATTGTAGACTGATAGAAAGTGTATCTATCAAGGCTAGGAAAATTGTAGACTGATAGAATGTGTATCTGTCAAGGATTGGAAAATTGCTAACTGGTAAAATTTATATCTGTCAAAGCTAGGTAAATTGTAGACTGATAGAATGTGTATCTGTCAAGGACAGGAAAATTGAAGACTGGTAGAATGTGTATCTGTCAAGGATAGAAAAATTGCTGACTGGTAGAATGTATATCTGTCAGGGCTAGGAAAATTGTAGACTGAGAGAATGTGTATCTATCAAGAATAGGAAAATTGTAGACTGATGGAATATGTGTCTGTCAAGGATAGGAGAACTGCAGACGGATAAAATGTGTATCTGTCAAGGATAAGAAAACTGTAGACTGATAGAACGTGTATCTGTCAAGGATAGGAAAATTGTAGAATGAGAGAATGTATATCTGTCAAGGATAGGAAAATTGCAGACTGGTTTAATGTGTATCTATCAAGGATAAGATAGATAGAATGTGTATCTGTCAAGGATAGGAAAATTGCTGACTGGTAGAATGTGTATATGTCAAGGATAGGAAAATTGTAGAATGAGAGAATGTATATCTGTCAAGGCTAGGCAAATTGTAGACTGATAGACTATGTATCTGTCAAGGCTAGGAAAATTATAGACTGATAGAATGTGTATCTGTCAAGGCTAGGAAAATTGTAGACTGATAGAAAGTGTATCTATCAAGGCTTGGAAAATTGTAGACTGATAGAATGTGTATCTGTCAAGGCTAGGATAATTGCAGACCGATAGAATGTGTATCTGTCAAGGATAGGAAAATTGCTGACTGGTAGAATTTATATCTGTCAAGGCTAGGCAAATTGTAGACTGATAGAATGTGTATCTGTCATGGATAGGTATTTTGCAGACTGGTAGAATGTGTATCTGTCAAGGATAGGAAAATTGTAGACAGATAGTGTATCTGTCAAGGCTAAGATAATTGCAGACTGATAGAATGTGTATCTGTCAAGGATAGGAAAATTGTAGAATGAGAGAATGTATATTTGTCAAGGATCAGAAAATTGCAGACTGGTTGAATGTGTATCTATCAAGGATAAGATAGAATGTGTATCTGTCATGGATAGGTAAAGTGCAGACTGGTAGAATGTGTATCTGTCAAGGATAGGAAAATTGTAGACTGATAGTGTATCTGTCAAGGCTAGGATAATTGCAGACAGATAGAATGTGTATCTGTCAAGGATAGGAAAATTGTAGTATGATAGAATGTATATCTGTCAAGGATAGGAAAATTGCAGAATGGTTGAATGTGTATTTATCAAGGATAAGATAGAATGTGTATCTATCAAGGATATGAAAATTGCAGACTGGTAGAATGTGTATCTGTCAAGGATAGGAAAATTGCTGATTGGTAGAATTTATATCTGTCAAGGCTAGGCAAATTGTAGACTGATAGAATGTGTATCTGTCAAGGATAGGAAAATTGTAGACTGGTAGAATATGTATCTGTCAAGGATAGAAAAATTGCTGACTGGTAGAATGTATATCTTTCAGGGCTAGGAAAATTGTAGACTGAGAGAATGTGTATCTGTCAAGAATAGGAAAATTGTAGACTGATGGAATATGTGTCTGTCAAGGATAGGAGAACTGCAGATGGATAAAATGTGTATCTGTCAAGGATAAGAAAACTGTAGACTCATATAATGTGTTGCTGTCAAGGATAGGAAAATTGTAGAATGAGAGAATGTATATCTGTCAAGGATAGGAAAATTGCAGACTGGTTGAATGTGTATCTATCAAGGATAAGATAGAATGTGTATGTCATGGATAGGTAAATTGCAGACTGGTAGAATGTGTATCTGTCAAGGATAGGAAAATTATAGAATGATAGAATGTATATCTGTCAAGGATAGGAAAATTGCAGACTGGTTGAATGTGTATCTATCAAGGATAAGATAGAATGTGTATCTGTGAAGGATAGGAAAATTGCAGACTGGTAGAATGTGTATATGTCAAGGATAGGAAAATTGTAGAATGAGAGAATGTATATCTGTCAAGGTTAGGCAAATTGTAGACTGATAGACTGTGTATCTGTCAATGCTAAGAAAATTATAGACTGATAGAAAGTGTATCTATCAAGGCTAGGAAAATTGTAGACTGATAGAATGTGTATCTGTCAAGGCTAGGAAAATTGTAGACTGATAGAAAGTGTATCTATCAAGGCTAGGAAAATTGTAGACTGATAGAATGTGTATCTATCAAGGCTAGGAAAATTGTAGACTGATAGAATGTGTATCTGTCAAGGCTAGGATAATTGCAGACTGATAGAATGTGTATCTGTCAAGGATAGGAAAATTGCTGACTGGTAGAATTTATATCTGTCAAAGCTAGGCAAATTGTAGACTGATAGAATGGGTATCTGTCAAGGATAGGAAAATTGAAGACTGGTAGAATGTGTATCTGTCAAGGATAGAAAAATTGCTGACTGGTAGAATGTATATCTTTCAGGGCTAGGAAAATTGTAGACTGAGAGAATCTGTATCTGTCAAGAATAGGAAAATTGTAGACTGATGGAATATGTGTCTGTCAAGGATAGGAGAACTGCAGACAGATAGAATGTTTATCTGTCAAGGATAAGAAAATTGTAGACTGATGGAATGTGTATCTGTCAAGGCTAGAATAATTGCAGACTGATAGAATGGGTATCTGTCAAGGATAGGAAAACTGTAGACTGATAAAATGTGTATCTGTGAAGGATAGGAAAATTGCAGACTGGTAGAATGTGTATCTATCAAGGATAAGATAGAATGTATATCTGTCAAGGATAGGAAAATTGCAAACTGACAACATTTGTATCTGTCAAGGATATGAAAATTGCAGACTGGTAGAATGTGTATCTGTCAAGGATATGAAAATTGTAGACTGATAGAGTGTGTATCTGTCAAGGATAGGATAGTTGCAGACTAATGGTATGTGTATCTGTCAAGGCTAGAATAATTGCAGACTGCTAGAATGTGTATCTGTCAAGAATAGGAGAATTGCAGACTGACCACATTTGTATCTGTCAAGGATAGGAAAATTGTAGGTTGATTACATTGTGTATCTGTCATGGCTAGGAAAATTGCAGACTGATAGAATGTGTATCTGTCAAGGATAGGAAAATCATAGACTGACAGAGTGTGAATCTGTCAAGGCTAGGAAAATTGCAGACTGATAAAATGTGTATCTGTCAAGGCTTGGAAAATTGCAGGCTGATAAAATGTGTATCTGTCAAGGATAGGAAAATTGTAGACTCACAGTGTGTATCTATCAAGGCTAGGAAAATTGCAGATTGATAAAATGTGTATCTGTCAAAGATATGATAATTCCACCCTAGCTTCAGAATTTTGCATCTGACCCGAGGCTTTGCTGAGTGTTGGATGCACAATTCTGATCCCAAGGGTGGAACATTTTATCTAACACAAATAAATATGAAAGGATTATTTTTACACATTCCTAAAAAGAAGCTAAGGGTCATAGTCAAAATAGCATACTGTGAATTCAGATGTAATTTTCAAAATAGCTAACCTTCCACATAGAATTTCATCACCATGAACAGTTAGACTACACTGAAATATTTGGTGTAAACTTAAAATAACATTTAAACACATAGCAGTATTTAAAGAACTTGGTTGAGGAGTTGACAATACTGAATCCTGATGTGTAGTGCACATCACCTTGTGCAATAATATAGAGATGAACAGGCTAAAATATAAAGTCCATTCTTATCCATAAGATTAAATGGAACAGACAAAACAATTATTATACAGTCCACAATTTAGCTTTGAGGTTACTGTTCCTGTAAGAATACAAGTTTCATCTTTTCACAGCAATACTGATAAATGTGCAGAAGTACAGCAGTCATATAATGAAAGATAAAGATATCCTCCACTGGTGTTCTACACTGGAAACAAAATCACGTATATACAGGAATTACGAGAAATTGTGATATCCTCCATCCTTCCATCCTGTGTAACCTTTTTTCTTTATAGATTGGTTGCCATTTGTTGGTGAAAGTCTTTATTGTCTTCATAGATTGATTGCCATTTGTTGGTTAAGGCCTTTATTGTCTTTATAGACTGGTTGCCATTTGTTGGTGAAAGTCTTTATTGTCTTCACAGATTGATTGCCATTTATTGGTTAAGATCTTTATTGTCTTTATAGATTGGTTGCCATTTGTTGGTGAAAGTCTTTATTGTCTTCATAGATTGATTGCCATTTATTGGTTAAGGTCTTTATTGTCTTTATAGATTGGTTGCCATTTGTTGGTGAAAGTCTTTATTGTCTTCACAGATTGATTGCCATTTGTTGATTAAGGTCTTTATTGTCTTCATAGATTGATTGCCATTTGTTGATTAAGGTCTTTATTGTCTTCACAGATTAATTACCATTCATTGGTTGTTTAAATGTGTGGTTTGCAGTAACTGTGAATTCCAATAAAATAGGTACCTACAAATAATAGTGAATTTGCAGTAACTATGAATTCCATGAAAATCAATACCTATGAATAATAGTGAATTTACAGTAACTATGAAATTCATCAAAATTGGTAGCAACAATAATAGTGAATTTGAAGTCACTATGAAATCCATGATAATTGGTACTAACAAATAACAGTGAATTTGCAGTCACTATGAAATCCATAATAATTGGTACTAACAAATAATAGTGAATTTTGCAGTAACTATGAAATTCATGAAAATTGGTACCAACAAGTCATAGTGAATTTGCAGTAACTATAAAATCCATGAAAATTGGTACCAACAAGTCATAGTGAATTTGCAGTAACTATAAAATCCATGAAAAATGGTACCAACAAGTCATAGTGAATTTGCAGTAACTATAAAATCCATGAAAAATGGTACCAACAAGTCATAGTTAATTTGCAGCAAACTAAGTCACATGAATGTCTGTCAATTTTATATGATATTTCAGGAGTTAAATTTGTGTCATCTGAGCCTTATCCTAAATCCTCCAGATCATTTTGAGAAGCCAGTAATAGATTTTCCAATGCACCTGACCTTCCTTTGTTTCCCAATAGAAGAGGTTCTGCGAATCATCACGTGTATACTTGTAGAGGAACGTCTTCTCTTTTTAACAACAAACTATGCTCTGCTTACAGTTGTCATGGAGGTGAGACATTATGTATACTATAAATCACAACTTTTTCATGGTCAAAGAATTTTGCATGATTTATTTTGGAACATTGTTGTCAGAAAAATATTGTTTATCTTTAATAGCAAAAATATTTTCATACCATCAACATCTTGCAAATACATGTATATCAAATTTAAACAGTTAAAATAACACAATGATGGTAAAGTTTAGTTATTAGCAGTTTCATTTGCCTATTGAAGAGCTAAGTAAATGTAAACTCGAGATAATCATTGATATTTAGCTTTTTTTCTAACCTCTGCTAAATTATAGCCTTTATTTAGCACATTAAATTATTTTTTAAAATATAAATACATGCTGAACATCAGATAACTATTATACAGTATTGATGATATATAGACAGACAGACAGACCATTGTCCAAGGAAGACCTACAAATTACATCATTGTAATTTTTTGCTTCTGAGTTTTATAGTATACTATATAATTAATCAGAAAGCACCATAAGATGTTCCTTATAATAACAAATAAAGCATTGCAAGAGAAATAATTATCAAGAAGACTTGTATTTATGTGCTTAAGAAATATTACAAGTTCTAAAGAAATTTTCATCAAGAGCTAATACAGGATAAGCATGGATTACTATTAAAAAGAATGGTACTCTTGTTCTTTAAGCCACATTTTGAGAAATGAACATAATGTGTTCAATTTCAGAGCTTCAGAAACTTCATTCTGCCATTCAGCTGGCGTTTTACATATGTTCCAGTTTTGCCATCAAAGTCTCTGGGCTTTCTTCAGGCTCCAGGTACCTTCATGTTTGGTTGTCATTCCAGACACAAAGAGGAAGCAGAACAGGTTAGTGATTTGTGCATGCTGATGCCAGTTGCAGTGTTCATTCCAAAACTGCACATGCATTTTTTTCTGGATTATATAGTGCAAATGAGATGTTACAGATTTTTTAAAAATGGTGGAATAATTCATCAAAAAAACATTTTGCTTTCAGTATAACATTGTTGTTAATGTTGGTATGGACATAGGGTTCAGTATAACATTGTTATTGATGTTGGTATGGACATGGGGTTCAGTATAACATTGTTGTTGATGTTGGTATGGACATAGGGTTCAGTATAACATTGTTGTTGATGTTGGTATGGACATAGGGTTCAGTATAACATTGTTGTTGATGTTGGTATGGACATAGGGTTCAGTATAACATTGTTGTTAATGTTGGTATGGACATAGGGTTCAGTATATCATTATTGTTGATGTTGGTATGGACATAGGGTTCAGTATAACATTGTTGATGTTGGTATGGACATAGGGTTCAGTATGGTGGCGCTATACAGTTTCGCATTTTGCATAGGGTTAGGAATTTAAAGAAAAAGAATGTCCCCGGCTTTCCTCACTGGTTATACTGGCTATTTAAAAAAGACCTTGTATATCTTAGGTATAATGCAAAGAACCTTTAATTCCCTTTATTTTGGTGTATGATTGATGGGTGTACTATGGGTTATAGAGTATATAGCTTGGCCTTACTTCAAATGTGCACCTTTCAAAAAAGTGCTAGCTCTACTTGGTCATTTTCACTTCCTGAACTTCAGAGGTCAATTGTATAAAAAAGAGCCGATAACTTTTTTTACATTTTATATATTTGGTAATTCATTCATTGCACTTTCAGAAGCTGGTATTGTCTAGTCTGGCAAGATTCATTTTCCCTATTTTAATAGCTGCTATGTATAGTGTACTTTAGACTAATTCAGACTGATTTTTTAACACAAGGGAGCAGTCATTTTAGTTAGCAGTGTGCTTAAATCATGTAAAATTTCCAAAAGTACAATATCCAAAAGAAATATCATCCACATTACATTAATGTAGCATAGAGGTATGCAAACATTCTCTCCACTGTGCATGTTTTAAATGCGAACTACTTCACCTTACATACGTCACTCTCTCAAAAGTACATATTATCTGGTGAGCGCCACCTATATCATTATTGTTAATGTTGGTATGGACATAGGGTTCAGTATATCATTGTTGTTGATGTTGGTATGGACATAGGGTTCAGTATAACATTGTTGTTGATGTTGGTATGGACATAGGGGGTACTCACCATTTAATATGTACTTTTGAAAGAGTGACGTATGTAAGGTGAAGTAGTTCACATTTAACTCATGCACAATGGAGAGAATGTTGGCATACCTCTATGCTACATTAATGTAATGTGGATGATATTTCTTTGGATGTTGTACTTTTGGAAATTTTACATGATTTAAGCACACTGCTAACTAAAATGACTGCTCCCTTGTGTTAAAAAATCAGCCTGAATTAGTCTAAAGTACACTATACATAGCAGCTATTAAAATAGTGAAAAATGAATTTTGCCAGACTAGACAATACCAGCTCCTGAAAGTGTAATGAATGAATTACCAAATATATAAAATGTTAAAAAAGTTATCAGCTCTTTTTTATACAATTTACCTCTGAAGTTCAGTAAGTGAAAATGACCAAGTAGAGCTAGCACTTTTTTGAAAAGTGCACATTTGAAGTAAGGCCAAGCTGTATACTCTATAACCCATAGTACACCCATCAATCATACACCTAAATAAAGGGAATTTAAGGTTCTTTGAATTATACCTAAGATATCTACAAGGTCTTTTTTAAATAGCCAGTATAACCAGTGAGGAAAGCTGGGGAAATTCTTTTTCTTTAAAATCCTAACCCCATGCAAAATACGAAACTGTAGAGCATCACCATAGGGTTCAGTATAACATTGTTGTTGATGTTGGTATGGACATTGGATTCAATATAATATTGTTGCACGTAGTTCATTTTCTCCATCAGATACATTGCCAGATCACATCAACATTGGGAAATTAAACCTCAAATTCCTGAAGGATCACACAGATTTGTTTTAACAGTCTATATATCAATTGGTTGGCATCCATTAGTCTCAAGAGATGATGGAAGTGTGCCCATGAGAGTTTTCCTGGTTAGTGGTTGTACAGCGACTGCTGTGGCTGTGGAGCCCAACATGGGAGTGGCAGTCCTTGATACACTTGCTGCACTTGAAGCTTGAAGTTTGAGTCTAGTGTGGGTTGGAGCTGCCTCTTCTTCCTCTGAGATCACTTTTCATCAGGTAGCAAGTGTAGCTTGTCCTTGCCGGCTTTCAGACCAGTGATCGGAGCATGTTGCCAGCTGGAACTGCCTAGAGCATGCTCTTCCCAGGTGTTCACATCGATGTCAAGGGTTTCATATTGCACTTGCAGACATCCTTGAAATGGAGATGTGGACATCCAATCAACTTTTTGCCAGAGGCAAGTTTTGAATAAAGGTTTTTGGGGATACTTCCATCCTCCATTCAGCCATCTGATGCAGTGTCGGCAGAGGAGTGTGACCATGCTGGGAATCTGGGCATACTCAAGCACCACCTTATTGTTTGTTACTCGATCACTCCAGGTGATCCCTAGTATTGGAGGCGTCGCATGTAAAAGGCGCCCAGTCTTTTTTCTTGTGAGGCATACAGAGTCCAGGTTTCACTGGAGTACAGGAAAGTGCTTAGCACACAGGCACAGTACATGGAGGTCTTAGCGTTTAGAGTCAGCATGCTGCTATTCTGCATTCTCTGCGACAACCTGGAGAGAGTTGTTGATGCCTTTCCAATCCGCTTGTCGAGCTCATCATTGAGCAAGAGGTTGTTGGTGATGGTAGAGCTGAGGTATGTGAACTGACTGACTATCTCAAGTTCTTAGTTGTTGATGATGATGCTTCAGGAGTCAGCGGTCCATCAGGTGCTGTAGCTCAGCTTCTGTGTGAGTGGCTAGAGCACCATCGTCTGTGAAGAGCATGTCCCTGATGGTTGCTTCATGCACTTTGCTCTTTGCTTTTAGTTGTGCCAGGTTGAACAGTCTGCCCATCAGGTCACATGTGCATGTAGATCCCTTCTGTGGATGTCCCAAAAGCTTGCTTGAGCAGGACAGCAAAGGAGATGCCAAAGAGCATGGGTGCAAGGATGCAGCCTTGTTTCTAAAGTCACATAGTCCCAGTCAGTCTCGATTTCACTATTATCATTCACACATTAAGAATGAATTTAAAAAAAAGAAGTTTACTTTATTCTCAATCAAGGTCAGGAACTAGGTCAGCTTTTAGATACAGAGTTCAATGTTTATGACAAAACAATCAGGTCAAAATAATTTCTGGTTAGTATGAAATTCCAGTAAAGAAAATTACATTACTTAACATGTAATGAAATAAAAATAATTTAAAAAAAAAAAAACTTACAAAGAATTAAATTAAATCAAATATACATAACAGCATAAATACTTAAAGTATACATGGAAAAATCGTTGCACATCTTGCCAATTTAGCCTTATACCAAGGATTGGTGAACCTTCCTTCATGTTTTGTTCAGAATTTTCTGAAAGAGAATCTTGCAGTTCTCACATGTTGGGGCAGACATCTTTATTGGTCGGTGAATCCCCTCCCAAAGAAGAGTCTAGACATTCGAGAAGTTGATCAATTTTACTATGTAGGGAGGCGATGAACAGTTTTCATGTTCCTAGCAGCATGCATGCCTCAGGTTGCAGATTGCTTCCTCAATTTGGGGAGGGGGAAGGTAGAGCACCACAATAGTTGGTTTTACCCTCCTATTAGGGAAGTTGAGCACTGCGATAGCAGGTTGTGTCCTTTAGGGAGGCTGAGCACCATGATAGTGAGGTGCACCCTCCCTTTAGTGAGGTAGAGCACTGCAATAGCAGGTTGCACCCTGCCTTGAAGGAGGTGGAGCATTGCAACTGTATGATTATACCCTCCCTTTTGGAAGATAGAACACACTATCAGGAGGTTGCTCCCTCCCATTAGGGAGGTAGAGTACCACAGTATATTGTACTTCTTGCAGCATGTTGCCCTCCTTCTTTTCAGGAGGCAAAACACCACACCCATGATGCACACAGTGATAAATCAGCTGAAGACGAAGTCTTCCCCATCTATCACTTATCAGCCTCTCAGTATGGGGACAGGGCAAGATGAAGCTTTCCTCTCTCTTTTAATATCCCACCCTGTGCAGGATTTAGAATCTATACACAGGACTCAGGTTAGGAATGGGGACCTCATTGGTGTTCCCCTGTTCCAAATTATACCTAGGAACCATTATGGGATGTAGGCCTTCCACCTTAGGGTGTTTGTCCATTATTCACCATGGACTTTACAGATGATCTTTCCCTTACAGTTGAACTGTTGCTGCAGCTCATGTCCCACCACCAGGTGGCTTCCTTTTGCAAGGCTTAAGGTGATATATTATCTAGCGTAGACAGACCCTCTTGTCTCTCATCTATAATTCATGATGAACCAGGTACTGTGGCACAGAGTGCTTCTTTACCACTTAAAGGGATATAGTGATGCCCAGCCACTCTCCAACTCAGAGTGTCCTAGATATTGATGAAGATCTCTCTCTCTCTCCTAGTTGTCTCCAATGACAGAAGCTATGGCAAATGGTACCTTCTCTCAGGCCCACCCCTTCATCTTAGACAGATGAGGAAGAGGAGGTCTGGTCCTTTGATAATGAGTTAAACAAGGTTTACTCTCTGTTCCCCCCAAGACTGGTGCCCCCAACCACCTTGTACACAGTCCATAAGGATCCTTTCCATTTTGGGCAATATCTCTAGGGTACAGCTCAACAAGACCTCTTACTTCTCTCACATTCATCCATAATTGAGAAAATATGGAGGTATTCACAAGGCCAGTGTAGGTCAGCAACAAAGAGGATGGTCTGTTCCTCCCGCAACATTGAGACTTTCTATTTCTTCTTCCAGCTACTGGGTACATTCCCTGAAGTGGTTTATTGGACCTAATTCCCATCAAAACAATTGATGCCATGGAGCAGAAAACCAGTTCCTTGTAACTATATTTGCATGGCAACCTATTCTCAGCTACTTCCTTCATTATGCTGAGAGAGAGATCTTTGAATCCAGCTGCATTACTATGTGTACAGGATGCTGTGGCCAAACATCTTAGTATGCATTCTGTTGCCATGGCATTATTGCAGGATTTTCTGTGATGCTGCAATTGACTCGTCAAAGGTTTTGCTTAACCAAAGTAAAGACCTTCTAAGGGCTGCTCCTCTAGAAGCCAAGACCCTTTTGGAGGCATCATTCCACCCTGACTTCTCCATTCTTGCTGGATCAACAGCATTGATTTTTTCTCTTCACTCCCAGTACATTGCAATCAACCAGGAAATAAGATCAGGCAATCACTGTCTGAGGCCATCTGCAAATTTTTCAAGCAGGTGCAAACTTAGGTGAATCCCCAGCTCTTGCTAGACCACTTCCTCATCACATCCATGGTGCTCAGGTCACTGCATATCAATGAGGAAGTTCTCTGACCCTCCTTCCTTTCCTACTGCCAGGAAAGGAGGAGGCAGCCTAGCAAATTAAACCGTCTCCTGCCATGCATCTACTTCACTCACATCCAAGAAGGTGCTAGCCCAGGCCTCTTAGGGTTTGGTAAAGCAATACGGACAGTAGGTGGCTTGTCTTCATTGTAAATAAGGGTTATTGTCTCCAGTTTGTGTCAACCCCAACTATCAAGGACCTCCATGTTCTTTCCCCAGTCCAATCTGGTGCAATTTAGGAAGAGGTACACACCCTTTTGCAGAAAGGGCAGTCAATAGGGTCTTGAACAATCAGTCTCCCTACATCTACTCTCAGATCTTCTTGGTCACTAGAGAAGCAGAAAATTTCAAACTTCAATTGATCTCGACCATCCAGTTTCTGTTGGAAGAAACCTTCTAGATGGAGACAACCTCCTCAATCCAGAATGCTCTTCATTTTATTTGATTGGGCCATTTCCATCAACCTTCAGGGTGCCTATTCACACACACCCTTCTTTCCTCCACACTGCAAACATCTCCCATTTTTGCAGAGATCAGGAAGTTTTTCAATTTTAGGTTCTGCCGTTTGGAATCTATTTTGCACCCAGGGTCTTCACTTGGATCATGGGAGTGGTATTGGCCTACCTCTGAGTACATGTAACATCGATTGTCCAGTATTTTGATGACCGGCTGATCAGCAGTGTTCAAGTTCAGTCCAGTCATAAGGGTGCTATGAGAAAACCGTTTTTTTTCTGCTCGTCTTAAATGCCACTTGCATAATCTACATTTCCTCCTTCTCTCAAGTTGGAAGCCTCAGAGACTTTCTATCAACCAAGGTTTACCTAGGTCCAGTTTTTCACTTCCATTTGCTTGGTAGATTGGATGAATTGAGACATATTCCTGATGGGGTTCCAATGCACACACCCGATCCCCATTCCTATCTATTTGCCAGTGCATAAGATTCTGGTTAGGGGGCTCATTTAGAGCTTGTGGGCATAATTCTCCATGTTTTTTTTACTCAGGCAGATTCCACATCAACAGCCTAGAATGAAAGCAGTATATCTAGCTTTGCATAATGAGGGACTGATATGTCATGGTCTCCTCAGACAACAAGTCAGTCTTAGTGTATCCAGGGATGTGATTTTTGTCTTAGTGTATCCAGGGATGTGATTTTTGTCTTAGTGTATCCAGGGATGTGATTTTTGTCTTAGTGTATCCAGGGGTGTGATTCTTTTAATACTTATTGTTGACAAAATATACCTTTTGGTGATTTTTGTTTGCAACAGTATTATTTTGCTGTTTAAACTTGAGTATACAAGCTTAGGTTTGGGGTGGAGAAATTCAAAGGCACCATGAAAGGAAGCCACAAACTTGGATATAAAATGCACTGGGAACTATCTGTTGTTACGTAAACAAATCATTTGTTTATTTTGAAAAACACGTCTTAACAGCACGTTTTACACTGCAATCTGATTATTTTGACACCTGGCCTGGGTAAGCTCTGATACACTCAGATAGTCATGCTACTGGATTAGCTACAATCGATTAACCTCTGAAGACAGGAACAGAAATGGCTGCATCGACCAAGTGAGGTTTATTTTCGTTTTTTTAATGTACACACAAAAAAGTTTTGATGAAACTTCAAGTAAAACTGATTACCTTTGAAGCAAAAAGTGGTCACAATCAATGCTCTACTGCAATTATTTGTAGTTATCAATGCAATAACAAACTGGCATTTGTTTGGTTTTCAAAAGGTTCTTTTTAGTGGTGACTTTAATAACACCAACACCTTCATCAAAGCAAGCTGACAGCAGTCTTCAATAAAAACAAAGCACCCTTCATCCAAGGAAGTCAGCACCAAATGTAAATAAAAGCAATGGAAGCTGATTGATTGTTACATTTTCCAAAGTGATTCAGACACATTTTTATGCCATGGAAGTTTCTACTTTGCATGAAAAATGTTTATGCAGGATTACGATCTCTGCCACAGGAAGCATAAAAAGCAAATTACATTTTGAATCGTTTGAAACCATATATATTTTGATGCAAAGATGTTTGTTAAACTTTTTATTTTGCTCATATGTTTTCATTTCTGTATTAACATCCTCACCCTTTGGTAGCCTTGTCAACTTGTTAGCTGTCTTCCTCTGACCAAAATGTAGGCCATGTACATGTGTGATTTAACAACTATAAAGCTACATACTACTGGCAACCCCATCTCATTGAATTTCTTAGTGACACATGCTTGACAGTGGGATAGATCAAATAAGACTTACATTTTTTAATTTTGTTTAATATTTTTTTTTATACATAATTATTTGTGCTTTCTAACATGATGTGAATGATAAATTAATTTTCTAACATGTGATCCTTACTTGAATTTATGGATTTTTCATAAACATGTACAGTACTTTATACATTATGGCTTCTTCTACACAGTTGTAAGTTGTCCATACACACATGTATTTCAGAATAGTTTTATCTCCAAATAATCAAAATTTCAAAAAAAATTCTCTCAATGTAAATCCTACTTACTGACATCAGGTCACCTCTTACAAATTTCACTTGTTTGTGAAATTTGATTTTTTAAGCCCTCCTTCACTAATCTCCACACCCACTTAAGTCAACAATATAACCTTGGTAACAGGAATATCAAGATGGATGGGTAGTACTGTACATGTATTATGAAAATGGCAACAATTTTTTAAAAGTTTTTAACAAAATATTGAGGTTGATGATTTTATTTTGCAATAACTTTATTAATAACCAGCACTAGCCCTGCATATTTATTGATGTCAAGGAGGCACACATGCCCCTTCACTTTGAGTGGAGGTCTGAAACCTAATCATCTGGGCAGCCTCAGAGAATGTCACAATGCAAGTTTATCATGTATTTGTATATGCCATTTCTGTTTGGGTTTTCATTCACAGTGCAGTTACGTAGAACATTAAGTGGTGAATTTAAAATTTAGCCATCTTATCAAAATCAACACATACAGTAAGACTAATGAGACAAAATATAAATGTAGCAAAAGATTTATTTGACAACTCATTGATGAGAAGCAACATCACTACAGCAAATGAATGAATGACACCTATATGCACATAGTAATCCTAGGTATTATGGAACTACTTAGCTTCATACTGTGATTGAAACTAAAGCAAATAATCATTAATGTAGGAACTGTTATATCACAATACTAGATAAGATTTTCTTGGTATTTGTTAATGTCAATGTCAAAATTGTTTTTGTCTTGCCCCTGGAAAACTATAAGTATCAATTTTCTGGTGAAATAGAAATGGTGTCTACAGTGCATCATGACATCAATGTAAATGTCTGGTGTTATTTTTTATAAGGGCATGTTTTCTACATTAGTTGCTGTAGACTTTGGGATCATGTTACTATATGTCTAAAGTTTGTGCCTTGATATGCTTTATTGTATTGTCTTTGTCAGCAGAAAGTTAGATTATTACACAGTTCTCAAATGAAACAATATGTCCCGCTGAATGCTTGTGATTTAAAAAAAAAATCAATCATTATGTCATTTTTCAGGACATGGAACTGGGTACGTAAAATATTAATGACATGGCATAAATAGTAGCCCAGGATATTAGGAATGAAAAAGATATACTAGATCCATGGAGAGTAGTCAATTCAGATGTAAGACTATTTACCTAGAGACAACCCAGTCCCATAAAGCAAAGCATATTAGATTATTTCCTGATTTCTGAGGACATATTTTCATATTTCACAGATTCAGCTCTTGTTCCTGGGTACAAAACAGACCGCTCTGCTATAGATTCGAACCTTGTTCTTTTTTACACTTCTCAGAGGTCATGGTTGTTGGAAATTTAGTGCAAGACTTCTAAAACAAAAGGAATACACAAATATAATTTTAAAATGTATTGTAAAAACTGTTGATGAATATGATGTTGAGGTTGGTGAAAATGATTTACCACAAGTAAAGCTAACTTGTAATCATCAGCACATTTTTGAAAATCTTAAAATGAAAATCAGAACTGACTCAATTGAATGTTCATAAACAAAACAAAAACAAAAAGAAAACAAAAAACAACACATCAAAAACAATTTGAAGATAAAATATTAATTTTAAACAAAAAGGTTAATCAAAGAAATGATACAAAGATTATAACACAAATCAATAATAAACAAACTGAATTAGAGACAATAAGGTGGGTTACATGGAAGGAGTAATGATAAGATCTAAAGCAAAATGGTACTATGAATTCAGTGAAAGAATTCAAAATACTATCTTAACCTGGAACAAAATATTGAAGGAATTATTTCTGGATGATGGTGAGAGGTTAACAGATCAAAATGAAATATTGAATGAGCAAAAAGATTTCTTTGAAAAACTTTATAAAAGCAAAGCTAATAGAGATCTACAAACAGGCAAACACTTCTTCATGCATGACATGAAACTTACAGCTGATGAAAATGTCTCTTGTGAGGGTAAGCTGACCTTTCTTTAGTGTCGTTCAGCATTAAAAAAAAAGCATGAAAATTGAAGCCTGTCATGGCTATGATGGATTGACAGTCTAATTTCTTTTGGAAAGATTCAGAAGGATTTATATATAGACTTTTGAATTTTGGATATAAAAACAAAACTCTCTAAAAATTTCAGTTCCAGGGAATTATCGCATGTATTTCAAAAGAAAATAAAGATGGAACTGGAGACCAATTTCATTGCTTAATATATACTATAAAATAGCATCAGCTTCAATAGCAAATAGGCTTAGGAACTTCCTTCTATTATAAGTGACAGTTTGAAAGGTTTTATGCAAGGGAGATTTATTAGCAGCAAAACTAGAATTTTATAAGATTTTGTGAACTACCTCAACAAAAGAGATCAGTGTGGCCTTCTCTTATTGATTTTGGAAAAGCACTAGACTTAGTCAGATGGGGCTTTTTGGAAGATACTCTGAATTCTTTCAACTTTGTTGATTCTGTTTGTCAGTGGTTCATAGCATTTTGAGACAAATCCACATGCAGTGTCATTAAAAGTAGTTATCTGTCTCAGTTCTTTCATTTATAGAGAGGATGCTGTCAAAGAGACCTATTAGCATCATATTGGTTTATTATAGGAATAGAACATGTCTGCAATGACCAGTCTCATTTATAATGATGGAGAATCTAAACTATGTCAGTATGTTTATGTTACCTTTTTACTATTGGATGGCTGTCCGCAGTCTTTCAGGTCTACCATCTAAACATGTAGGGATTTTGAAATACTGTCTGATTTACATTATAATTTATTAAAATCAAAAGCTATTTGGATAGGAAGGAACAAATTCTGAAAAGAAAAAAATAGGCCCAACTTTGATTCTTTCTTTTTTAGGATTAGAATTCGTCATATATTGACGATAGGCCAGGCCATTTTTACCTGAAACTGAAAAATTTCAAATCAGTTTCAAGTAGGCAACTAATGCTTATTTCAATTATTGTCAGTTAATGGCTCATGATTTTTTTTTTTACTGGTCCCTCACTATTAGTGTTCAGTGGCCGATTGGCCCATCATAGTGGAAAAATCTTCTATACTGACCTAGAAATAAAGTCTTCTTATTCTCCTAAGATTTTTTTTTTTTATTCTTGATTATAAAGTCTCAAGCCCATTGCACAAATATTAGGAAGCTTCTTGTCAGGAAATTACAACATTCTCGCTACTCCTTTAAAAGGCCATTGATAAATATACCTAAAGTGCACTGGGAATCTGGGTCCTTGAAAAAATTGGATGAAGTCATTTAAAAGTCTTTGAAAAGTCCTTGAATTTTGTCACACCAAAGGTGTATGAACCATGTTATATTAACAAGAAAAACACCTTTACAAATGTAACATCAGAAATTTTTTACACTTAATGAATAAGAATTTAAAACCTTTATATAAAGATTTAGTCAAGAACAGATCAAATATACCTTATGGGAAACATGAGGCATGGTCAAGATAATTAAGTGACCAAACCTGGAAAAAATTCTCTAATTTTATGACACCAAAGATACAAATTTAATTGCCTTCAAGTTTTAAATTCATGCACAGAATTTTTTGAACAAATCAAGTATTGAAAACAATTAAATTTCATTGATGACATACATGTACTTTTTCTAAACAAGAAGTTGAAAATATTGAACACCTATTTTATGATTGTCCAGTCATTGAACAGCTTTGGAAATTCTTTACTGCATGGATTGAGAATTATGTACTCTCGGTACCAAGTATTATGATTTCAAAAAGAGATGTTTTCTTTGCAAATGACAAATTTGGTGATTTAATTAATTTTTTCATTTTGATTGCAAAATATCTAATTCACAAGTCTCACTACTGTATGCTTCAAGGAAATGAAATTGTACATGTTACAAAAGTATAAACTAGAAAGCACTGGAAAATGTTCAAGATGCAGAATTATTGTTTTAGATTACAAACAATGGAAAAATATTTAGCAAAGCTGTGTAATAAGACATACACATGTGAGAAAAAAGTGGACAGTTTGTAGAATACTATAGCCAAACATTGAGTTTTTATGTAATATTTTCTGGTTGGAATAACATCTTAATATATGTATGTTCTTCTGTCTCAGTTTGTGTTTTTGTGTGTGTGTGAGAGAGAGTTTGCATTTGTGTCTATTAATATAGACTGTAAAACTAGAAATTGGGATTTTTTAAGTAATTATGTAAAACACCCAAAACTGAGTGTCAGGTGGTGTATAAGGGAATTTGTAAAATCTTGACATATGAAATGTTGTCAATAAAAAGTAAAATTAAAAATTATTTTGTCATTTGTTGCATCGCTTTTGTATCTTTATCTTATGAGAGTATTGGGTCAGTGCTATACTGAGTACATTTCAGCACTGAAGATATATTACTCTAACCTTTAAAATACAATGATATATGTACTTAAATATTTTCAAGATTTTATGGTTATAAGAAGCTAAAACTAGAAACCTTTTTGGTTTCTGAACTTTTCCCCCTCGCCCACTTTCAATCAGAATAAATTATTCTCTAATTTCTGTATTATCTAATTTTAGATAAAAAGTGTATAGAATATAAATTTGTTTTGCACTTTTCATTAAACAGGTAGAAGGATTGGTGTTGGTTGATATTGATACTGGAATGGTTAAAATCAATCCTGATGAAAATGGGAAGGTCAAGAACATTCCCATGATGCCTTTGGAACCTGCTAATGCGTTCAAGTCCAAATGCAAGCAGATAGTATTGCAGTTTACACTGATGGACCTAAACAGGTTTGATCATTTATGACTAACAAAAAATCATTTGCCATACTTGATTTAAATTTAATGAACTTCATAGAGTACAAATTTCCTAATTACTGGTACTCATTTTGCATTAGTGATAAATCAGGTTTTAACAATTTCATACATTTGATACATTAAAAAAATAAAAATAAAGCAATTAAAAGTTTTTTGTTGTTGTTGATTACCATCTCTTTAATCCTACACATCATATACATTTGAGAATATTCTACAATAGAAGACTGCTGCATCATAGAGTTACATGTATGTTCCTTTTCTGATTATAGCAGATTTATCTTTAATCTTCTAAAAGATGACACTGGTTTACAAATTTCCCCAGAAGACTTTCGTACATTATGCCAGATTTATTTCTTTTTATTGGAACACTTGGATTGTTCAGGTAGTCCATTGTTGATATGTATTTTTATAATAATGTCATATCACAAAGTGAAGGTTGGCCTTAGTGAAAATCAGCTGGGAAAATTAAAGGTGCAATGAAAAGAATTGTGGGGTCACACTGAATCTTTCTGCAGCAAAATTAACTGGAAATGTCCCTGTGTGGTTGAACCAAACGCAGTCAACTTAATGCAGCCAAACACAATAAAACCTCAGTGATGCTGAAATTATATATTTCAAAGGTGACACAAATGCAAAAGACCAGTGGAAATATTACCATTCCTTGCAGTGATTCCATCATTGTTTGCAGCAGTGGCTCTAATGGTTGCAAAAGCTGTGGTGTTAGATACTATTGGAATGGCATACAGAATGGCATTGAATATGGCAGTGGGAGCCAGGCCTGGTAACTCTAAAAAATGGAAAAGGCCTTCATTTACCAGGAACAAGTCATCAAATACTGCAGAAGAAGAGGCCTTCAAATACTTAGTACAACACGCATAAGGTCATGCATCCTTTGACCAGTCTTGATTTGCTTGTGATGGTAAAATTAGTCAAGCAGTTTCATGGCATCTTTAAAGAGATGAACTTGCATCTATGGTGCAACGTATGTGTGAAACCAGAATTGTTCAACTGGATTTCACAACAGGACCTGGTACTAATTGTGTTACTTACATGGTGAAACCTTGACATCATTTGTATTTTGACTCATATAGACTTCCACCACCAGCTGATTTGTTTGATTATTTAACCAGTTATCATGGTGACAACCACTGTTTTGCTCAACTATACAAGTACAGACTTGAGTTAGATGTAGTCACCTTGTTGTTGAAGTGTTGCGTGTAGTGGCCAAAAGCAAAGAGTCCTCAAGGCCAACCAACTTGGTTGATTTCACATTGAAGTATGTTTAATATATAAAATGTCTATTAATATTTTTATGAATATTACTGACATGATGCTGATATAGATCTGAGCATCTTTGCCACCAAAGTAAATTTACCAAGTTTTCTAGTCCTGATGTTGGTTTTGACCCAGGTGTGCTTGTAATTTTTCAAACTCGTAAACTGCAATTTTCTAACATGAACATTCAAGATTTTATTGTCAGGTTGAAATATGCTGTGTCAAAAGACCTGTTTGTGATCTCTGGAAATGGTGGAATTAGAGACATCGGCATGTTGGTTGCTTATATCAAAGTTTATGCTGGTGATATCAGTGCTACAACAAAACAATGCATGGATGAACAAATTGCTAACATGCCACCACCGCCACATTTGATAAGTTCATTTACATCATAATTACATAAAAGTGCTGACTGGCAAAGAAGAGGAAACGACTGAATTTAAAATGGCAACTGGTTGAATTGTTTTTGATGATGTAACTGGTTTTGATAAGTGTAACTTTATATCATCTGAACAGCATGCAAGTCTGGATTGTATTTATTTATTATATCTGGTTATTATATTGGAAGGAGTCAGTTAGCAGTGTTGATGAATAATCAGCCTGGTAAATGGGCGACAAACCCAATACATGACAAACCTGTCACTGGTCTGCCAAAATCTTTCAGATGCACAACAGCAATCGCGTGTACAACAGCAATATTGTTGATAGCTGAGGATGACATTCAGTTTAAAGCATTTCGCATCTGTATGGCTGGGTTCTTATCTTCCTTTGGTTTTTGTGTTTAAGATTAGATTTATTATTATATACATGATGGAATCTTACCGCATTCGTGAGGTTGTGGAATTTGCTGATGGGGTGTTGGACCAATTTTTCAGCGTATGCTATCACTGATGATTTTGTCTCACTTGTTGATGAATATATCTCCATTAGAGTGGTGTTGACAGACCCTTGTATGTAATTATATATAGACTTCTTAAGTACCAAATAGAAATTGATAGTTGGGACCACCCTGATGTACCAACTTCAGGCCAACTTGAAATCATCACACATGCACATGAAAATGCTCAATCATTGACTACACCACCAGAAACACTCCAGGCTTGTTTCTTTAACAGTGAAAATGAATTCACTGCTATATCCAACCTGGTTATGTTCACCAACAAATATTTTACACCAGCTTTGACTCATTTGAGACAAAAAAAATCTTGCATTTTATTCAAGGATGCACTTATCTGTGTAAAAGTTATTGGACAAAGACAATCATTAGAGGTAAAAGGTACAGGCACAGTCGGTGGTTTTAAAATGAAACGGGTGCTAGATCCCTAGAATACACTGTTGCTGGAGATTTAACTATTCCCCAAGAAGATATTTTATATAATTGTATGGCAGTTATACCTTTGAGAAAAAGGGTAGTCTGTTAAAAGTGTGTATGTGTATTGCACATGGGCAGGATGGGTCAGAATAGGGTTCGCCTGTCATGCAATTGTACTACACAATTGTATTATTAATAGAACCATGATGGACCTTCATTGTTACCGATATGCAAAAATAATTAAAGTGGAGCAGCAGCTGCTAGATGAACCAGATTGATCATGAAATGCAAATGCATGTGTTTTTTGTAGATATACTATTTGTGGGTTTGTTGCAGCAACAGCTGTTGTTCTTGTTGTATCAGGAATCATAGTAAAAATAACCATAATAGACACACCAGTCAGAATTGTTGTTGTTGGGCTATATTAATAGTAACCAGTTACTCACCCATGGGACAGAGAAATCTAGCTGTTTTGCTAAACTTACTTTTCTTATCTCAGCCTAGTCATCTCAGACCAGTTGTCTCAGTCAAGGTGTCCATGTGCATAGAACTACTTTAAAAAAAAAGAAACCCTTGTTGTCCTCTGCTGTGCCTGATGTAATTGTTCTAAAATCAAACAACAACATCAATAACAATTATATAACAAAAACATAGTAACTTATGGTCAATCCATCTTTGAGAACACACCATACAAAAACATTTAGAGAGAGACAAAGACATACACACATACGATGTCGAACTTTTGGTATTATGCTAGTTTGTTCCACACATCGTGGTCAGTTTTATCCTATATGCAGGCCTAGCTCAGTACATTTTCAGGTCAGTGTCATTAAATGTAGCTAAAGCTACCTAACTAGTTTTAAATACTTCGTGTGAAACAAATTATGCAGGGTTCATATGGTCTTTTGAGAGTTTGAGAAAAATGAGGTAGCATTTTCAAGACCTTGACAGTTGGGAAAATCGAGCAGATTACCCTGAGGTCTTTAAAAGTCTTTGAAAATTGAAATAAACCCCATAATTTTAATTTCTTAGCATAAAAATTTATCACAAATAAAGTTGTCCAAGGTTGTTAGATTCGGGTGTATAGTCTGACTATACCACCCCATTTGTTTGTACCCCACTACCGATTTCAATAATGGAAACCTTTAATGTGATAAAAAATGCAAGAAACTTAGTCAATTCGTTCATTGAATTATAATTTCTAACCTGACTTTGAGTAGAGTGGCCCTAACATCCTCATAATCTGCACACTTCATGCCTAACGGGTTTTCAGTATAAGAGACGGACATGCTCGAGATCCATTTCCAGTTCCTGGACAAGTCCATTTACAGCAAAGGTGTGTGTGCATGACTACAAATGTACATACATATGTCATCTGCTTCTGATATTTCCAAAGTTGAATCAGGCAAAGGAAAAGAATGACAAAAAAAAAATTGCCTTTTACATGGATTTAACAAGCGGCTTAATTTCTATTTTCATATGTGCAAAGGGATATAATTCCAAACTCTTAATGTTATGGTAATTTACAGAATTATCCAGCAGTTACCGAATAGGATGAACTATGTCATTATGTTGTCTGATGGAACTAAAGTAGCCCATAGTGTACACAGTATGGTGCCATGTTAGTATGGAAAGTTCGTTACGCATGAATGGTGCAGGGGATGCCAGTATTAGTGCCATTCTGGTCAGTGATTCAATTGTCTTAGTTTTGTGCACTTTTTATCACTTAAACATTTTTGTTTTTGAAATCGGTAGGGGGTACAAACAAATGGGGATATATATCAGACTGTAGTCAAGGTTTACTGGTTTCTTTTCTTTGATGACCCGTTCAGTTTTATTTATTCGGCCATCCAAAGTTGGCCTTGGTGGCAACTTCAATAGCACATGCACTCTTCATCAAAGCAAGCTGGCTATACCCTTCATCAAAGGAAGTCAGCATTATAACTATTTTCAGCATGCATTTTATTTTCTAATTTCAAGGTGTTTGTTTTTCATAATCATATCATAGTATATATGTTTTTAGGTGTTATCTAATGCTAATGTTGTAAAGCGCTTAGAGCTTCTAAAGATCAGGCGCTATACAAAGTCATTATTATTATTATTGTTATTATTATTATAACATAAAATTGCCTAAGGTTGTTAGATTCGGATGTAGTCAGTTTTCCTGGCTTCTCTCTTTTCATAAATCGTTCAGTTTGATTGGAAGCATTCATCAACTTTAGCCAATCAAAATGTTGATTACACTAATTCATGTTTTTTTTAAAAACAAGACTGTTCAGCCATTTGAATTTTGGTTACATTAAACAAGTGCTCACTTGTTGTAGAAAGTGTGAGAAAGTAACACACTTGAGGATTCAAAATTTGTTCAGTGGATTTATGTCTTCAGTTTCATTTCTCCTTATGTTTAAAAATGCTAGGTCTTTGCTCTTTCAATGATATCTAGCTTGAATAAGAGAAGTACAAGGAATTGCAGAAAAAGGATAAAACAGGTAAACGAAAGGTGTTTTGTTATGGAGGAGGATTACTGCCATTATTATATGAGTGTATTTCCCAGTCTTCCATGATGCATTATTGTAAATGGCTGCTTGCAAGTGCTACTTTCGTAATTCTATCAATGTATATTGTATTCTTCATTGATGCAAATTGGACGTGGCAGTTTGCAAGTGCTACTTTCCTTCTGCATTATTTTAAATGACTGCTTGCAAGTGCTACATTCATAATTCTAATCATGAATTTTTTATTCTTCATTGATCCAAGCTGTAAATGGTTGCTTGCAAGTTGTTTTATCTACTTTCCTTCTGCGTCATTGTATCTTGTGATTTGCCAATTACTGAATTGATTCTGTAGTTTGTCTTATGACAAACACTATGTCAGTTATTACAAGTTTTGTATATTCTGTTTATAAACTTTACAATTATATCATACTGTTTTCATACAGATTTGGCCTTGCAACAATGTAAATACTAAGTTTTATTAGTATCGTCTTTGTTGTCCAACTCGTGTCACCATATGTTGTCATAATGGCATACTAGAGATTAGCATGGCATTATGACAGCAGACGGCATTCTAAATTTCTGAAGTTTTTCCTTTACCAGAAACAGTGAATGCTCCCCATGGAGCTTTACAACATTCATTTTGTGTCAATAACTCTTTCAGTCCCTTTGTTAAGGTGTACGTTAGCAACAGAGTTTTAATGGTCTCTAAAACCATATTCTTTCTCAAAGATCTAAGTGATTTATAGCACCTTACGGAAACAAAAATGCATACAATACAGCAGGGTGGTCCATCTTCTTCAACCCCAGTTTTGACACACTTAAGTATTTACCTTCACCATTTAAGAAATTTACTTCTTAGTGATATCTCTCATTACTTTGGAAACATTAGTTATTTTAGTAAAGATCAGAAATGACAATAATATATTCACTTGACATACTCTTCTTAATGAGCTTTCATCAGACGAACCCTGGTTGTAAGAATTGTATTGTATGTCACCCATTTTGATGCACCTCACAGATGTCTATTTTTTCCTATGATACTTTTGTACATATGCTTCTGTGAAAATAAAATATTTCAGAACAACATCAATAGCACATAACAAAATGTTTATAGGTAAAAGGACATTTAAAAAATTGAGCATTCTTTAAAGTTGTTCTTATTCGTATCACGATCTTCATTTCGGAACATATTTTGCTGCAAAACCTGAAATAATCAAACCAAGGAAAATCATGATCAAATCATGATAAAAATGTTTACTTGCAATTAGAAAGATTAGATTTAGTGTACCATTATTTTCCAATACTTAATTTGCATTGTTAATGTACAGAACCTCAACATTTGAATGTATTTATTAAAAAAAACAACCAAAAAACCAGCTTTAAAACTGGTTTGAATCCTTTAAAAATTTTTGTCTCTAAAAGTGGAAATAATCAGAGACAAAAGATGTTACAGGAGATTTTACTTTAATGTAATTCTTACCAGTATCAAATCAGTTAAAATTAATAATTTGGTTCAAGAATTTTAAAAATATAAATATAGCACCCTTGGGTTCTAATTATTAAGCTGCTCTTTGTCACATTAAAGATTTAAAAAAAGATTTAAAGAATTTTTGAAATATGAATGTAGTGATGCATGTTTCAGACTTGTTAATTGTGCTGCTCTTTGCAATATGAAAGTAGTTAGTGAACTATCTATGATCAAAGAAAGAGAGAGAAAGAAAGAGAGAGAGAGAGAGAATGCACCAAAACTGCATATTTCACTAAGTCATTGTAATTGTATACATGTATCCTGGGTTGATGAGTGTGTTTTGGGACAGTCTTCAGCAAGTATCAACAAAAGAATAAACTCTACTGATCTTACTTGATAATTATACAGGGTAGAATTTTACAGATCACTATCTTTTTATTTGGTTTTATTCTATTTAATTGCCTACATATATCCTGGGTAGTTGAGGATGTTTTGGGACAGTCTTTTGTTGTTTTAGGGTAGTCATGGGGTCTTTCAATTGGTGATAAATACCAATATGGGGAAAAAAACTCCCCTGATCTTACTCTATATTTATATAATGCATGATTTTACTGATCATTGCCCTTTTTAAGGTTTAATTCAGTATAATGGTATACATTTATCTTGGGTAGGTGTGAGTGTTTTCAGACAGTCTTGAGCTAGCCCCATTACTTTCAGGGTGACAGAAAAATTAAACTGTTGGATGTCTAATCCATGCATAAGTTGTTGGAAATAATCAAACATAAAATTTGCTGGACAGATTTGGGGAGGCCAACAAGTGTTAAAAACATTGCCTAAACTTTTAGAACAGTTTTAAAATTTGCTTTAATATTCTTCAAAGGAATAGACTATGGAAATCTTGAGGATGCAAACATTATGGTCAACAAGTATTGGTTGCTTGACTTGGTATTAGGTAAAGAACCGACAGTCTACCATTTTTCTGTTAAATGGCTTGTCAAATGGTCAGATGCAGGAATAGGTTGCAGATGTGCCTTAGATATCTTCTGATTGGGATTTCCTACCATTTGACAAGTGTGACAAGATCTATGGTACTTATAAACATCACTTTTTATTTTTGGCAAATAAAAATGATTCAGGATCTTGAGATAAGTCTTATTCACACCAAGGTGACCATGGATTTTTATGGGCTAGACTATGCATTTCCTGTCTATATGACTTAGGAACAACAATTTGATTGCTCACTGACCACTCATTACCAGTAGGTACATCAGGTATCTCCATTTTCTCATAATGACCCCATTTTTCACAAAGTAACAAACTGGTTCTTGTGTGGCTTTAATTTCTAAAATCCAGTATTGTGTCTTCTCTGAGGAATAATAGTACTTGGGGGAAAAATAAAGTTAAAAATAGGACTGTATATTGTTTTCATTTATTTATTTTGCTTTATTGCATAGTTATATTGTGCTGATATTTTTTGTATCATGGCAGTATTAGGATAAAATAATGATAAAATCATGGACAAATGAAGATGTTTATATGATGGTGATGTGATGGATGCTACAACAGCCTGAGCAGTGACTAGCCATAAAAATTATGTGGGGTTTATGTGTCTTATTCTTCTAATAGAAAACAATCACATCTGTACAAGATATATGTAAACAATTATTAATCTTTTTAACTCTACATTAATTTCATATCCAAATGTAGCAAGCACTTTTGGTACTGTACTGTAGCAGTAATAATACAAACAAATTGAGCTGATTACTGGTAGTGGTAGCAATGTTATTTATATTCAGCATATTATATTTTTATAATTGCTACCAAGGGAGTCTGATGTTTTATCAGTGAGGTACCATACAATCAGTCATCTTATCTGTACTATAAATATCGCTTCATATATGGTTGAACATGGTTTTAAATAATAAAAAAATGTAGTTTCCAGTTTGATATCTGTTGAAATAAAGTATCTCATAATCGTATGGAAGTGTTCTTTATGTTTACATATAGAAAATATATTTCATACTCTTAGAATTTCTTTTCTTATATAATGAAATATGTTCATATTTTTGTTGCATATATGCTTTGTATGTGATGTCCTTGTTTTAAGTCATCTGCCTCTTGCTGTTGTATCGGAATTGGAGATTTAAAAATGAATTGGAGATATGACATACTTGTCACAGACAACTAGTGACAATACTCGCTGGCTATTCCATAATCATCCATGCCATACATATACAGTATAAGAATTATGTATAATTTAATTATTTACCTTACTTCATGTTATATATATATCAAAACTCACTTGTTTCGACTGCAAGAACAAACTTAAAGACCTAATAATGTTTCCTACCTTAAATATTCTCAGCATGTTCTTTTTTTATGTTTTCTAATTTCATGGTGTTTGTTTTTGTAATCATAATATGTTTTTTATCTTATAGGTGTTTTCTAATGTTGTAAAGCACTTAGAGCTTCTAAGGATTAGGCGCTATACAAAGTCCTCATTATTATTATATATATATATATATATATAATTAAACTGCCACTGTAAACTGCATATTAACAGTAAAATTTAATTACATATGGTTGAGAGAATAAACAAAATCCTCATCTTTGTGATGTACTCTCTCTGTCTCTCTCTTGTGAGTAAAGAAGAAATGAAAGTATGGCCTCAAGGTGCAATTATCTGCATTTTGCTCAAACCTTATGAGGTCTTTACTGCAACAAAAAGCAGAATTTGCACTGCATTCTAAAATAATAAATATGCTCTAAACGGATAACATTGTGAATGAGAATATAAAAACAAATTAGGGCCTTAAACCTTGCTTGTAAGCGGCTATCCTATTCTGCCACCATGCGGCAGTGGTAAATTAAACAGGCAAAATGTTCAAATAAAATGGGGCGGGAAGGGTTAGCGGAAATACAATTTGATAAATTTAATTTATTGTTTTGTGCTGCTTGCAGGCCACCTCCTTTCTGAATGTTAATACTCTGAGACACCAGCTGCTGTATTTTAATTCGAATGATATTTTAAATAAGACGCCCAAACATGCCATGAAGTGGTATAATCTCTTGTTGCTTGGGTCAGGGGAGTAGTCGTATTGTAAGAAATTGACGTGTCACAGCCCCATCTCTTGTCATAATGAGACATTATTTTATGGTAACTTCCTTGATTCTAACTTGCAACGTGCATGATTTGGGAAGGTGCAGTTTGTGAAACTTGTGATATAGCAAGTTTAAAAATGGAATGTTAAAACTTGTAATAACTGACATAGCATTTGCCATACGACAAACTACAGAATCAATTCAGTAGTTGGCAAATTGCAAGATACAGGGACACAAAAGGAAAGTAGATCTAGGCACTTTCAAGCAGCCATTTACAGCTTGCATCAATTAAGAATAGAAAATTCATGAATAGAATTATGAATGTAGCACTTGCAAGCAGCCATTGACAATAATGCAGAAGGAAAGTAGCACTTGCAAACTGCCACGTATAATCTGCATCAATGAAAATACAATATACATTGATAGAATTATGAAAGTAACACTTGAAAGCGGGGCCCCAAGTGGCCGAGTGGTCTAAAGCGCTCTTCGTTACGGATCACTGCCATCTCACCTCTGTCTGCGGCGGTTCGAGTCTAAGATTCAGCCAATGTGGGCATGTGAGAAAGCTTGCCAGTAGCTTCTCGTGGGTCGGTGGTTCTTTCCGGGGTTTTCCGGGTTCTTCCTCCACCATTAATACTGGCTGCCATGTATAGCCTATCGTGCTGAAAAATGGCGTTAAACCCCACAACAACAACAACAACACTTGAAAGCAGCCATTTACAATAATTCATCAAGGAAGATTAGAAAATACATGCATAGAATTATGGTGGTAATCCCCCTCCATATTTTGTACATTGTGTAAAAAGACGATCAACTTGGCTTCAATGGGAGGAGCCCTTACAAGTCATGCCAAAGGTAAGATGCAAATTAGTACACACTAACTACACACTGTTATGAATTATGTGTGAGGCAGGAAGACAAGTAGATTCTCAGTGTGATTTAATATTGACTCAGTATGGAAAATTAGTGAAGTTATCCAATTGGACAGTCATCCCTTGAAATGCTTCAATAGAAGAGATGACAGCCTTTATGAAGTGTTTAATTCTGTCCTTTCCAAAAGAAAGGAATATGTTGAACTTTGGAATGTTCTCCAGAAAATGTTGTTGTTGTCACATGGGCAGGCAACAGTGGAGAGAGGAATTTCTGTCAACAAACAGGTATCTGTTGAGAACCTCAGCAGAGAAAGCCTCAGAGCTCAAAGGTTAATCATTGACACAATGAGAAAAGCCAGTCGACCTTTGGAAATCATCATTAGCAATGATGACATATGTCTCCTCTGATTGTGGTACTCTAAGTATGATCTGAGCAGCTGTCTTTTGAACTTTCTGAAGCTTCTGGAGCACATATTGAGATGAACCAGACAGAATTGTCCAGTCTTGAAAGTACTAATGAACACACGAGGTTTTAGTGGCATCAACTGAAAGATATTTGCAAATTGAGTGGATGCATCACAGCTCAAGATATGCAGCCTTGCATATGTTCATGACATGTTGGTGCAGTGTGAGTGTACTGTCCAGAGTAACACCTAGGTTTCATACTGATTGTGTGAATTTAATGTTGGTATTGCTGATATTTATTGTTTGAGGTAAAGGATGTGTTGTGTTGTGTTGTGATCAGAATGGCCTCAATTTTATCATCATTCATCTGCAGCTTGTTACATGTAAATGCACCTCTCTACACCTTGGATGGTAACATGAACTTCAGTTGGGTGGCTAGATTTGTATATTTGGGTGTCATCAGTGTACAATTGGTGAGACACTGGATGATGATATATGACACTTGAGAGCAACTGAGTGTACAGAATGAAGAGAACGGGTCCAAGAACATAGATCAACTGGGCTGGAGTGTATTCCATTTGCAGATACAATTTGTGTCCTGTTGACCAAGTAAGACTTGAACCACAGTAAGGCTGTATCATGAATGCCAAATACATGCTGGAGATGGTGAAGTAATATATCATGGTCTATTGTGTCAAATGCTGCAGACAAATCAAGGATGGTGAGGACTGTAATCTTTCCGCTATCCAATGCAGAGAGAAGTCATTAACTACTTTTAGAAGAGTAGTTTCAGTACTGTGGCAAGGGCAATATGCAGATTGTACATTGCTAAAAAGACTTTGAATTTAGATGAGCTACAAGCTGGGATAGAACAACCTTTTCTAAGATTTTTGATATGAATGGGAGATTAGAAACTGGGCGGTAGTTCTTTAAATCATTATGGTCTAGTGTTGGTTTCTTCAGCAGAGGCTTTACAATGGCAGTTTTGAAAAATGATGGGAATTCCCCGGATGAGAGAGAGAGGTATTAATAACATTAGTGAAGGCAATACTGGATCTAAGCACTCAAGCAGCAGTGATGTCTGTTAGTGCTAGCAAAATAATTTTGATTCGATTACATTGACTTATGTAGTCTCAATTTGATTAGTATTTGGTGGAAATTCATATAGTAATTAGTATGGCTAAATTGAAAACAATGTTGGCTGTTAATGGAAAATCATCATCAACTCTGAACACAAATAAGAAACTATGTGGTTGTGGACTTACAAACAACAAAAGTCGAGTAAAAAACCTTTTTTTTGTCATAGGCAGTTTTTGCTGGTCACTGATGTACATCACTTTGTGACTCTGGCTGCCAGTTTGTGCCACATCACCTTCATAGATTATTAATACTAATAATCCATGGGTTGCACAACACGTGTGACTCACTTGCTAAAATTAGCAAAGGTCTTGGGGGAAAGAGGCTGTGACTTAGAAAAGTAATAAAAATCCCAAAATCAGTTCTAACCATAGTTCTAGAGTTCATACCAAAAATTAAAGAAAAATTACCTGGTTATACTGAAGATTTAGCCTTCAGGTTCAATCGCAGAAGTTGCCTATTAAGTTAGTATTTCCAAGAAATCATTGAAATTCCATTCATAAATATAACAAATCTCTATAAATAATATAAATGCTTGAAATAAGGGCTGTTTCATTTAAACATTCATGGTACCCAGGGAATGCAATTTTTAATTAATATATGCCAGGTTACCCTTGATTTCACTTAGTTCATATTAAAACTTTTAGAAAATTCTAAATTGCATCTATGGATGAGTACCCCACATTAAACGTGCATTCCCTGGGCCCCAGATATATTTTAGTGGAACAACCCTAAGTAAACTGTTGATAAAGGTTATATTAATAGTTGTAAGTTCTTCTAGTGTCTGTTACTCTAATGTTAAGTATTTTTTATCATCTTATAACCTTTTATTAATTTTTTTTTGTTGATTTAATGACTTAGTATTGCTTACAAATTTAATTGAAGATTTCAAAGTTCTGAAATTATAGCATCTATCTAAACATTTTGTAGATTCTCATTCTGTTTTAGATGAATTGCTACTCAGAGAATTATAACAAGTTACAATATCATTCAAATCTGAGGAAAAACATTTTTAGAAGACTTCAGAAAATTGTATAAATTCAAAGTTGTTGCCATTTTAATACTATGTAGTTTTTAAAATTTGTACTTTATTTAGTGAGATAATTTTAATGAGATTTTCATAAAATAGTTAACTATAATTGTTCAGATGTTTTAAAAAGAAATAATTATGTGTTTCTTCATTTTTATTTTAATATTTTTACTTTTTTTAAGAACTTGAGACTTGTTATCTTCATTAATCTTTCTCACATCCTGGCTTGGAATTACTATTCTATATCATACTTTTATACCACTTAAGAATGTGTACAAGTGAAATATTTAGTCTCTGATATTAACATAGCTTCACAGAAGTCAAAGAATATACAAACAAGTTAATCATATATTTTAAATTTTTGTAAAATATTTGTATTTTATTTATCTGACAAAATATTTGTAATTAAATTGAAGTTGATGACTTTGTTATTTAAGATTTCTATTTCAAGATACCAAATGTTCAGTTGCATGAACATATATCAAACAATTGTGGAGTCAAATAAAAATTAATAACATAATTGGATAAAATACTCAGAATTGAAAAATGTCTAACATAGCAGGAGATGAACACAACATCAACAGGCAATACAGAAATTTCAATTTAGAAAAGTTTCTTATTATTCGTAAAATACAATAAAAGATTTGTCTAAATTAATCTCATTACAGATGTAAAATTCATTTTAATAAATACCAAATGTTCTTCTCATGATTCAGAATTAAAATTTCAAAATTGTATATATTAATGTTGACAATACACTGGATGTAGAATCTGAAAAACAGTCTATAATAAAATGTCAGAAGTAAAATTACAAAATTGTATATGTTAATGTTGACAATACACTGGATGTAGTATCCAAAAAACAATTTATAATAAAATGTCAGAATTAAAATTACAAAATTGTATATATTAATGTTGACAATACACTGGATGTAGAATCTGAAAAACAATCTATAATAAAATGTAAGAATTAGAATTACTAAATTGTATATATTAATGTTGACAATACACTGGATGTAGTATCCAAAAAACAATCTATAATAAAATGTCCGAATTAAAATTACAGAATTGTATATATTAATGTTGACAATACACTGGATGTAGAATCTGGAAAACAATCTATAATAAAATGTCCGAATTAAAATTACAAAATTGTTTATATTAATGTTGACAATACACTGGAAGTAGAATCTGGAAAACAGTCTATAATAAAATGTCCGAATTAAAATTACAAAATTGTATATATTAATGTTGACAATACACTGGATGTAGAATCTGGAAAACAATCTATAATAAAATGTCCGAATTAAAATCACAGAATTGTAGATATTAATGTTGACAATACACTGGATGTAGAATCTGAAAAACAATCTATAATAAAATGTCAGAATTAAAATTACAAAATTGTATATCTTAATGTTGACAATACACTGGATGTAGAATCTGGAAAACAATCTATAATAAAATGTCAATTAAACCTACAAAATTGTATATATTAATGTTGACAATACACTGGATGTAGAATCTGGAAAACAATCTATAATAAAATGTCCGAATTAAAATTACAAAATTGTATATATTAATGTTGACAATACACTGGATGTAGAATCTGGAAAACAATCTATAATAAAATGTCCGAATTAAAATTACAAAATTGTATATATTAATGTTGACAATACACTGGATGTAGAATCTGGAAAACAATCTATAATAAAATGTCCGAATTAAAATCACAGAATTGTAGATATTAATGTTGACAATACACTGGATGTAGAATCTGAAAAACAATCTATAATAAAATGTCAGAATTAAAATTACAAAATTGTATATCTTAATGTTGACAATACACTGGATGTAGAATCTGGAAAACAATCTATAATAAAATGTCAATTAAACCTACAAAATTGTATATATTAATGTTGACAATACACTGGATGTAGAATCTGGAAAACAATCTATAATAAAATGTCCGAATTAAAATTACAAAATTGTATATATTAATGTTGACAATACACTGGATGTAGAATCTGGAAAACAATCTATAATAAAATCTCTGAATTAAAATTACAAAATTGTATATATTAATGTTGACAATACACTGGATGTAGAATCTGGAAAACAATCTATAATAAAATGTCCGAATTAAAATTACAGAATTGTAGATATTAATGTTGACAATACACTGGATGTAGAATCTGGAAAACAATCTATAATAAAATGTCCGAATTAAAATTACAAAATTGTATATATTAATGTTGACAATACACTGGATGTAGAATCTGGAAAACAATCTATAATAAACTGTCCGAATTAAAATTACAAAATTGTGTATATTAATGTTGACAATACACTGGATGTAGAATCTGGAAAACAATCTATAATAAAATGTCAATTAAACCTACAAAATTGTATATATTAATGTTGATAATACACTGGATGTAGAATCTGGAAAACAATCTATAATAAAATGTCCGAATTAAAATTACAAAATTGTATATATTAATGTTGACAATACACTGGATGTAGAATCTGGAAAGCAATCTATAATAAACTGTCCGAATTAAAATTACAAAATTGTATATATTAATGTTGACAATACACTGGATGTAGAATCTGGAAAACAATCTATAATAAAATGTCAATTAAACCTACAAAATTGTATATATTAATGTTGATAATACACTGGATGTAGAATCTGGAAAACAATCTATAATAAAATGTACGAATTAAAATTACAAAATTGTATATATTAATGTTGACAATACACTGGATGTAGAATCTGGAAAAAAATCTATAATAAAATGTCAATTAAACCTACAAAATTGTATATACTAATGTTGATAATACACTGGATGTAGAATCTGGAAAACAATCTATAATAAAATGTCCGAATTAAAATTACAAAATTGTATATATTAATGTTGACAATACACTGGATGTAGTATCCAAAAAACAATCTATAATAAAATGTCAGAATTAAAATTACAGAATTGTATATATTAATGTTGACAATACACTGGATGTAGAATCTGGAAAACAATCTATAATAAAATGTTCGAACTAAAATTACAAAATTGTATATATTAATGTTGACAATACACTGGATGTAGAATCTGGAAAACAATCTATAATAAAATGTCAGAATTAAAATTACAGACTTGTATATATTAATGTTGACAATACACTGGATGTAGAATCTGGAAAACAATCTATAATAAAATGTCCGAATTAAAATTACAAAATTGTATATATTAATGTTGATAATACACTGGATGTAGAATCTGGAAAACAATCTATAATAAAATGTCAGAATTAAAATCACAAAATTGTATATATTAATGTTGACAATACACTGGATGTAGAATCTGGAAAGTAATCCATAATAAAATGTCCGAATTAAAATTACAAAATTGTATATATTAATGTTGACAATACACTGGATGTAGAATCTGGAAAACAATCTATAATAAAATGTACGAATTAAAATTACAAAATTGTATATATTAATGTTGACAATACACTGGATGTAGCATCCAAAAAACAATCTGTAATAAAATGTCAGAATTAAAATTACAAAATTGTATATATTAATGTTGACAATACACTGGATGTAGAATCTGGAAAACAATCTATAATAAAATGTCAATTAAACCTACAAAATTGTATATATTCATGTTGATAATACACTGGATGTAGAATCTGGAAAACAATCTATAATAAAATGTACGAATTAAAATTACAAAATTGTATATATTAATGTTGACAATACACTGGATGTAGAATCTGGAAAAAAATCTATAATAAAATGTCAATTAAACCTACAAAATTGTATATACTAATGTTGATAATACACTGGATGTAGAATCTGGAAAACAATCTATAATAAAATGTCCGAATTAAAATTACAAAATTGTATATATTAATGTTGACAATACACTGGATGTAGTATCCAAAAAACAATCTATAATAAAATGTCAGAATTAAAATTACAGAATTGTATATATTAATGTTGACAATACACTGGATGTAGAATCTGGAAAACAATCTATAATAAAATGTTCGAACTAAAATTACAAAATTGTATATATTAATGTTGACAATACACTGGATGTAGAATCTGGAAAACAATCTATAATAAAATGTCAGAATTAAAATTACAGACTTGTATATATTAATGTTGACAATACACTGGATGTAGAATCTGGAAAACAATCTATAATAAAATGTCCGAATTAAAATTACAAAATTGTATATATTAATGTTGATAATACACTGGATGTAGAATCTGGAAAACAATCTATAATAAAATGTCAGAATTAAAATCACAAAATTGTATATATTAATGTTGACAATACACTGGATGTAGAATCTGGAAAGTAATCCATAATAAAATGTCCGAATTAAAATTACAAAATTGTATATATTAATGTTGACAATACACTGGATGTAGAATCTGGAAAACAATCTATAATAAAATGTACGAATTAAAATTACAAAATTGTATATATTAATGTTGACAATACACTGGATGTAGCATCCAAAAAACAATCTGTAATAAAATGTCAGAATTAAAATTACAAAATTGTATATATTAATGTTGACAATACACTGGATGTAGAATCTGAAAAACAATCTATAATAAAATGTCAGAATTAGAATTACAAAATTGTATATATTAATGTTGATAATTCACTGGATGTAGTATCCAAAAAACAATCTGTTATAAAATGTCCGAATTAAAATTACAAAATTGTATATATTAATGTTGACAATACACTGGATGTAGAATCTGGAAAACAATCTATAATAAAATGTCAGAATTAAAATTACAGAATTGTAGATATTAATGTTGACAATACACTGGATGTAGAATCTGGAAAACAATCTATAATAAAATGTCCGAATTATAATTACAAAATTGTATATATTAATGTTGACAATACACTGGATGTAGAATCTGGAAAACAATCTATAATAAAATGTCCGAATTAAAATTACAAAACTGTATATATTAATGTTGACAATACACTGGATGTAGAATCTGGAAAACAATCTATAATAAAATGTCAGAATTAAAATCACAAAATTGTATATATTAATGTTGACAATACACTGGATATAGAATCTGGAAAACAATCTATAATAAAATGACAGAATTAAAATTACAAAATTGTATATATTAATGTTGACAATACACTGGATGTAGAATTTGGAAAACAATCTATAATAAAATGTCCGAATTAAAATTACAAAATTGTATATATTAATGTTGACAGTACACTGGATGTAGTATCTGGAAAACAATCTATAATAAAATCACACAATTAAAATTACAAAATTGTATATATTAATGTTGACAATACACTGGATGTAATATCTGGAAAACAATCTATAATAAAATATCAGAATTAAAATTACAAAATTATATATATTAATGTTGATAATTCACTGGATGTAGTATCCAAAAAACAATCTATAATAAAATGTCAGAATTAAAATTACAAAATTGTATATGTTAATGTTGACAATACACTGGATGTAGAATCTGGAAAACAATCTATAATAAAATCACAGAATTAAAATTACAAAATTGTATATATTAATGTTGACAATACACTGGATGTAATATCTGGAAAACAATCTATAATAAAATGTCAGAATTAAAATTACAAAATTGTATATATTAATGTTGACAATACCCTGGATGTAATATCTGGAAAACAATCTATAATGAAATGTCAGAATTAAATTACAACATTGTATATATTAATGATGACAATACACTGGATGTAGAATCTGGAAAACAATCTATAATAAAATGTCAGAATTAAAATTACAAAACTGTATATATTAATGTTGACAATACCCTGGATGTAATATCTGGAAAACAATCTATAATAAAATGTCAGAATTAAAATTACAAAATTGTATATGTTAATGTTGACAATACACTGGATGTAATATCTGGAAAACAATCTATAATAAAATGTCAGAATCAAAATTACAAAATTGTATATATTAATGTTGACAATACACTGGATGTAGTATCCAAAAAACAATCTATAATAAAATGTCAGAATTAAAATTACAAAATTGTATATATTAATGTTGACAATACCCTGGATGTAATATCTGGAAAACAATCTATAATGAAATGTCAGAATTAAATTACAACATTGTATATATTAATGATGACAATACACTGGATGTAGAATCTGGAAAACAATCTATAATAAAATGTCAGAATTAAAATTACAAAACTGTATATATTAATGTTGACAATACCCTGGATGTAGTATCCAAAAAACAATCTATAATAAAATGTCACAATTAAAATTACAGAATTGTATATATTAATGTTGACAATACACTGGATGTAGAATCTGGAAAACAATCTATAATAAAATGTTCGAATTAAAATTACAAAATTGTATATATTAATGTTGACAATACACTGGATGTAGAATCTGGAAAACAATCTATAATAAAATGTCAGAATTAAAATTACAAAATTGTATATATTAATGTTGACAGTACACTGGATGTAGAATCTGGAAAACAATCTATAATAAAATGTCAGAATTAAAATCACAAAATTGTATACATTAATGTTGACAATACACTGGATGTAGAATCTGGAAAATAATCTATAATAAAATATCCGAATTAAAATTACAAAATTGTATATATTAATGTTGACAATACACTGGATGTAGTATCCAAAAAACAATCTATAATAAAATGTCAGAATTAAAATTATAAAATTGTATATATTAATGTTGACAATACACTGGATGTAATATCTTTAAAACAACCTATAATAAAATGTCAGAATTAAAATTACAAAATTGTATATATTAATGTTGACAATACACTGGATGTAGAATCTGAAAAACAATCTATAATAAGATGTCAGAATTAGAATTACAAAATTGTATATATTAATGTTGACAATACACTGGATGTAGTATCTGGAAAACAATCTATAATAAAATGTCCGAATTAAAATTACAAAATTGTATATATTAGTGTTGACAATACACTCTATGTAGAATCTGGAAAACAATCTATAATAAAATGTCAGAATTAAAATTACAAAATTGTATATATTAATATTGACAATACACTGGATGTAGAATCTGGAAAACAATAATAAAATGTCAGAATCAAAATTACAAAATTGTATATATTAATGTTGACAATACACTGGATGTAGAATCTGGAAAACAATCTATAATAAAATGTCAGAATTAAAATCACAAAATTGTATATATTAATGTTGATAATACACTGGATGTAGTATCCAAAAAACAATCTATAATAAAATGTCAGAATTAAAATTACAAAATTGTATATGTTAATGTTGACAATACACTGGATGTAGAATCTGGAAAACAATCTATAATAAAATGTCAGAATTAAAATTACAAAATTGTGTCTATTAATGTTGACAATACACTGGATGTAGTATCCAAAAAACAATCTATAATAAAATGTCAGAATTAAAATTACAAAATTGTGTATACTAATGGTGACAATACACTGGATGTAGAATCTGGAAAACAATCTATAATAAAATGTCAGAATTAAAATTACAAAACTGTATATATTAATGTTGACAATACACTGGATGTAGAATCTGGAAAACAATCTATAATAAAATGACAGAATTAAAATTACAAATTGTGTATATTAATGTTGACAATACCTTTGATGTAATATCTGGAAAACAATATAATAAAATGTCAGAATTAAAATTACAAAATTGTATATATTAATGTTGACAATACACTGGATGTAGTATCCAAAAAACAATCTATAATAAAACATCAGAATTAAAATTACAAAATTGTATATATTAATGTTGACATAATAATGTACACTGGATGTAGAATCTGGAAAACAATCTATAATAAAATGTCTGAATTAAAATTACAGAATTGTATATATTAATGTTGACAATACCCTGGATGTAATATCTGGAAAACAATCTATAAAAAAGTGTCAGAATTAAAATTACAAAATTGTATATATTAATGTTGACAATACACTGGATGTAGAATCTGGAAAACAATCTATAATAAAATATCCGAATTAAAATTACAGAATTGTAGATATTAATGTTGACAATACACTGGATGTAGAATCTGGAAAACAATCTATAATAAAATGTCCGAATTAAAATTACAAAATTGCATATATTAATGTTGACAATACACTGGATGTAGAATCTGGAAAACAATCTATAATAAAATGTCAGAATTAAAATTACAAAATTGTGTATGTTAATGTTGACAAGACACTGGATGTAGTGTCCAAAAAACAATCTATAATAAAATGTCAGAATTAAAATTACAAAATTGTGTATATTAATGTTGACAATACACTGGATGTAGAATCTGGAAAACAATCTATAATAAAATGTCAGAATTATGAAAACAAACCTTAAGTTCAGTTGGTATTGCAATTTTGAAAGTATGTTCGATAATTACAAACGTTAACCAATTGTTTAAAGAGGAGATGACTGTATTACCAAAATTGTATGAATAGTTATAATTTATAGCTGAAATAAAGATTAAAGACAAAAAAGCAAAATAAATTATGAATTTAAATAAAAGGTATAATTAAGTAATATATGCCATATGAATATGAATGAAATAAGTTCTGGTCCTAGGGTAGTAGGTATAATATTTTTTTAAAAAACATTAGAGACCACAGCCATCAAACTGGTAAATATAAAGGACCAGCATATCATGACTGTAGTTTAAATATCCAAAATCTATCTGGATATGATTAATACCTAAGTTCAAACTTGGAGTATGGGTTTATATCATCAAATCTTGGGTGAGTCTGATCATCAGTGAAATCCATGCACATTAATGAGGTGGTCTTGCACCCAGTTGGCTAACCTTGTGAACACTCTGGAGGCCATATTTCAAATCCAAAATTGATACAACTTTGATTAAATCTTGATAGTGATGAACTATGTCTGATGTGGAAGGATACAAATTTGCAAATGGTCAGTCATGATAGACTACTTGGTGTTCTGGTAGATAATAACCTATCATAGACTGAACATATCAAACATATCAGTAAAAAAGTCAATTCAAGTTTATGGTTTCTCAGTAGGATAAGACAATTTCTCCCTGAAAGGTACAGAAAACTATTTTATAACAGTTACATACAACCCTATTTGGACTACTGTAATACAGTATGGGGTAATTCAAATGATGAAAACATAGCAAAGCTGGCACATCTTCAGAAAAGAGCATTTGGGCTAATATCAATCCAGAAAGAAAGCAAGGAAAAAGTAGCTGGTAGGTTAAAAATATTACATATTAAAGACTGAATCTGAGAAAAGCCAAATTAATGTACAGGATATCCCATAATACTGCTCCTGAATATTTACAATCACTATTCCAGTATAGGCTACCTGGTAATACTCCCCACCTGCGATCCATGTCTACCAAACAGTATAAAATTCCCAAACCAAATAAGGAGTTATTTAAAAATGTTTCCAATACTCTGGAACTCTGCTCTGGAATAGTATTCCAGTTGAGATTAGAAATGCCCACTCAATTTCCTTCTTCCAAACCCAATATATCCAGTGGCTTCAGAGATGCAGCTAAAATAAATAAATTCCTTTGCATGAGGGCCTCAAGGCAGATTAGTTCATAGCTAATTGTGTTACCCTCTTTAAATAAAGTCATTATTATTATTATTATTAATATTATATGCATGTGTCATCAAGATGTTAGATGAGGTAGATAATTAGTGAGATTGACACATATTGATGGCTCAGAGGTGATGTTGCATCTGAGCTTTTTACTCCTCTAGGAGCAATATTCTGATCTTATTTGGATCAGACTTGAAATATGGGCTTGTATTTATACATCATTAAGATCATGTATGGGTTCAGTAAGAAGGTCCATGGGGATCCATGCATACTATTGGCTGACCTTGATACAACTCTGGATTACAGATTTCTGATAAAATTGGAATATATATTCTTATGGCTATAAATTTTGTACTCAAGAAGGAGCCAAAATTTGACCATGATTTCCTCCAAGTACATAAATAATTCTGGCTTCTAAGTCCAACCATATTCTTAAATGACGCTTAAACTCCTTTTTCATAGAGGTTTCCTGGTTACTACTGAACAAGCCTATAAACCTATGCCATAGCCTCACTTTACATGCAAAACAAGATGAGTAATGTTCTTGGTAATAAATCCGTTTCTTTAAGTTCCAGCAGTTTGTCCAATTGGGCTGTAAATAATTGTCAAAACTAATGCTGGCATTTCTGTGCCCAGTCCCCATCAGAGCCTCTCACATTGTCCCACCAGAAGTATTCAGCCTGGCCTAGGACATACATTTTTATAGTTATTCAGCTGGTAAAATCATCTGTGATGCAAAATTTGACAACTGTACAGTAACTATAAATCACATATATGGGTCTGCTTCCCCCATACATCAAATAACTTGTGACATTGACAGGCATTGTACAGTACTATAGTGAAAATTTGTGCTTTTCAATGCACTTTATTCATAAAACTGATATTCATGTGCATATGAACTGATCAAAATGTAATTTGGTTTACAATTTATGATGATCATATGATAAAAGGTTAAAATGTGTCTTTTGTGTTTCAGTTACTTATATTATATATTAATTAAATCAACTGACACTTGAAAGATTTATAAGAAAAATATCATTATCATAGTAATTTGATGTTGATTGCTGGATCACATCTTGTTGCCAGCAATCTGGATTCATAATGGATGCTTTGCATCTCATTACGATGTAGAAATCAAGTTTAATATCATTAATATGTTTACCTGTAGCTTTTGCATAACTTACCTTTTCCAGGACAGAATTACCCTCATACATGTAATGAAAATTCATCTTCTCATAGATAGACCCTTCAAGAGAGTGTTCAGTAAGGTTCAGACCATACAACACAGACCCAGTCTGTTCAGCCACAGCACTGGCCCATGCATAGTAATCTTTTTTTTCTTCAGATGATTCCCTTTGTATTAGTTTTTTTAACCACCCTATCTAATATTTTGTCTTTAGCTTATGTTTGAAACATACATCAGGCATTTGCTCTGGTTTTTAAGTGTTCCCAAGTTCGCTAACCTTGACCCATTGGATTTTATTGGTTAATTTCACTCTCTTGAGAGTTTATAGGCAGTTGTCATGATTTTCAGCATTGCCCTTTTAAACGTCACCCCTACCCTGGTGATAAAGTGTTTGTTGTTATTGCTATTATTCTGATCTCATGGGTAGGTATTGTCTCTCATTCATTCCCATAATTGATTGTGAACTCCATTTCAGTTGTTTTTTTTTTAAATAAAGGACCAAGGTAAATATGATGATTTTGTTGATTATGAGGTGGTTGAGTTTTAGACTTGTGAAAAGGAATGCACACCATTGTAATTTTTATATCTGTGTTTATGTGATTGTACACCATCTAATCTCTTTTAGTGAGTCAGGATAGCAATCCACTTGTTTATTCCTTATTATATTATTGTTTGCTGCCAATACTTAGGTGAATAAGTATTTCTCTGTTGGCAAGTCATGCTTGACCACAGTTAGCACAAACATCCTTTATCATAACTACATATATTTCTTGTTTGTCTTCATTATTTGGGTAGAGTATTGAACTTTTAGACAGTGGTTAATTTACAGATTTCAAACCACTCAATTATTATCATTATACTCTACAGACAAGATAATGGTGTGAATACATAATTGTAAACTTTCAATTATTGTTCTTTTGAGACATTCTACAAATGGACAGACAAGTTCTCAACTCTGCTTCCTCCAGTCAGACAAGGTTTGGTTTGGGACCCCACATTGAGTAGATGCACCTATAAGGGGATGAGGAAAGGGCATTCTTCCTCATCTCAACCATGGATCATAGGGTTCTTTGCAGGGTTTTTGCAGGTTATTCCTCAACCATTTATACTGGCCGCCATGTGTAGCCTATCTTTTGCTGAAAAATGGCATTAAGTCCTACAATAACAACAAGAGACAGTTCCCTCAATCTTCATGAGGAGTTGCGTGTTGGGCGTCTACTTAGCCCCATGCCTTTTCTCCACATCAGAAAGACACATGGCCACATAATCGTACCTCCCAAGAGTGGGAGCAGGACAAAAACATTATGTCAGTCCTCAAAGACTGTCCTCCTTCTGGTCCCTAGCTTCCTCCCACCCATTGACCCAGGAAGTAGAGGTCTGGTCCTGCGGTAAGTTGTGAAATGAATTTTGCCATTTTCTACTCCAGTATTTGTGTTCCAATCCCTCAGGCTTGAAAAACACAAATTCTCTCCTTCTTGGAGAGACTCTTCAGTTATTCCTGTCTCAGATATCTTGTTGCTTCCACCACACTCAGTCATGGTCAGGTTTAGTTAAGGCCATGAGTTTCCTAGGCAGCTAAATGGGTGGTCCGTACCCCTTCTATGTCGAGACCTTTGGTCACAGCAGCCATATACAGGGTACACTCCCCTGCCTGGTCCCTTAAACCCCCAGCCATGGATGCATCTGTTAAAGGAGGAATCCATGTCTTTACCTGCATTACAGGGTTTGCTGGATGCTGACAAAACATCTGGGCATGTGTTGTCCATGTCTGTGGTGCTATCAGTGGAGCAGGTTCACCTCGATAGGGATTTTGCTATGGACATTAAGATCTTATTGAAGCACAGTAAAAACCTTTTTCAGGCAGCTTCTCCCAGAAGCAGACACCCTCTTCTGAGGGCTTATCCTCTTGATAGCTTCCCAGGACCTGATGAAACAAAACCAGTCCCTTGTGTCTGCTCCTGGCCCATCAAAACTGGCCAAGAAGTGAGATCATCCTGATGACGCTCATGGGCTATAAAAATGTTCCTTAAACCCATGCATCCACTTTCCAAGAAGCAACCCAGATTTAAATCTCCCTCTCACATATCAGGTGGTAGACAGGGTTGCCAGAAAAGCCTGGGGAAGAAGTTTTCAGGTTCTTCTCCCTTTCCTAAAGACATAGGGAGAAGGGCAGCACTGTTTCATATGTGCCTTAATAACCACTTTTCAGAAGTTTGAGAATAATATATGCATTTTGGGTTCTCTCTGCAAAAAGAGGATATTGGCTTTAGTTCTGGGAATACCTTTCACATGAGGTTCCTCCAGTCAGTCTGGTGTGGTTAAAGGAAGAGTGCAGTAGAGAAAATGATAAAAGACCAGTTTCTAGCCTTCTGCTCTCAGATCTTTCCTTGTATGGAACAAGGGTGAAAATTTTAGGCTAATTATAGATCATTCCACTCTAAACCAGGAATTATCTCAAGTTTTGCTTGAACTGGAAGGTTTTCCAATTCCATGCTCTTCACCCAAAGCTATTACTAGAATCTTTCGAGTAGTAGCCATCCACTTAAGGTGACTGGGGATTCCTATCCTCCAGTCTGTCAATGACCAATTGATCCACAGTGGCCTTTTAGAATTTCTCAGACAAGATCCTTTTTTGAAATACAGAAATATTGAAGCATTTCCTTTACAGGATTCATATATGGGAGTATGAATTTCCTCAGAAATGGGGGATTAGTCTATGTCCCTTGGGACAGAGCAAACATAATCCTGGTCCTGTTGGATGCACTGAAAGCAAAACCTTGTATGCTTGACTATATATTATTGCTTTTGAAGACTTTGAATGACATGGCAGACCTGGTTCTCCTACCAAGATTGCACTTGAACCTTCTCCAGTTTCTGCTTTTGGCAAACTGGAAACTGCACAGATTTTGGATGGGATTTTCATGTTTATACTACATGTATGTGTAACTTTGCTTATATTTTGTTGATTCTATAAATTGATGCAAATAAAGAAGTAATGGCAGCTAACGAGAACTTCTTTGATTGTCTGCCATTTGTCTAGATATTACTATCACCTTTATCTCTAGTTTACTTATTACATGTTTCTCTGTATTTACTTTTTAGACCCTCCATCTATAATATGGAAGAGTTGCATCAACATTACTCCATGAAGATAAGACAGTGTAACAGTGCTATAGCATCATCTTGTCTAGAATTCATGGTCAATCTTTTCAGGTGGGTGTACTGTAGAATACTAAAATACATATATTCTCCTTTTGAATAATTGGACCAAATAATTCAATGAAAGGTGGTAGGTATGGTAGCTTAGACTATAAGTCTACAGAGATAAATTTTCTGTGTATCTGTAAATATACAGATGGTACAGTCCATTTTTAGGAGTAAGCTAGTTGATTAATTTCTTTCAAATAAAAAAATTATAAGTCTATGAAGACATAACCTTAGCTGATGGATCATTATTTTTTTATTTTAGCTATGAAGTTTTCAGTAACTAGATAAAAGTGATGAATTCTATTTGTTTATGTTCTATATATTATTTATTGCTTACATTTACAATAGACCTGTCTATTCTTGCTTGTTATTTCAGAGATATCTCCAGATATATTTAATATGCACTAGGAAGTAATTAACCTTATTCGCTTCCATAAATCCAGCTCTATAATTGGTTCTTGTTTATAGGTAGACCCACATATATCAGTCCCCTTGTTGAGATAGCTGGTGTGGTTTATCCTTTGGAAAATGCAGATGTGTATAACATTGCCACCGATACATTGAATTATTTTATGCCTCAATCTCTTAAGGCTAAAAAATCACTGATAAAGAAGAAGGTCTCTCAGTCAGTGCCTTTTTTAGCCTTTCATACAGTTCCAGTCCCACTTTTGGCCAAAGTGCCACAGACACTCTTAACCCTTTACCTCATAGAGTGTATGGCATTTTAGGCAGTTGATACAAATGTACCAGAGTTACACAGAACAGTGCACTATAAATAGAACACCTATTACCTATTTGACTACATACACATAGGCCTGTCTGTTAACTGTGAAGTATATGGTACATTTAATTAACCATTTTATATTTTGGTGCACATCTAATATGTATACAAAGATTTAAGATTAAAATCCAGTTGTTATAGCTGTATAATTATTTTTCATGAAAGAATTTCTTTATATGATTTAAAACCTTGAGAGAACTCATTCATCATCAAGCCACTGAAGCTGCGTGACCAACCATATCTGCCATTTGTTGTAATTGAAATTTACAAGTTCTTTGGCTATGTCTGCATCACTAAATCATCAGAATTTGATCATTTATAGCAAATAATTGTTGTTAACATCACTATCAGAGCCTTTACTGAAGTTAGTGAAGCTTTCATAGTAGTGATTCTAATTGTGCAAACTTGAGAAAGTACTTAACAAAATCTGTGGCCTCCATTTTGGAGAGTGGAGAATCCAACCCTGTTACATTCAATAGCAGATTACAATTAGAGCTTAAACAGTGACCATGTGATCTGACATAATGGTCATTCACATCGATGAATGTAGTATCTAATAGGTGGTTTTCCCAGAAGGTGGCGCTATGAAAACCAGATAAAAATGTCTGATGTTTTCAGCAGGCATAGAAAGGCACTTCCATGAGAATGGTGTAGAGGTGTCCAAAGGTGCTTGCATGAGGTAAAGGGTTATGTAGTTATACTAGCTATGAACAGATTCCAAGGCTATTACCATCACAGTATTAAAAGATATGTAAACTGATACTGGAGAACCCTACACAACACTTGCATGCCAGTGTCAGCTCTTTTAATTTTTCCCCAAGATTCCCAATACTGGACCTTTGGATCTGATGTTGGCTGGTCCCATACTTTATCAGCCTCAGTTCAGGCATCATCACAGTCTATGCCCAGTGTTCTCAGTACTGAATATAGTGATTGGTCCTCCCAACCTAAGCAAGCCTGCACTAAAGAAGTCAATATTATCTGATATTGGGTGATAGATCATCTCATTTTGAGCTTAATGTTCGAAAGAATCTGCAGATGATTCTTCTATCTCACTGGCAAATGAAAGTATGTAAAGTAGACTAGATGATCTCTATCTCACTGGCAAATGAAAGTATGTAAAGTAGACTAGATGATCTCTATCTCACTGGTAAGTGAAAGTATGTAAAGTAGACTAGATGATCTCTATCTCACTGGTAAGTGAAAGTATGTAAAGTAGACTAGATCTGTCTCACTGGTAAATGAAAGTACATAAAGTAGACTAGATCTATCTCACTGGTAAATGAAAGTACATAAAGTTGTATGATATTCATCCAGACTATACTTTGTATACACTTGCCAGAGTGAGTACATTACATAAGTGATGTTGTCCATGTATCCATCTATGTGTTACAGATTTTGTATCCATGTATCCATCCATGTGTTACAGATTTTGTTTTTCCTCAATAACTTGAGTTGTCCTCTGACTACAATTACTAAAAGTTGTTGGATGACTTGTACATAGTATAAGGATGAACACAATCAATTTGGATACCAAAGCTTAAAGGTCAATGTCATTATCAATGCTAGAATAAAAATGGTTTAATACTCAAGTTGTCCACCATCTACAATTATGAAACTTTGTGAAAGGCTTTGCAAATGAGATAAGAAAAAATTCTCCCAATTTGGGGAGATAAAAAATGTTTTTGCACACTATAATCCCAAAACAGGTTCTGAATATCTCTGATTTGCCCCCACCCCCACCCCTTTTGAGTTCCTGGTTTTGTACAAACCAGCCATTACATTTGGCATTTCAATACTGTGTTGTTCATACTTGATTCAGGTCCATATTTTTTAACAAATAGGATTTGATCACTGATGTGACTTGTTTGAATGATAATCACTCCAAATACATGGTCTGAACAGTTGTGCAACTTTTTTGCAAGAATATTTACTTTCAGCTAGAAGAAACATAGTATTTTGTAGCATCACTTGCTCATTATGTTTAATATGTACATCTTCTATTGAGAGCTTCATTTTGATATACTGTACTGATATATATTTCTAATATTGTAGAAATACAAATAGTTTATTATCACAATAACTTCTAACTGTTCAGTATTGACTAAGTTTAAGATCATTGTATTAACAAAATCAAATCCTGGCAGCTACACATGACTGCACAAATCAAGAAACCCATTGTACATGTCATTTTATTTCTTTCTTGTTGGTCATTTCTTGGTCAAATAAAGGAAGAAGTACATATGGCATGATCGTGTCCTTGCATATCTTAGAACTACATGATCAGTAGATAGTAATGCTATATGGCTAAATGCATATTAGAAGTAACATTAATGAATAATATGGTCATTAGTATTTGAAATGAACATTGAAATGGAAGTTTATAACAAACTGTTGTGTCACAAACATGTTCAAAATTGACATGAGCCTTGTGCAAATAGCATTCACACAGGTTGAAGCAGTAGTTGTAATAGTCAAATGATATTTTTGTGGTTTCTGTCCATATCATTCTCCTTTATAAGCCAGAATTGTTCTCTTTTACCAACAGGAGAAAATAGAAACAGAAAATGATCTTATAGATATACCTAATCATCAGTTTCAAAATATCACGTTTTGATTGTACAGATGTGTGTGCACATGAAGCAGGAATACATCATGGCATCTAATTGCAGGATTTGCAACATAATGTTGAAACATACAGTATCTCTGAAAATGCATGCTCTCTGAAGAAAAACCACCATGTTTATGCCCCTGTCATACTTTCCTTTCCCAAAGGCTGTCTTCTACCTGGTGAGAGCTTCCATGCAAGAAATCTTGTGAATCTGGAAAACACAGACTCTGTTGTATGTCTATTTCTTCTTGTCTGGATGACCAAGATCTTACAAAGAAATGCAGAATTTGTGGCTCATTTTGTTTTCAGTATTTTAAAGAACAGAAACAGTGGCTGATCCCTTAGATGTGAACCAGCTTAAAACAAAGAGAGAATGGCACCTGCATGTTCCTTTACCATTCCGGTGTTTATTAGAACAAACACTACTGAACAAAGACAGGCTCAGGCATCAATCATCAGACGATTTCTACACATTAAAACTGGCCTGTCTATAGTGCCATTCTGATTCATTGCTGGACATACTTTAAAAAAATTACAGTGGTCTCATACAAGATATTATCAGGTATGAGTTGTTCATCAACTACCCTAATATCACATGTGTTTTTTCATCACATCAGCTGCCAGTATAAGCCAAAGTCTGTAGAATGGACATGGACATCTCAAGGAAGCAGCTGATCCAGAAATTTTTCAATTTAAAAGTGATTTTGAAACCATATACACTGTTGTATGTAAAAGCAAGCAACATCCCATCTTCTAAACATTTGTAAAGCCTCAGACTGGCATTTTATATTTTTCATGGACAATGTTGTGCAGCTCACAATGAAAACAGAATTTCTCAACCTGAAGAAAGGAGAACAAATCAACTCCATACTAAGCCCATCACAATCAATGGCATTCCAAAGGATTCAAAAGATTTATTAATATGGCATCTTACACTTTGAAAGAAAAAGAAGATTGTAACTATATGTAAGGAAGTAGTCCAAGTAATCAAAGATCAGAAATGGGTGCTACCAAAGGTGACCTCAGAAGAACAGTGTGTTCTGAGAAGCAAGCCATGTGGGGCTTTGAATGTATCAGGACTAGACATACATCATCACATGCCTTTGCAGAAGTTCTAGACAAAGTGGCTTTGATGGGAAATTAAGAATTTCAGCAAGAAAACTTGTATCAAGATGAAAGCTTTTCATCTCTGGTCTTTCATTATATGCAGAAAATGAATATTCTCAGAAATAATGTCAAAGAAGAAAACTTCCTGCCTGAAATCTCCAAATAAGAAACTGGAGGCATTTCAGGAGCTATTACCTAAATTACAGAAATGGAAAGTAATGCACATATATATGGATAAATCTGAGGATATTGCAAATATCTGCTATGAAAAAGATCTATCACATGATTTATTGCCTTATATTGATGCCAGCAGTATATATGAAGAGGATGTATAATCTATTTATGGAGAAGAAAAAAACAAAGATGAGGAGGAGGAAGAATATTCAAATATTAGGTTAAAAGTAGGTGATGCTAACAAAGATATTCTCCATGATGCCTAAGTTCTCACTGAAGAAATACATATATCATTTTTCAAGAAAAAAAAATGAAACTGTGATTTGCAATACTGACAGTAGCACTGTAAAATATCGAGATCTAAAGGGTACATCTAAAGGGTACACCATTACCATCACTATTATCCTTGCATCCCTATCTTTCAGTGGACGAGCTAGATGATGATATGACTCATTGACTTGGTTCTTTATATTTTGGGAGGAGGCTGAACTGAGTGAAACAAACTAAAAAGTTTATGTGCACTTGAATACAAGATTGCAAGAAATCTATATACAGTGTAAGTTGATAGATGAGAACAAAAAGTATGCAATAACTTTTCCAGAATTTCCAGTACTGACATTGAAGATTATCCAAAATCATGAATTTGATGTCAGCCTATAAAGCATCAGGCTTTATTCACATGCTAAAATATATGAGATGATGTTGAAAATGACTGCAGTGAATTAGTAACTATTGAGAACATCAAGACATCAACCTAAAACATTTGGCAATTGTCAGCACCATTACATATTTTGATTCTTGTGACATTCCTCAATTTGCTGCCACAGCCACAGGCAGAGGAGCTAAGAAAAAAATATGCATGACCAGGAATTTTCTGTCGGCCACCTGGAAACAAGAGGGAGCCACACTGAGCAGTGTAATAATAAAGATGTCCACAGTAGAGCAGAGACAAGTGCATACAGTAATTCAGTCTGTGTTTTATGCAAGATTAGACAAAACATGAGGAGACAGAATCTATAGTATCTGAAAGATACAAGGGAAAAAGACTAGTGATAATGAAGTGGGTTGTATTATATGATCAGTTGGTCTGATACATCAAACAAAAGGAATGTCATTAAGTTTTGACCCCATTCCAAGAAATGCATATTGCAAAGAGAATCCAGATTCATCCACAGAAGAGATAGGAAAATTTATGCTTCACAGATATGCAGCTAGAGAGGATCAGTTGGGTATGACACAAAATGATTGTCTTAACAACAAATCAATAAACAGACCCAAACATCATTCATAAAATAAAATAATCAAAATGGCCAATAATGAAGAGGACCAGTGGGCACCAAAAATATATTATGCTGGAGCATGACAGAGAACAATGAGGAGAAAAGAAAAAAGAATGTGAAGAAGATAACAATTGTGGACTGTCTAATTCCTTACATGAATGCTTGCCACTCATTTTTAAGCCAGACAGGCAAAATCATCCACCCATAATTCAGCTAGTGTGAAAAAAATGTCTTCTCAAATTCTTCTCAAACATGCAAGGAGAAATATCTGTTTTAAAATTCAAGGAAGAAAAAGAGGTGATTCTTTATAAAAATATTTCACAAGCCATTTATAGTGGAAACATTGACTGGCAAGAAACTTGTATGTATTTAGGCAGTCATATTTATCAGCTTTTTAAGTAGAATATGACCCTGTATATAGACAGTGAAGCTCTGCTGACAGCATGTCATTACCAAGAGGTCCTTAAGTAGAATATGACCCTGTATATAGACAGTGAAGCTCTGCTGACAGCATGTCATTACCAAGATGTCCTTAAGTAGAATATGACCCTGTATATAGACAGTGAAGCTCTGCTGACAGCATGTCATTACCAAGAGGTCCTTCAGCATGCAGTCCTTTCACAACACCACCATAAGTTCTGTTTATGTCCAAATTATTGGTGTCAAGAAGCTGTCTAGCATTAGGCAGAGAAAGGGTGAAGCTACAATGGTTGAGCTTGATTGAATGTAGGAACTTGATGTCAAGATGTCAGATGGAGATTCTGTCATAAATTTTGTACGCTCAGTGGATATCATCACAGTCCTGATTCACCTCTTCTGCATCTGTCTCCAATGACAAAGAAACAAAACTAACCTTCACACACACTGTTTATGTTTGGTTACAGAAACAAAACTAACCTTTACAAACGCTGTTTATGTTTGGTTACAGAAACAAAAGCCGGAGCTCTACAGCGTCTCCAAAATCGTAGGAAATATAAATAGTAAGTACTCAGCAAATGTGATTGTAATCATTTTGTACATGGAAGCATGGAAAGAAATTACTTTTTATCATGATATTATGGAATTTCAGCTGAAACGATGTTAATGACAGTGATTGAAGATCAAGCTTTTGAGGTTTTCAAACCCTTTAACATTGAAATCATTGAGAAAAATGAGCCAGTTTCATCCATAAGACTTAATATTTTTGCATACATTTCTTTTCTTAATAGAATGTTCTGTTCAAAGATCTACAGTCCAGTTGTTTTGTCCTCTGAAGAAATGAGACAAATAATTATCAAAATGCTTGCAAAGAAGAATTTCAACAATCACAGACATTGATGCCCCAGAAAGTGTACAGAGGGATTTAAGAAGCTTAATTCAACCCCATTTTATTTATTGATAATTATCAAAATGCTTGCAAAGAAGAATTTCAACAATCACAGACATGGATGCCTAAGAAAGTGTACAGAGGATTTTAAGAAGTCTAATTCAACCTCATTTTATTTATTGACTACATGACATTATGAGACCACTTTGTGTGTATGTGTGGGTAATGAACTTAATTTGAGCATGATTTAGATTTTAGCACATGCAAAATTTACTGTTTACATGAATTCTGATAATTTTTAAAATTGACACTTCAAGTTTTAGTTTAGTATGCAGTAGATAATAAAACATGTTTGATACACAAATCTACAAAGATAAGAGATTCATATGTAAAAATGATGGCATTTTTTCATAGTTTCATGAGTCCACTATGTTAGAGTTTCTAAGATTATGTTTTAAAAATGAACATCCTCCCTGAGGCTGATGAATTAGAAACCATTAGGAGAAAAGTAGATTCTTATGGGCTGTTCATAAAGCCATTTAAAATGTTTATTTGTGACTGGAAATAACACGAAGCAACATGACCTTTTTAATAGAATGAAATGCATATGGAACAACACTCATTATTAAGTTACATGCACATTCATCTGTTGTGTGTTGTAAGGTCACTATGTGGACTAATAACTGGAGGTATTTAATACCAGCCAGCAAGAATTCATCAATCTCAGAGAATCTTGGCATGGATGTTGAAAGCAGAGGTCCATTCAGATGGGATATCATTATTACCCTGAATAGAAACTCTCAAAATTGTTAGGGCCTGTCCTAAGAGTAAGTAACTTGTTCTTTGTCTACAGTTAAACATTTTGTGAATGACTTGCACATAGTGAAGGGAATAATTTTATATTTTGGGGGAGTCAAAAGCTCAGGGTCACTGTGACTTAAAGAAGAGAAATGGTTTCTGCACAATAAGATTAGTTCTACATCATATACCTGAACTAAACTTTGTAACTGACTTGCATTTTGGGTACAGAATGAAGCCTGTCCATTTTCACATCAAAAGGTTGAACATGAGGATCGCTGCCACAGAATAAATAATGATGCTTAATAGTACAGTAACTTAATGGTACAGTAGTTGTCCATCATATGCAGTTACCAGAGTTTGTGCATAGCTTGCACTTTGGGTAAGGAAGAACACTATTAAGGTCAAAGGGAAAAATGACTGTGACTAATAAAAAGAAATGGTTGCCACACAGTAGCATTAGTTCTGCATTGCACAACTGGACCAAATTATGTGGATGGCTTGCCCTTGGGGTAAGGAAGAAGACTTTCTATTTTGAGGATAAAGGTTAAAGATCAAGGTAACCATTACTGTTACTGAAAGAAGAGAAAATGTTTCTGTACAGTCATTTTAGTTCTACGTGACTGAACAATCACATTGATTCTACATGACAGACCAGATGTTGTGAATGGATTGCACTTGGGGTAAAAAAGATGCCTGTTGGTTCGGGATCAAACAGTCAAGGTCTCCATGACTAAAAGAAGGAAAAACAGTTTTTTGCATGACTTTAGTTCAAGACTAACCATAAACCCAAGGTTTGAAAGAAGCCTATACATTTTGGGGTCTGAGGTCAGGCTATAAAAAAAAGGAATTTTGCAGATTTTTTTTTGTTCTAGATCAAGTTCCATTATCAAACTCTGTGGATGGCTTGCATTTTGGACTGTAATGAAGAAACCTATCTTTTTTGTGGTCGAAAAGTCAAAGATCATGTTGTAAGCGTAATAAGTAAATAATAGTTTCTGCATGTGAAGTTTTAAGTGCCTGCACAGGGGAATATTAAACACAGGGCAGACAATACACTGTGCTGTCTATGGTACTCTTGTTACATTATTACCATGCCACTTTTCCAGTCTAATCCATACTATTACTTTCAATTCCTGTGCTTGGTAGCATTGTATTTGCACAAGGCATGAATTGTCAGATGAGGCATTGAAGGGACTTTAAAAAAGATGCAGCTGATCTGGATAAGGTGCAGACTAAAAGTTGCACCTGCTTGTGGAAAAAAGATTCATATGCCAAATCTCAATAAACATAACAGAGTTAAAGAAAAATCCAGTAGCCCAATGCCAGGGCCCCTTTAAATATATGTTGGACTCCTCTCATGTTATAAGTGAGTTGCCTGGTGGGCATTTAGATGCCAAATCAAAATAAACATGGCAGAGTTTTAAAAAATCCAGTATTTCAATGCCAGGGCCCCTTTAAATCTATATTGGGCCCCCTCTCATATTATATGTGAGGTGCCTGTTGGACATTAAGATGCCAAGTCACAATAAACATGGCAGAGTTTTAAAAAAATCCAGTAGCTCTAAGTCTAGAACTGGCCCCTCTCATGTTATAAGCGAGTTGTCAGTTGGACATGTCCAGATATGTTGTATATTTTGCCTGAAAGAATAATTGAGTTGGCCATCAAAATGCTGCATTTTTATCTTGAAGTTCTTTTAAAGATACATGTAAATTATTATTAATTCTCAGCTTCCTTCTGGGTCTAATCTGTAAATCCCTCCGCATTATGAAGATTCTTGGCTTGTATCAACCTCTAAAAAGTGAAACGTGACCTATGAATGGGAAACAGCACTATTTTATGTACTCAGTATTTATTTGGTTACCTATAATTAGCTCTCGCTTAAGTGACATGCCCTGGGCTAGTTTCTGACAAATTATTTGAGCACTAGAGCAACGCTGACATCATGACCTGGAGGAAAACATTGCTTTATGGGAAATATTTTGAAAGATGAGTAAATACATCAGTCAATCTAATATGGTTTTGTTTATTTCTTTTAACATTCAAAATACATCAATTTCAATGCTGTGTCAAATAATAGTTGAAAATACAATCTGTTAAGACACATTAAATTTGAATCAGGGCTATTAAGTGGAACAAGTCAGGGCTTGTGATATTTTATTCAAAGTCTCTTGCCCTGGGCCTGTGTCTGAAAAAAATTCTTTCTGCACTGAAAGAGTCCCTTGAAGGGACTGATGCTCTAGTACCAGAAAATAATGTCAAGGAATTCAAGATGTGACCGTTTCCTGCTTGTAACTGATAAGTGTTGAAATCATCTCTGGTATTCTTGTCTTAGAAGATTTCAAATTAGCCACCATAACAGCCATATTGAATGTTAGATTGGTCCTGTTATGACTCAAGGTCTTAAAATATGTAACAGAATGAAGTAAAACCAGCAATTTAAGTAAAATCAACAAATGTGAAAAGTTGAGGTACAGAGTTTTTGTGAATTAGATTCCAAATGATCCTAAAAATTCCTATCGCAAGTCCAAAAGCATGAAATGCTCCAAATGTATTCCAGTAGTCTTGAATATCCTAATATTACACAAACCATGCAATACAGAATGTCTTTGAATGAGTTCACAAAAATCCAAAGTAATGTATTAGTCCAAATATCAGTAATTCCAATTAATATATTAAATCTTGAATTATATCTGCTTTCCACAATGAAACAGCAAACTCCCACAGAATAATATAAAACAGAAATTAATCATTTTTGTATCAAATTCCTATTTATTCACATTTTCACTTGATCTCAATGTGAATCAGTCTAATGGAAAATTCCAATCTAATTGTAAACAAGAATGGTCCTAGAATGTTCTGAACTCAAATGCTCTGTATTCTGTTTACAACTTAAGATCATGGACAAAAGTTAGCTATGTAAACATTCTGTGTACATTACCTAAAGTAAAACTTACAACCATGGACAAAAGTTAGGAACACAAATATATACAACAGAATCATTTGCATTTAGAACAAACTACACACCATTAGAAGATGTTTAATGAAACAACCATGCTAATACAATCACTCATTTAGGAGAATTTACAACAAGATTTTCAATACATCCATTGTGAAAACCAGATGTTGATATCACTTTCCACCTAGGTGGAGTAGTCCTAATGTTTTAAGGAATTCTGTTTTGGTAGCGATATTGGATTCTGATGGACACAATATTATATTTAAGACCAGCTAGATATAACCAATCATTTGGTGAAACCCCATCCTGATATGGCATTCAGTTTTGGAAGAGTAGCGATTAACAAGATTTTCAAGATGGCTGTCATGGCTTGTAGAGCTAATAATGTCTGGTTGCAGGATTTTGTTTTAGTCATGTTGGTTGGTAACAGGTAACAAACGAGTTTAATGTAGGGCTGACATGCACAAGCTTATCATGCTAAACTTTTCCATTTCATTACCACCCCCAGTACAGCAAAATTATCAGCATATACTCAACAGTACTGTTATGATATCTGTGCAAATTTTAACAAGGTAACACTCTTATGTTATAGAATTAAATGTGATAAAAGGGTAGACAAAGCCATAGGCTATGGGTCTTTTGATCTTACAATATATTAATAACTGAGATGATTGCATACAAGACAGAATGTTGCTACCCATGTCACTTGTTTCTTTCAGAGATATCATATTTGACACCAGAGTTGAGCACAGAAGATTCAACAGAGAATCCTTTTTGGACAGAAAGAAAGAAAGTGAAAGAGAATTCTATGAAAGAGTATGTTTTTTAAATTAAACTTTTGTATTTTGTATTAGTTGCACAAGAAGTACTAGAAACCTTTTATTTACTGCCCAGCATTAAGAAGCTGTGAGCTCTATAGTCTTTCTTTCCAACACCATTTGTTTTTCTCAGTTTCTTATTTTTTTTGGTCAGCTTCCCTATTTTTCCCTACATGTTCCAAAATGGCCCTATTATGCCTACTTTTTCAGTTTTATGCTATCATGTATTATAAATAGTGGTTTTACTAGCCATATGTTGAAAGGTTTCTATTTTGCTTCTCAGTATTTACTTTGCAGAAGGAAAGATGTGTGTATAAAATTATAAGGGCTACCTGGACTAAAGAGAAATGATATGTTTAAGTAAGAACATACTTTAGTTCATGTTCACGAAGATAAGCCAAGTAAGGTTTTTTCTTCTTCAAAATACATTACCTAATCATAATTGCTTAGGAGAACTACTACTGCATCATAAATTCAGCCCTTTCAAGCTAAAACCTTTGCCTAACAATCTATAATTTATCCGCCCACTTAGGTGGCAGTAGGATTGAGTGATCTCCCCTTGATACCAGGATTGGTGTCAGAGCCTATGAAATTGTCAGTTACTACTTCCACTCATGTCACATAGCATGTTCTCTACAAACAGATAGGCCTTGCAAAATCCATAAAAGCAGCTTTGAAGTTTTCTACCTCAAAACAAATTGGAGAGTTTCATCTTCAAAGGGAAGTGTACTCCATCTATATATTTCCAACTTTTCTGTTCTTCATGTCACTGACAACATAGCTTCCTAACTTTCTGTGTTATCATTTTGCCATCTTTGTACACTTAGATGCCTTTGTACATACCTGCATGGGTTGCAGTAGTGTCCCCTCACATTGCAGTAAGGGGCCATCCATTTAGTATGTACTCATGAAGATTTTTTTAAGAAACCCAAATGCATACACTTGCATATGGGGGGGGGGTCTGCTGATAATGTATGTATGCATAGGAAACGGTGTGTGTGTGTGAAACCTCGATAATAATTTGTTTAATATGTAACCTGTTTGAATTTTAACAGACACTAGACAAACTTTTTAAAGTTAGCAGCTTATTTCTTTGATGAAGCCAGACATTCAATGTCGGTGGGCTATCTGTTTCATTAAACACGTTAATATTATTAATCCTTGACCATTTCTGTGTGAATTAAATATAGGCTATTCTATATAAATGGGGGGTACATCAAGCATATGTACTCAGGTGGGGGTGTGTTAAAAATTACATTTTTGTACAGACAGGGGTCAAGCTTTGCCAGATTTTTCCATAGTCTACATACTAAATGGATAGCCCCAAGCCATATTAATTAGTACTCATTTAATATTGCTGTATTTTTTCTGCTCAGTTAGAATACATACAGCTCCTGCTTTTATTGCCAAGTTTACGGGTAATCAGATATTGGTAATAATTCCTGTATATTCTGGACACTTGCTCTCAAGGTCATATACAGGACCCATTGCAAGCTCTAAAGTGGTACTTCTGGAATATTGAGCTGTTGCATCAAGGGTGGGGAAGTACAATATATCAACATGGGCAATCATGTTCATCCTGAATAAAGTGGGCTATCTTTCTGCATATAGGACTAAACCCATACCACTGAATTTACTTCACATATCAGCTCAAGAAACATTCCATATGAGAGAAGTTGCACTGTAATTATCTTTGTGTGGGATGGAGATCCGAGTACACTTATCCAGTTTTTTTTCCAGATATCTTTCATCTGAAAAGCTCAATTTGATCTGGAGGAACCTTTACCTGTGGTGCAAATGGTTACCTTTCCAGGTTATTTGACAGCATCATGAAAATGAGGCTTCTCAACTTCACTTGATTGTGGGAGGAAAAATGTTTTTCCCTTTCAAAGCCACCTCTCAACATATGGAGTCTATTTTAAAGCAGGATTATCTAGAAGCTGTCTCACCTACCTTAGGGGAGCAGAGTCTCTCTGGGGTAAGGGGATGTACTCCCTCCTCCACTTACCTATTTTCCCCAGGTATTTTGATTGGGCAACATATTTAAAGAAGAAACAATATTTTCTAGTAAAATATGTTTCTTCAATAATATCCAATCATAATACATGTACATTCTCCCAGCCAATTAATTTCATCCATATAGAGAGCATGCCTTTCACTCCAGTGGTAACTGGTGATTCTTTAGGATTTAGTGCTAATTCTGGTATAAAGGGGCAGATAACTTTTAGCTTTTTAGCTAAAAGTTTTAGCTGGGAGGGCTGGATTTGTGAGAGAGAAATAGTTTTCCTAAGGTATTTTGATTGGGTAAGTATTATCAAAGAAACATATTTTCCTATAATTTTATTTAAACAATTTCAGGAATTTACATAAGTTTCATGCTATTTCTGTGTAAAATGTTGCTATTTTCCCCTGCTCATTTTCTACTGCCATACTTCATACCTGCCATAACATGCCATGTCACACAAAAAACAGATTTTGGACTCCCAAACCCCCTAACAACAGCTGAGAAAACCCTATATTCTTAACCATCGTGATATATGCCTGTTATATGTTGTATGTATGAACAGTAACAGCCATTTCATAGCTCAGCTAAACCTATCCTTGGGTATAAAACTGATATAAAGGCAATTAAAAGGTAAGTTTGTCCGAGATAAACTGTGGCCTCTCAGAGATTACTTAATTGGCTGACAGTAGTTAAAGTGATGTGTCATTTCAAATTCTGCTGTGGGAGAGACCATTTATCTAATTTGCATAGGTAATGTACATAAAGTAGAACAACCCAATTACTCAAAGAAACATGCTGAAGAATGGTTGTTGTTATACATCACTGCACTGAATGAGAATCTTGAAGCCAACTTCAGTAAAGCTTGTGATCAGTGGCAACATTTCTTTGAAGTCGGATTTTTACTCTATAAAAAATGCAAAACATGATTTTTTCAATTGTCAGAATAGTGTTAAATCATTTTTGAAGAGTGTGGTTCAGGAAGCAACAAACTATCAGCAAAGCACACAAAGCCCAGCCAAAATAAATTTGACAGAATTTTACTTTATCAAGCATAGCAGTAAGGTGGAACATTTAATTCTTTGCAAACATCTTATTGACATTAGTCATTCTGAAGCATACATCAAAATAGGGGTAACATCTGTATGTAGCATATTTGACACACTGAATGGAATAGTCATATTACTTCTCATTATTATTATTATTCATTACCTTGTTAAAATACTATTAATTGACCCATGCTTTTCAAGATGATTTTAGCCATGAAATAGATTGATTGAAAGACAATAATAAGCACATGGTTGGTTTGCACAATTAATTTGTATTGATAAAGTGTTAACACCTGAACTGGACAGAGATGCATATTACTGCTCAATTACTTGTAAAAATCCATTAAACTTGAAAACATTATGTTCTACCCCATCCCCCAATGAAATGGTCGGTCCCAAAGGTGATATATATTTACTTTTCTATAGAGATAAACATTTCTTGTAATCAGGCTCCATCAGATACAGTTTGGACATTGCTAATATTATGTTCATCATAGCATGTATTTACATAAGAGTATGTATTTTGAAGAGTTTATCACCATATGATATGACTTTTAAGAGTATTGTACTTGTATAAATTTTGAATAATGAACAGCGACTTTGGAAATAATGTTTCATAGTAATATTGTTCTGAAAATCTCACTTCCGTATGATAAGTTGTAAACAATCTTTACTGTCTTTTATAAAAATTATATATTCATTAATTATTTAAGAAATAAATATAATCAAACCTGTCTTTAAAACATTAGAGGGGAAAATTTTCTTTTCTGGCACCAAGGAACTGGAGGATGCCAGCATCAGCCTTACATTTAACAATGGGGCAGTCCCAGTTCTCAACATCATCAAATGAACTAAAATGTCCCCATAGAACTTTAGCCTCTTCAACATCCTCTTCCTTGAATCACTTAAAATCACAATCTTATTCTCAAAATAAGCTTTCATTTTCCTGGACATCTCTGTTGTGGGATTAAACGTCTTAATTCACTCATTAATATTGACAATACTAAACTCACTTTTAAGTAGGATTTCACTGCAATAGAACATTTGTTCATATAGACCTTATTTGTACTGTAGCTACATTATGCAATGAACATTTCTCTCTTCTGCACTGCGACAGATTACAGAAAGCAAGGACAAATTCAAAGGACATGCCACTGCTAATCCTTACTTTGATCTGTTCACATTCAGGTGAGAGTAAACGATGGTCAACAGTAAGGTGGTCTTCTGTATAATCAGTGAGCTGTATTTACAGAGGTCAAGTCACTGATCTGCTGGAATGACTTTAGTGGTAAAGGAAATTTGACAGTCATATGTACTTTAGCCAGTAGTTTATAAAGACAAAGTACAGTTATGGCTACATGGTGGTCAAACACATTAATAATTTATCAGGTTCAATAGCAAACATTAACTTACCTTGCCTGAATCCAACAGTGGCTAATTTAGAGTTAAATTGTGACTGTAAAATCATGTTCTGTCCAATCAAGTACAGTGGTTTGTGATGTAAATGTTTTGAGCTGATAGATGTCAAAATTTTTAAAAATTTTTAATTTTAATTTTTTATTTTATTTTGGGGTCCATAGAGCTACAAAATGATAGCCAGGATTGTGTTAGAGCTGTAGCATACATTTAAAGGCCTAGTGAACAATGGGCCTTCTTTGGCAACAATAACTTCAAGTCTCCTTTAGCAATCCATGAATTCAACTACAGGAAAAATGTATTTTTTTACAAATCCCTGAAATCTGATGTAGATAAAAATAAATGATATCACAGTGATGTTTTTTTCCTTCTTCTGGCAAACCTGAAATACTTATTACTACTTTCTATCAGTTACCTACATGGACATATTAGTCATAAGTTCAGTTGCTCACTTTGTATGTGTAATACATTTGCACACACACACACACAATAACACCTGCTCTTATGAACTAGTGTCAGTAAGCTTATGAAGGTAGGGTGACTGATTAAATATTTTGCAAATAAAACTTTTTTTATTCACAAAGCATTAAAATAACAATTTAGAGTGAGTTTTCCAGTTTTATCCATTATAAGAGCTAGACTAGTGGGAGGTTGGTTGTATTTTCTTTTTAATTTCTTTCTTTCTTGTTTTTAAACAGGTATCCAAGTCTGACATGTTCAAAGTTTTCCTGCAGGACAGATTCAATGAGAAGTGGGACTATTGGTCAGACCTTGAAATGAGGACTAGAAAAGAGGCTGGTGTTGAGCAGAATCTGAAAGCAAACCCTATAATAGGGGGAAGGTAACCATCATTATTTAAGAAACACAAATGCATTTGCATTATTATTGGTGCTTTCTGTGCACTGCTAAATTGTAATGATTTTTATGTAACTAATCTTCCATAAAACAATAAAATTTATTAGTATGATTAAACATTATTAGCTGGTCTCTGAAGCACTGTAATATTAACACATACAAGCAAATAAATACTTTTGCAGACCTTAATAGAAAATATATTAGAGCTGTTCCAGTAAAACATCTATCCCTCTGAGAATGGCACTTTAAAAAATCTTTGTAGGAGGTTGTGTTTCATACTATTTTGATTCTTACAAAATCAGAAATCACTGGTGGGGTTGTCAGAAAAAAAAATATGTATTAAAAATTGCATCTTCATTCTGTACACTCAGTCACTCTCAAGTGTCATAGATCATCATCCAGTGCCTCACCAATTGTACGCTGATGACACCCAAATATACAAATCTAGCCACCCAGCTGAAGTTGATGCTACCATCCAAGGTGTAGAGAGGTGCATTTCAGATGTGAAATGATGGATGACATGTAACAAGTTGCAGATGAATGATGATAAAACTGAGGCCATTCTGATCACAACACAAAGACTTTCTCATTCACATCCTTTACCTCAAACAATAAATATCAGCAACACCAACATTAAATTCACACAATCAGTATGAAACCTAGGTGTTACTCTGGACAGTACTCTCACATTACACCAACATGTCACGAACATATGCAAGGCTGCATATCTTGAGCTGAGATGCATCAGCTCAATTCGCAAATATCTTTCAGTTGATGCCACTAAAACACTTGTGTGTTCATTAGTACTTTCAGGACTGGACTATTGTAACTCAATTCTGTCTGGTTCATCTTAATATCTGCTTCATAAACTTCAAAAAGTTCAAAACACAGCTGCTCGGATCATACTTAGAGTACCACGATCAGAGCACACCTCCCCGCTGCTCTGTACCCTACACTGGCTATCCAGTTGATCCAGAATCAAACACAAAATTTGTTCTCTGTGCTACGTTTCACTGTCGGACTGTAGTCCAACATACCTATCCAACCTCACCCATGTGTACACACCAGCAAGATACTTACGCTCCTCTTCTGACAATCATATACTCATTATTCCCACTATGAAAACAAAGTCATATGGACAGTGGTCTTTTGCATACCAGGGCCCAGCAACATGGAATGAATTGCCCACTGAACTTAGACACAAAGACACAGTGATCACATTCAAGAGGGCTCTCAAAACTCACTTATTTCGACTGCAAGAACAAACTTAAAGACCTAATAATGTTTCCTACCTTAAATATTCTCAGCATGTTTTTTTAATGTTTTCTAATTTCATGGTGTTTGTTTTTGTAATCATATCATTATATGTTTTTTATCTTATAGGTATTGTCTAATGTTGTAAAGTACTTAGAGCTTCTAAAGATTAGGCGCTATACAAAGTCCTCATTATTATTATTATTATCTAACCCCTTTCTTAGCAGTCTGACTTGCATCATATCAACATAAAGGGCCAGAAATGTGTGAATTGTGCCACATTTGTGCAAATTCATGCACTTTTGAAAGCAATGATGCACAAGAACTCCTGCAAATTAGTTCAGTCATGCATACAAAAATATACTTTGCACAGTATGCAAATTTGTTTAACTTTTTACCCTTAAAGCGCTTATCTTAACATAATTCACACTCATAGTAGAGGTTTCATACTGATTGTTGCAATGTCCTTTTAAGGTAGGCTTACCCATCTGGATACTTCATGTTGACATGAATGGTTGTTAAACTAAATTTTATTGGTACATTGGCCCTGAAATGAGCATTTTATCATAGTTTATCATTACATCTTTAAAGAAGTTTTTAAAAAAATGCTTCAAATAAGGGCCACCTAGAAAAGCTAAAATGGCTGTATCCCTTCATTGTTTGTACAGATGATGATTTCATTCAGAAAATACTGGCTGATGAAGCTATGATGACAATGATTTTCAGGTTTACTGGACCTTCAGAAAGTGTCACTGGAAATACTAATGTGTGATTTTTAGACCAAAATTGATGCTAAATACAAGTCTGATGCACATGCAGGATGGACAAGCAGACAGCATGCCATTCAACCCCATGTAGAGAGTTATCTTGAAATTACCAGTGCCAAATACAGGCATTTTAAAAGTAGAGTGCAGTTTTCATTTATTTTGTATAAACATTCAGCACTGAGGAATTTTGTGCTAAATTAAGATAAGGGTTGAGATAATTTGAATAACTAAGCACCTAAAAAGAAATTAAAAAGTAGGCATTACATATTTATTTGATTAAAATGCCCAAGCCTATACAAGCAATATATGGCATTGATAGACTTGCTACCCTAATACAGCATTATTCAACAACAACAAAAAATATGGCATAGAAGGCAGCCAAGCACTGATTCAGGAAAGTGAAACTTTGGCAGAGTTTATACTAGAGAAAACTCTTAGTTTAGAACAGATATTCAATGAGATGTGGAAAATTGTACATCATAACTATAAAGAACAGTTTCTTACTTTGTTCAAGCTAGCTATGCATATGTACCATGAGACAGCAGAGTGTGAAAGGGGGTTCTCAGCACAGAACAATATTCATATACAGATGAGGACTCTATTATATGCATTCTGTGACATTAATGCTTATAGGGATCATCTGATAATCTCCATACAATATTACAATGAAGCATGTGCAGAGCTCTCACTTGCAGAACCATTAAGGCAGTGAATGAATGAGACAAACTCATAATATGCAAATGTATTACCAAACATGGTAGTCATGTGATACAATTAAATATTGCTGATGCATGCTTTATTCTTCATGAATCAGAATTTCTCCAATTTGCTGCAGCTGCAACAGTTCTCAGGTTGTTGTTCTCTAAATAAGTATGTTGAGAATTGTGTTGTTTCATTCTTTCAAGCAGTAAATGACTTCCATTTAATATTTTTGAATTCTTGTACAACTTTGGAAAGGGTTTAATTGCTAACATCATGCATCTATTGGACCTCTGATGTCATGGGAAGCTTGGTTGCAAAGTTTGTGTGGTCATGTTACTAGCAATGCAAATAACGAGTATCATGTACAGTTGCATCAGTGCTATTTCTGCCTCATCATTCAGCAAAATAAAGGCATAACAATTATAAAACTTGTAATCTCTTAGAAAATAAATAATTTTCCTATCAATTTTATGTAGTTATTACTCGAGGTAATGTTGTTTAAATTTGCTAGACTTGCTGGTAAGCAACTACACTATAGCTTCACTGCATCATGGTGGCAAATTCCAACTTTTTGATAGGCAGTTGACTCTGACCCTACACCTCAACATAAATGTCTAGATATCAAAATGGTATGGGAAGGGTCAGAGGAAACTTGCACTAATGAAGTCATGCTTGCTACATACAAAAATGAAATGACATTAATCATTATAAGGGACTGACTGATCTGTTTAAACTCAAATCAAGATGGATAAAATGTATTGATTTGTGTTTTGTTTATTTTCATATGGTGATATTTTCTGCAGGCCTTATGCCATTTGGTTTCAAACCATTGTTTGTTTTTTGTATTACAGATTGAATTGCTGCTATGTTTTACAAAACATTTTGAAGCAGTGTCATTAAATGATGATGAAATGGATGAATAAAGACTGTTCATGTCATTCTGATATATGGATTACATACAGTTATGTGCATCCTGAGTCTTCCTCATTACCTCTTCTAGTTTACTGGTACCAGTATTTTTAATCAAATTATCCCTTTTATTTTCTTGAAATTTCAATTTTTGTGATAATGTGTTATTGTCAGTAGGTAAAATTTGTCTAATTTTGTGTAAAAACCTAAAACTAGTAATTAACAAGAAGTGTCAAATGGTAAATAAAAGTGGGTCAATTTCATGAATGCAGAAATTATTGTCATATTTCTGAGTATTACTAGAAACGGCAGAATAATGAAAAACAGATGTATTGCAGAAACTTGTAGAACCAGGACTTGTATTGTCAACACATATTCTATTTAAATAATGATATTACTTTTTCTGCATATTCCTTTCAGTACTTTCCCATTGGTATTAATTTTCTGATCTAGTCATTTATTATGATGTTTATACATGTCAGGAATTTTCACACTTTGATTAAAACACTTTACATAATCTGCACCAAAATTGAACAGTTTGAGAAGGAACTCAGGCATCAGAGTCTCCCATTAAAACACATTTGTTTGAAGCAGCCATGATAATAATTTAGGATGCAAATGTAATTATTTCATCTTTAGTTTGAATCTGACAGAGGAGCATAATAACTCTAAAATGAACATCATCATCTGTTTTTGAACTAGTTTTATTGACTTTGAATCCAGTCTGATTGAATGATAGTTAGAAAAGAAGAGATTTAATCATTTCTACAACATCACAATTAGTTAAATATGGTGTAAGCCTATGGTCTTTCTGCCAACCATACTGGGAACCCCCTCATGTGACCTTGACCAATGACATCACAGTGAAAATTGCTATAAGTTATAAGAGATATCTTTCCAGGATCTGATTTCAGTAGTCTTGTAGAGGGGAACAGTAAGAAAAAGAGATGGATATTTAAGTGTTAGGGATATACTGAACAATGGCTGTTACCCACCCCCTTCAAATGTTGTCTGCTCTCCCATCATATTTTGATAAGGGGGGGGGGGTCACCCTCCCTCCCCCTGTCAGACTCTCAGAAGGGGAGATAACTTGTACAATGAGAGGCAAGTATCACAAGAAAAGTATGTTATACCACTCTGCCATGGAAGCCCCAAGGACCTTGGGTATAAGTCACATGAAAGACTAGAAGTGGGATATGAAACTTGTGATTCCTGGATTAAAAGTCCAGAATCTTACTCATGGCCACCAGTGATGAATCCTATTCATGGCCACCAGTGATGATACTGCTTTTGACAATGGACAGTTAAGTGCAGTGATGTCAGTTTTAAGAGTACGCTGGTGAAGAAATCATTCCATGATTTGTATCCATTTTTCAATCTAATTTATTATGTAACAGTGTTTGATGCATTATATTTCTTTTTTATTTTGTATTAGTCATGCAACAAGACATACAAATAAGATGTATTAGTCACTGAAAAGATATGTTTCTTACAAGAAATTACATAATGTAAAAATAGGCAGAAATAATGTCATCACTTCCTAAAGGATTAATATTTGTTTTTCTGACAAATCATGTAATATCTGTTTACTAAACATTTGAAAAAACAAATAAGAAGAAATCACAGCATCTGACCACACATTTAAAGCAACACAGAATTTAATTATCATTCAAACCAAAAGCAGAATGCCTGAGAATGAAGATAATTTGGCAAAAATAGTGATCACTGAAATAAGCATACATACATACATACATACATACTTACATAGTCATAGCAAATTACAGTTTAGTAAGGATACAAATTCACAATTTCTGTATTATAATATGTCCCTTTTATAAAATATATTCATGGACATTAAATTAATAAGTATTAAGGGACTGAACTGTGCCATCAGCATATAATAAATCACCAAGAAAAACTGTGGTTTCACAGTATCAGAAACATTTATGACTGACAGACAAGCAAACAAAAGAACAAATGATGATTGATTATAGAGAATGAATACAAATAAAACTATGCAGGGGCTTATATGCTCTGTAAGAATTCATTAGGTTACTTCCAATCAGTTGTCATTTAAATTGCATCTGTCCTCTACCCAGAATTCAAATTGCTTCTACAGCCCACTTAGCCCTTTGCCAGAAATTGTGTAAAATAATATGCTTCTGTAGGGCACAATGTTATTCAATTAAAATACATCTGACAGTGAGTAATAATTTTTTAAAATTGCTTCATTTATAGGTTGGTTGAACTTGAAAGTGCCTTCACCCAGGGGGTATACATAACTCCCAAGTGTCCCCTTTTCCCAATATTTATCTCATATTTTTGACCTGAATACAGGAGCAATGTTTTCTTGTTAAATATCTGGGGTTTTTTAATTAAAAAAATTAAATTAAAAATTTTCTTGCAATTTTCTGTTAACACTGGGCATCTGGTTCAAATTCTGAGAGTAAATATATTGTATATATATGTATATAGAGATATAGAGTTGTAGAATATGAAATCAAAGCAATCATTCCAGTCTTTAACCACCATATTGGATTATGCAAAGCAGTTGCCGCTATCACTGTAACTCATCTTCATAATATTCAACTTCTAGTCGTGTTGAAATAGAAAGCAGAATGTTCAGAATTTTCTCCAGCAAAGAAAAGGAAACAGAACTGGAAGGACAATTATGCCATGTTTAGATTTGTGAAACCATCTATTAAAGGAGAAAACTTTGTGTTTTGCAACTTGTGTAATTAGGATGTTGCTGTTGGGCAGCCCATGACATAAAACAGCATGAGAAAACTAATAAACATAAGCTTGCTTGTACTATACTATCGACAACACAAACTGAAATTTCACTTTCTAAAATTTCTTTTTGAAATGAGCCTTTATTTTTCAATTGCTAGTGTTGTTGGTGATTTATTTTGCACACTTTTTCAAAACAGTAAAATCACAAAGGATTACTTGCTTGCTAGAATGAAAACAGTTCTGGAAAAAATATTTTACAGAATTCAGATCGTCAGTGAAAAATGGTACATTGTAATTGATAGAAAAGCATCTGTGTTGCACAAAACTCCTTTGACAAAGACAGATGAAATTTAGTAGGCATGATTCCTTGACCTGAATAGATTTTTGTATCACTAATTTAAAGCTGCAATATTTATATTTTACTGATCAACCACCAATATGGAAGGGACGTAAGTCTCACCTTTGTCCATTCTTCCTTCTGTTGACCCATTCATCACACCTTGGTTCTGGTCCCAGGAATTTATGTTGCAAAGGCCATAGTTAGATAAAAATCATTAATTCTGAAATTGAAATTCAATACTTGCTCAAGTTAACTGACCTCTGATGTTGCAAATGTTACATTATGCTGTGGTGAATGATTTTAAAAGTTGTGATGCTATATTATGTTACTATTACACAATAGAGTACTGAATGGTTTTAATGATGTTATATCATGATGTTAATAGAGGTGAACATTATGTTATAAATGTGGTAATAAGTGTGGTATTAAATATAATTCTAATTATTCTTGCTTTGAGATTGCAACTTAATGTCCTCAAGATTATTTCTGAATACTCGATAATTATTCTGTTTATGACTTGGATAATTTGTATTCTGGCTATCTTGATCACCTTGGCCTTGAAAAACAAAACTAGAACACATCTGAGTCTTTAGTTTATTATATGGTTAACACAGATCTTGAAAAGGACCCTAAATTTGATGTCTTGGAAAACCCTTGAAAATAAGAAAAGTGGGAACAGACTTTGAAAATCCTAAAATTTGATTTAATAGCCTTTTAAATGTTCTTTATTTCTGGCAGTATCATACTTATTAAGTGCTTCATTTTTACTTGTTTAATTGTTTTTGGTGGAAAACTGAGCATTAACAGTTTTCTTATCCTTCATTATATTTATTTTGATACTGTCAATTTTATCTCTTACCTTGCGGTTAGACTCTTGCTTCCCAAAGCATAGTTTAGGTGTCTTTGTGAGTAATTAATTCCTTAATTGCTTAATTATTTCCATTAACAGTGGGGAAAATGCATGTTCATTATTATGAATCACTGGTCCCAAATACTCATGAATTAGAGTTCAGATGAGACAAGTCCATGGCAGTGTGTGCTTTGTGTAATATGCTTACAGATTTAGGGAAAAATAGCAGAGTATGCCCTTTTTCAAATACGAGAAGCAAAACACAGAGTTCCCACGCTACCGGGAAATCAGAAAAAAGTCAGGAGAAATAGTAAGTTTTCCCTGATTGTGAAAAGTCCTGGAATTTTGCAAATATTGATGAAAGTTGTGGAAAACCCAGGAATTTTCTGCCACCACTTGACGCCCAAAACAGTCATGTAACTGAGTCGTAACTAAACTGATCTCAAGTTAAATTTATCGAGTTCTAACCAGAATATTCAGAGGGTGCACTATGTATCATTTGGGTGCTTGCAATAAACATATGCTGAGTTTAAATAACACATAATACACAGGTTCAATAGACACTTTATTATACATATAAAATAATCTTTGGCATAACGGGGGAAGTCCTGTCACAGCACACTGCACCAGCCTAACTCTGAATTGCTTGTTCTATAGGAATGCCTCAGGATGAGAGACTTGTGGGAGTCTGTAGGGTTGTGAAGTATGCCCGACACCTGCATGTGGAGCCGCAAGGGGCTGATACGAGGTATATAGGGCCACTGATAACTGAAACTTGACAAGTCTTATCCTGAGGATGCCAGGATAACAAACATCAGCTGATACTCCATACATGCACCGTAGGAAGCGGGTATAAAGTATATGGGCATAATAGTTGAGTACATTTAAGTACTGACACAAATTGGGGGTTCAAAAACAAAGTTGTGCATGCCTGAAACTTGGCAATGGCCCAAATGAAGTGAAGGGAGTGCTGTGACTATGGAACAGTGTGACTGTAATGAAGGCCCCCAATTTAAAGTAAATGTAAGTATATATACAGATAATAATGATTGAAAATGCATGAAATAAGGTTGGAATTGCATGATAAGCCTGTTGTCCATAAACGTAGAAATGTTAGATATATTTATTAGACAGCCAGTTTGGAATTCACATGTCCACTAATAGATGCTACAGTAAAGAAACGAATATTGCATTTATTGACACAAGCGTGAACCAACTAGTGAAGCACATGCTGTGACATCTGTCTCAGTGCAAAGTTAATTCTGTCCGGGTGCACCTGAATATATCTACAATATCTATTAGAGGACCATTGACCTAAGGTTTGGATAAGATGGTCTGGAATTCCTGCCTTAACTGCACTGGTAGCAGCCCCTATGCGGAAGAAGTGCCCATTATAACGATGTGAATCGTAACCTAACCAGGACAAAACGTTCTTAATGGTAGTGATAAAGAAAGTTCTACTTAAAGTGTGACCATTGTCCATGAGAAACAGAGGAACAGAAGGGCGAGCTCCAGCTAATATCCGAATACAATGGAATTTCTTCATCACACGGTATGGGCATATAAGGACATCACCATTCACAGCATAAATACTGATATCCACCCCTTGGCGGAAAACATCAGTCTTAGATGTCCTAAGATGCAGAATGAATAGGCGCTTATCCGTATTTAATATTATATCCAACAGACACAAATTGTTTGTTGCAGAAAAATGGGCTCCATGAATAGTAAGTGCACAGGCAGTCTGTAGTAAGAGCTTAGTGTACTCACTCGGTCCATAGTGTTGCAAACACTGCCATATGTCAAACAATATAACATATGTAATTGGAAGTTGTTCCTGTATGTAGCCACATTGCACCTTTCTGACAACTTTCAATATATTCTGTAATCTAAGTAAAGAGCTACTATTAGTTAATGGTGTGTGAACACCAAGATGTAAATATGAATGCCGAATAGCGGCTAGATAAAGTTTTATAGTTTGATATGTCGGGTGCAGCATCTGTGTACAATGCACAACAAAGTAAATCAAAGTGTCCTCATTCACAATGGGGGGCAAACTAGATCCTGGAATCAACAATACTACTGTTAGCAAGAAAGATCTGAAGGTTTGGAAGCCTGTTGAATAAGAACATCTGGTGCTTGTGGTCAAAGAGGAGTCCCACAAGAAATTTATGGTAGGCTGTAGGTGAGCAGTAGTTTTGCTGGATAAGGACACTCGCTTGGTTGTTCTGCTGCTGTGGACGCCAGATGCCGGAATCGTGTAATCTGTAAACAAGATAAAGCATCAGCTATAGCATTTTTCTTCCCTGGTATATGTTCAGCATATATGACAAAGTCATTAGTAGCAGCTGTCAAATTCAGACGGTGCATTAGTTCCATAATGTCAGGACTCTTAGATCTGCCTTTTTTTTATTATTGCAACTGTGGTCTCATTGTCACAGTGGAAGAGTATTTTCTTTTGCTGCAATTCCTGACCCCACAACACTGCTGCCACCACTGTGAGATACAATTCACAGAAAGCTATAGACAGTTTATGGGCCACCAAAGCACGTAGCTCATCTGGCCATGAATTTGCAAACCAGCGACTTCAAAGATAACCCCCAAAACCAACAGATCCCGAAGCATCAGTGTAAAGTTCATATCTGCAGAATCAGAGATAATATCATCATAAAATAGAGAAATCCCATTCCACTGATTGAGAAAACCACTCCACATTCATAAATCTTTCTTGCATTCTCTGGAAATATGTATGTGATGATGTAGTTCCCTAACAGACGTTGATACCTGCAATAAATAAGAGACAAATGACCTGCCTGGGACATTTACATGACAGGCAAAATTCAAGTGTCCCAGGAGACTTAAGAGTTCACGTTTAGTTAAGTTACGGATTTTGTGTGGAGAAATTGAGTCAGAAGGTTTTTAATTCTATTTTTTCCTCTGGTAATTTTGCTTGCATGTTTAATGTATCCACAAGCACTCCTAAATATTCCAAACATGTGGTAGGACCAAGAGTTTTATGAGAAGCAAGTGGGATTCCCAAACGAGAAAAAAGCATTGTTATGATGGCCATGGTTCTATCAGCCATGTGGTGTGGGTATCAGTTGTAAGGAAGTCGTTCAACAAGTAGAGAAGATTGTAAGTGCCATGCTTATTCATTGCAATCCAACTGATGGTATCACGGTACCAATTGTTTTTCCATATACCTCAATGCTAATGTTTTGTGAAATAAAAATACTTTCTGTCCTACTTGGGCATGCATGTCACACACTGTCATATAGAACAATGCTAGATTGTCAATTTGACAATGACATAACCAGGTACTCCATTGCATTTAAGAGAGATAACTCTACTGGAACTAGACAGGGGTAAGAGTTATCTAGTCACAACAAGCACATTTTCAGCCATGTGTACCATATTTTAAAAAAAATCATAAAAAATACAAAATATGATCTAGATAGAAATTAACACAAACTCACATGTTGCCAAGAGGCTCAACATTTTTTTAAAGCCAAACAGAAAGTACAACTCTTACATAATGCACCAATCACAGCTAGTGTTGTTCTTTAATTCTGAATACAATGTTCCATACACCTTATGCTCCGCCCACCTGGACTTGCGCAATTGGTACCATTATACCTATAGCAAACCTTAATTTTTCCAATAATCTGTGAAATAGTTCGGGACTGTATAAGTAACAAATATACTTAGTCTCACTTGTGAAAAACAATTTGATGAGGTACTAACCTATGTCTTATATGAATGTGTATAGAAATGTCATTGAGCTGTTTGAACTATTGTTTTCATACTTTTGCTTCACCGTCAAAATCATCTTTTGAAATAAAATGAATTCTTTCAACTGTGAGTTGTATCTTATTCCTATCAGCACTTATTGAACTTCACATAGGTGATATGGGATAAATCACATTATGTCATATTATGTAATAACTAGGTCAAAGGTCAATGTACCAAATAGTATGTACCTGTCCTACTTCAAAATGTACAATTCACCTAAAAGAAAGGAATTTATATTTGTTTGGTAGGTGCAGAACTTAGCATCAGAGACAGGTGGACATGACCCAATCTTATTATAAAGTATAAGCTTTGACCACTCTACACTATCTGCAGATACAAGAGGTCACTAACCATCAGTCCTCACACAAAGGTCCACCTACCCATCCTTTTTGTAACAGAAATAGTAAGCTTTCCTCCTTTGTAATGTGAATAAAATTGTTTCAATAAGCCAATCAGTCACCAAATATAGTAAATCACAGCTTCTAAGTGGTTATGTTGGATTGGGAGGTGAAATTAGGGGAATAAAATACAGAAAAATGCCAAATATAAACACTAAGTATAGCACATCAAATGGAGTTAAAAACAGGAGGAAAGTGTTTATCTAAAAGGGAGAGGTAGCTCATGATAAAGGAATTAAAGGAGGCAAAATCAGCAATGTGAAAAATGAGAAGTGAAAGTTTGATGCCCTTACCTTGGACAAATATATGGGGCAGGGCCCAACAGGTCCAAGGACAGCCCAAAGGCAACTGTGCTATAACATCCCTTACAGGTACCCAAATTTCAAGTGAAGTTGTGTTCATTTCCATCTAATATGAAAGGGTGAATAATTTAGATAATATAGATACATATAAAGTATATTTCTTCTACATAAGAATTTAATAATAATTGGCATCAGATAGAGAGAAAACTTATCTCAGATCCAAACAGAACATACCTTATCAGTTTTTAAACTTGTAAAATTTACTGTGAGAAATTATTAAATTGCTTCTACTTACATTTGCATCAAGATAGAGGGCTAATATAATACTTCACAAATCTTCTCTTTATTTTCATAACCAGTCACTGAAAATGTGAGATTTTATTTCCTTGAAATGTTATGACTGGTGTAAGGGAGATAACTGAATGATATACATAAGGTGTGGTAACCTCTTATACAGTATCCATGTAATATAGATGAGTTCATCAACAACCTGTATTAACTTCATTGCAATTAAATTATCTCAAAATACATTACTGATAAAGTGAGAACCTAACATTTAGATTCCTATATTTAGTGGAGACCTCAAGAGTCATGTAATTTTAATTTCTAAGATGATGCAGCTCTTTCATATCACATAGTTCATATTTTCTACAATGCCAGCATGTAGAGTGCAGCCTTCCATAACCATACAGATATCATCTCATGCCAATTTGGATTCTTGCGATGGGATGCAGAGTTTCAAGAACAGTGTGGATTTGAAAGGAATGAATACGCACTGTGTAACTAAAATGGTTATCATTCTGTAATGTTGGACCAAACATGGAAATTCCACAAGAGCAGCTTGACAGAAAGAAATAGGATTAATTGAAAGTCAATAGTAGATTATAATTGGGCTTATACAAGTGCCAATGGGAAATGCTGACTTAAGGAAACTGTTCTTGTTTGTTGGTATTCACTGCTACTTCAACAAAAGGGAATGCAAGAGAACTGAACTAACAACATGAACAATTTCAAAGCAGGAAAGTGTAAAAAAAAGGACAATTAGAGCAGGACAATTCAAATCAAAGTGGGAAGAAATACCGTATCCTTAATAAATTACCTAAAAATTACTCATGCCAGAACATCCCACATGGTATAATTGATCTATCTACAAGTGTACTTAGAGTGTTCTCTATCCTGGTTTATGGCATGCCTTACAAGAACAAGACAGCTGTTTTTGTACACATGATTTTTCATCTTTTGCAGGTAAAATAGCCAATATTTGGCCAAAATCAACTATATTATGTTTACATAACTTATTTTGTTACATGCATTCCATTCTAGGAGGTAACAGCACATACATAAAGGCATCAGGTAACACAAGTCTATATCTATCATAGCTATAGTTATCAAAAGTCCCCATCCAAAGCCAACTTGTGCTATTTTCTGAAGATTTCATACATTTTATTCTTAAAGAACTTTCAATATTTCACCATAACTGTTCAGCACACATTTGTTTTCCTACATCAAACTAGTATATTTCGTAAATGCCGCCCACATGTATGCGTTTCTATGGATACACTGTGAGGCTATTCTTTCCTTTAGGTATCACGGTACCAATTGTTTTTCCATATACCTCAATGCTAATGTTTTGTGAAATAAATATACTTTCTGTCCTACTTGGGCATGCATGTCACACACTGTCATATAGAACAATGCTAGATTGTCAATTTGACAATGACATAACCAGGTACTCCATTGCATTTAAGAGAGATAACTCTACTGGAACTAGACAGGGGTAAGAGTTATCTAGTCACAACAAGCACATTTTCAGCCATGTGTACCATATTTTAAAAAAATCATAAAAAATACAAAATATGATCTAGATAGAAATTAACACAAACTCACATGTTGCCAAGAGGCTCAACATTTTTTTTAAGCCAAACAGAAAGTACAACTCTTACATAATGCACCAATCACAGCTAGTGTTGTTTTTTATTTCTGAATGCAATATTCCCTACACCTTAAGCTCCATCCACTGGTCTTGCACAATTGGTACCGTTATACCTGATAGCTTGTGACAGCTTGGTGAAAATGTTTGGTGAAGACCAAGAACCAAACACTAGACATACATAGAAATAATACTGATTGTCTCATTTAATTCCAGACTAGGGTGGATGGGGATGATTTTAAAAGCATCGCAAATGTCACCAAATGCTCAGTGGATTAGATTTGTCTAGTAGACTTTTTTTTTCAAAGTCAGCTTGATATCTGTATCTTTTTTTATGTGGAAGTAATGAAAATCACTCTAGCATCACAAGAGGCAAACATCGTGGTGGCAAAGTGTAGCCGCTTACCTGATGGCCTAGTAAACTTCAAACATTGTTAGATTGAGTGATACATGCATGAAATGGATATGAAAATTACTTATTTTCTTAGAAATTGTGAGTATTAAAATCAGAGTTGATGAAATGTGACCTGGTACTTGTGATTTGCATTGCTAGTTGCATGAGTACACAAACCTAACAACCCACATTTTCAAATGTTGTAGAGAAAAAGAAAAAAAAATATTAAATGAAAGTCATATACTGGTTGTAATAAAAATATGAAAACGAAAGAACACAAAGTTTTCCATATTTATATGTTCCGAGAACAACTGCTGGAATTTTGTTGTATCATGGGACTACCACATTGACATGTGCTCTCTGCTTGATAAATCAGACTGGCCAGATTGCTGGTATTTACAAAAGGTATCTGACTTTCATTTAATATAATTGAATTTCTCTACAACAACATTAAAATGGAGCTTGTTGTTGATATCACATGACTAATGGACTTCCGATGTTGTTGTTTGAGATTTGTGAAAGTGACTAGTAATGCAGATGGAGAGTACCGGGTCAGATTTCATCAATGCCATAATTTCGTCTAGTCTGAGAAAATAAATCATTTTCCTATTGATCTCATGCAGGTATGAGTCGATATAACATATGTTTAAATTTTCTAGGCCCACTGGTAAGCGACTATCATATGTCGCTACTGCATGGTGGCAGCAAATTCCAAATTTTTTATATGCAATTGCAATGAACTCACACCGCAACCTAAATGTCCAAATATGAACAATGGGGTGGGAATATTCAAAGGAAACCCGGATTAGAAAATGGATTACTATTCGTTTTAAACCAAATTTGTGGTGTAGAAATTGTCGTCCCTTGTATCATATATTAAAAAACTATTCGAGCCCCTGTATCAATACAGGTTTTGGGACTGGTTTAACAAATGATAAGAAGAGAAGTTGATTTTACATAAAATTCTGTCTTTCTTTATACAACAGTATATAATTTTGAAGGTCTTTTGTCAAAATTTAAATCTACCCTTTTGAAAATGTTTTTTAAATGATGGATTTTTAACCAGATCGCCTTAAGGAGATTAGGTTGTTTGAAAAATCTTGTTTGGGTTTATATTGGCACAGATAAATTCAGGGTTAAACTCTCTTCGTTACAAGACAAGATTCTAATTATTTGCATTTATTGTTCTTTTGGGATTTTATTGGCACAGATAAATTCAGGGTTAAACTCTCTTCGTTACAAGACAAATTCTAATTATTTGCTTTTATTATTTTTTTTATAATGTAATATGAAATGTTTATATATTGCTATAGAATTCTTTAGAAGCAAAGGTTTGAAAGGAAACAAAACTAATTTATGTTCATTATGTTGTTCCCACTTAGCAACATAATGCAGATCAACAAAATAAGTTAGAATTTTTATTTTGTACATTTAAATGACTTTACATGCCAAATTTATAAGAATATACTCAAATTTGTTTTGTGTTATACACTTTGTGGTTTTGTACATGATCATCTTTTCCAGCTTATATGTTTTGGAGAGTCTTGAAAGAGAACCATCTTTAGATTTAGAAAATGCATGTTTTATAATCTAAAATGTTCTTTTAGTCCATTTAGTAATGGTCATATGTGAACCTTGAAAAAATTAATTTCATCCTGGAAAAAACCCTGGAAATGACCTGGAATTATATCTTTAGAAAAGTGTGGGTACCATGAAAACACACCAGTCAGAACAGTAAATTGATTTCTGATTGATATCAACAGTTGGCTACGAAGTTCTCTACCCTACCTTATGGATCAAAACAGTCACAGTTAAAGTTGACAATCTTAACAAGAAGGCAGAAGCGACAAGGCATTTAACATTTACCATTCAGGTGGCGCTATACAGTTTCGCATTTTGCATAATTGTTAGGAATTTAAAGAAAAAGAATGTCCCTGGCTTTCCTCACTGGTTATACTGGCTATTTAAAAAAGACCTTGTATATGTTAGGTATAATGCAAAGAACCTTTAATTCCCTTTATTTTGGTGTATGATTGATGGGTGTACTATGGGTTATAGAGTATACAGCTTGGCCTTACTTCAAATGTGCACCTTTCAAAAAAGTGCTAGCTCTACTTGGTCATTTTCACTTCCTGAACTTCAGAGGTCAATTGTATAAAAAAGAGCCAATAACTTTTTTTACATTTTATATATTTGGTAATTCATTCATTGCACTTTCAGAAGCTGGTATTGTCTAGTCTGGCAAAATTCATTTTCCCTATTTTAATAACTGCTATGTATAGTGTACTTTAGACTAATTCAGACTGATTTTTTAACACAAGGGAGCAGTCATTTTAGTTAGCAGTGTGCTTAAATCATGTAAAATTTCCAAAAGTACAATATCCAAAAGAAATATCATCCACATTACATTAATGTAGCATAGAGGTATGCAAACGTTCTCTCCACTGTGCATGTTTTAAATGCGAACTACTTCACCTTACATACGTCACTCTCTCAAAAGTACATATTATCTGGTGAGCGCCACCTCAGTAACCACAGGGCAGTCAACATTTACCATTCAGTAACCACAGGGCATTAACATTTACCATTCAGTAACCACAGGGCAGTAAACATTTACCATTCAGTAACCACAGGGCAGTCAAGATTTACCATTCAGTAACCACAGGGCAGTCAACATTTACCAATCAGTAACCAGAGGGCAGTTAACATTTACCATTCAGTAGCAACAAGGCAATTAACATTTACCATTCAGTAACCACAAGGCAGTCAACATTTACCATTCAGTAACCACAGGGCAGTCAGCATTTACCATTCACTAACCACAGGGGAGTCAACATTTACCATTCAGTAACCACAGGGCAGTTAATATTTACCATTCAGTAACCACAAGGCATTTAACATTTACCATTCAGTAATCACAAGGCATTTAACATTTACCATTCAGTAACCACATTACAGTCAACATTTACCATTCAGTAATCATAGGGCAGGTAACATTTACCATTCAGTAACCACAGGGCATTAACATTTACCATTCAGTAACCAAAGGGCAGTTAACATTTACCATTCAGTAACAACAAGGCAATTAACATTTACCATTTAGTAACCACAGGGCAGTTAACATTTACCATTCAGTAACCACAAGGCAGTCAACATTTACCATTCAGTAACAACAAGGCAGTTAATATTTACCATTAAGTAACCAAAGGCAGTTGACATTTATCATTCAGTAAACCACAAGGCAGTTAACATTTAACATTCAGTAAGCACAAGGCAGTTAATGTTTACCATTCAGTAACCACAAAGCAGTTAACATTTACCATTCTGTAACAAGGCAGTTAACATGTACCATTCAGTAACCACAAGGCAGTTAACATTTACCATTCAGTAACCACAAGCCAGTTAACATTTACCATTTGGTAACCATAAGGCATTTAACATTTATGATTCAGTAAACACAAGGCAGTTAACATTTACCATTTAGTAATCACAAGGCAGTTAACATTTACAATTTAGTAACCACAAGGCAGTTAACCATTAGGATTCAGTAACCACAAGATGGTTAATATTTACCATTCAGTCACCACAAAACAGTTAACATTTACCATTCAGTAACCTCAAGGCAATTAATATTTACCATTCAGTAACCAAAAAACAGTTAGCATTTACCATTCAGTAACCTCAAGGCAATTAATATTTACCATTCAGTAACCAAAAAACAGTTAACATTTACCATTCAGTAACCTCAAGGCAATTAATATTTACCATTCAGTAACCAAAAAACAGTTAACATTTACCATTCAGTAACCTCAAGGCAGGTAACATATACTACAGAGTAACCACATTGCAAATAGCATTTACCATTGAGTAACAACAAGGCAATTGACATTTACCATTCAATAACCACAAGACAGTTAACATTTACCATTCAGTAACTTTAAGGCAGTTAACATATACCATTCCATAACCACAAGGCAGTTAACATTTACCATTTGGTAACCATAAGGCATTTAACATTTACCATTCAGTAACCACAAGGCAGTCAATATTTACCATTTAGTAATCACAAGGCAGTTAACATTTACCATTCAGTAACCACAATGCAGTTAACATTTGCCATTCAGTAACCACAAGGCAGTCAACATTTACCATTCAGTAACCACAAGGTGGTTAATATCTACCATTCAGTAACCATAAGGCAGTAAACATTTACCATTCAGTAGCCTCAAGGCAGTTAACATTTACCATTCAGTAGCCTCAAGGCAGTTAACATTTACCATTCAGTAACCACAAGGTAGTCAACATTTACCCTTCAGTAACCACAAGACAGTCAACATTTATCCTTCAGTAACCACAAGACAGTTAACATTTACCATTCAGCAATCACAAGGCATTCAACATTTACTATTCAGTAAGTACAAGGCAGTCAACATTTACCATTCCATAATCACAAGGCAGTTAACATTTACCATTCAGTAACCACAAGACAGTTAACATTTGCCATTCAGTAACTACAAGGCAGTCAACATTTACCATTCAGTAATCTCAAGACAGTTAACATTTACCATTCAGTAACTACAAGGTGGTTAATATTTACCATTCAATAACCATAAGGCATTTAATATTTACCATTCAGTAGCCTCAAGGTAGTTAACATTTACCCTTCAGTAACCACAAGGCAGTCAACATTTACCTTTCAGTAACCACAAGACAGTTAACATTTACCATTCAGTAACCACAAGACAGTTAACATTTACCATTCAGTAACTGCAAGGTGGTTAATATTTACCATTCAGTAACCATAAGGCATTTAATATTTACCATTCAGTAGCCTCAAGGCAGTTAACATTTACCATTTAGTAACTACATGGCAGTTACCATTTCCATTCAGTAACCACAAAGCAGTTAACATTTACCATTCAGTAACCATAATGCATTTAACATTTAACATTCAGTAACCACAAGGTAGATAACATTTAGCAATGAATCAAACTGTTTTAGGAAATGATCTCAAGAATAGACCCAGGAATGAAATAAAATCTGGGGAAACAAATTAACAGTATGGTAGAATACTTGAGTAAGTACAGCATAGAGATTGGACATATCATGGAAGATAACAATACATTGATTTAACAAAGTACACGTACATTGGAGAAATTGGGGCCCCGAGTGGCCGAGTGGTCTAAAGTGCTCTTCGTTACGGATCACTGCCATCTCACCTCTGTCTGCGGCAGTTCAGGTCTAAGGTTCAGCCAATGTGGGTATGTTAGAAAGTTTGCCAGTAGCTTCTCGTGGGTCGGTGGTTCTTTCCAGGGTTTTCCCGGGTTCTTCCTCCACCAATAATACTGGCCGCCATGTATAGCCTATCATGTGCTGAAAAATGGCGTTAAACCCCACAACAACAACAACAACAACTGAGAAATTAGTAATGACAGTAACTTTGGTTGTCATTATGGTATATATATTGATGTTTATAAATATCAAGCCATACATTTCACTCTACATACTTTAATTAAGCTTGAATGCTTTATTTTTTTAATTTATTTATTTATTTATTTATTGTAGACTCATTTCAGTTGAAGAAAGATAACTAGTCATGAATGTAGAATTTGGTTTAACACTTTAGTTTCTTTAACAAAAATAGTTTGACTGAATGTAATGCATAACATATGATAAGTGTAGGTATCAATAGTGGTAATGCATTACATATGATAAGTGTAGGTATTAATAATGGTAATGCATTACATATGATAAGTGTAGGTATTAATAATGGTAATGCATTACATATGATAAGTGTAGGTATTAATAGTGGTAATGCATTACATATGATAAGTGTAGGTATTAATAATGGTAATGCATTACATATGATAAGTGTAGGTATTAGCAGTGGTAATGCATTACATATGATAAGTGTAGGTATTAACAGTGGTAATGCATTACATATGATACGTGTAGGTATTAATAGTGGTAATGCATTACATATGATAAGTGTAGGTATTAATAATGGTAATGCGTTACATATGATAAGTGTAGGTATTAATAGTGGTAATGCATTACATATGATGAGTGTAGGTACTAATAGTACTAATGCATTACACATGATGAGTGTAGGTACTGCTAGTAGTAATGCATTACACATGATGAGTGTAGGTACTAATAGTAGTAATGCATTACACATGATGAGTGTAGGTATTACTAGTAGTAATGCATTACACATGATGAGTGTAGGTACTAATAGTAGTAATGCATTACACATGATCAGTGTAGGTACTAATAGTACTAATGCATTACACATGATCAGTGTAGGTACTACTAGTAGAAATGCATTACACATGATCAGTGTAGTTACTAATAGTACTAATGCATTACACATGATGAGTGTAGGTACTGCTAGTAGAAATGCATTACACATGATCAGTGTAGTTACTAATAGTACTAATGCATTACACATGATGAATGTAGGTACTACTAGTAGATTGCATTGCATATGAACAGTGTAGGTACTAATAGTACTAATGCATTACACATGATCAGTGTAGTACTAATAGTACTAATGCATTACACATGGGGGCCCCAAGTGGCCGAGTGGTCTAAAGCGCTCTCCGTTACGGATCACTGCCATCTCACCTCTGTCTGCATGGGTTCGAGTCTCGGATTCGGCCAATGTGCATATGTGAGAAAGCTTGCCAGTAGCTTCTCGAGGGTCGGTGGTTCTTTCCGGGGATTTCCCGGGTTCTTCCTCCACCATTAATACTGGCCACCATGTATAGCCTATCGTGTGCTGAAAAATGGCATTAAACCCTACAACAACAACAACAACAACAGCATTACACATGATGTTCTGCAGTACAATGTGTTATGTGTTTAGGCTCAAATAAACAGTAACACAAGAAAGAGTGAAAACAACAAGTTTTGAAAAATTTAACAAATTATTTATTTCCCTCGAAAAATATTGTAAAAATGAAAAAAATAAGAACTTATGGTTTTAAGAATCAAATCCAAAAATAATCCAAGAATAATCCATAAATACAATTTTAGAAATCCTAATAATAAAATATTCTAATGAATTCAAGATGGAAGCCGATGACATTTGCTTCATCCTGTACCATGTTCAAGTCTACAGTTCCTTGTAGAAACACAAGAAATAAACCAGTGTTTGAATTAATGAAATTTCTTTATTAAAGAATTCAGAGAAATGAACTAATCTTTTAGAATCTGAATAATTCAAATAAACATTAAAATGTAATTCTCAAAATGACACAACAAAAGAAACACCTTTATGTCCCAGTGTTTAGAAGCCCAACTGTGAGATCTCTCTCTAAGCAATGGTTTAAAACTTGAATATTGTGTAAAACATGCCCGGATAAGGGTCACGTGATCATGTTTACATCACATACTCTCAGCATTGCCCTGACATGAACCAATCATTTTACTCAGAGAATAAAATAAAAAAAGAGTTGTTTACTTCACTAAGAACTATTTACAAGTCGAGGGTTACATATCCATCACAGCCTCGACCTCAGCCTTATTATTCCCACAATAAAATAAATTATGGAAAAAAACTTGTTTCGTGACTGTTACTAATTTTGAATTAAGGTCGGGAACCAGGTCAGACTTATGTGCTTACAAAAATGAACAGTCAAGGTAAAACTATTTTCTGGAAAAAGTATCGAGTTCCTTGTAAACAGAACTACATTATTTTTACATATAATGAAATTAAAAAATAAAAAGATTTTAAAACTTACAAACAATTAAATAAGATATAAATTAAATCAAATATACATAACAGCTGATTCATTGTTCCTTGCTACAATTCTGAAGAACAAACCGGCACTACATGTGTGTATGGACATTTTTTATTTCAGTAGTAAATGTACATTCTTGTGATAGCAAAGTTCAACACATTTATTGCTGTTTAAAAACTTAAGGATGGACATAATGAGTGATTGATGGTATAGTCACAATTTATTGTAAACAAAAACACCTTTAAAACATGAGGTAAAGAAAGAATATGGAGTCTCATTTTCATACTTTTACACCATCGAAGAAAAGGAATGCTTTATAGCACTCATTCTTGTTATCTTTTCATTGTAGTTATGTTTTCATACTCTGTTAAGCATCACCAACTACGTCCATATAAGTCTGCCTTTTTTCAACATTGAGGAGGTACAGTTCCAAAATTTAATAATTTCAACTATAGGTTTTAAATTTTGTTAATTTTTATTTTAGTGATTGCAGATAAAGAGAGGATTCAATTGTAGCAGGAACAACCAATTCATATTTCTACTCTATGAAATGTTCTAATAAACTTCACAACACTGTAATGAGGACAGGTCAAAATATCCGTATTGAAAAGGGGAAGAATAATGCCAAACCAATCATGAAATATTATTATGTCACTTAAGTGACATGCATATCTGTTTGATTAATGAGAAAATACCAAATGTAACATGCTGTTATTTGAACTGACTTGTCATGTTGTATCTGAAGACAGAATATTCCCTGCTATTTGCTTTGAATTTCATTGGTTTTCACATGTTCAGCACTGTCAAACTACGTGAATGGCATGAATAAAATCCTTCACATTGTGCACAACATTAGATAGTTTGAGGTTCCTAGAATTCCATATTGATAGTATTTTTGGCAGCTATTAATGAATTCCACGTAATGTTCATAAAGCTGTATCATTATTTGGTTGATATGCCTGACCTCATAAAGAGGAAGCATTTACTTTGGATACTTTTGACAGTAATCAATTGTTCATTTACCTTTAGTCATGTACACTGAAAACAGAAAATTAGTTATTCCCATGGAGCAAAATGGGTGACTGTTTAGTGTGTTTTGTTGCCCCCAAATTTCCATACCTGCCATATTCCTATTGTTTGGAGGTGGGGTGAGGTCTCGGACTCAAAAGTGTGTTTTGATGTCAGGGGGGTCAGTAAGCTATCTTAAGCCTGTAGAAAATGGTTGGACTTAGAGAATGCAAATCTGTATCATGTGAGTTATGTCATGGGTTCTATAATTTGATTACACACCATGAAATTGTACTGTAGTTTTAATTACATTTCCAGCTGCAAAAACATTCTCCTTACTGCTCTCAAAATAAAATGAACATAACAGCATCTTTATTTTATAATGTCAATTGGAAGATTTCATATTGTTCATAGTCATTATGATTCCAAATGATCAATGACAGAACAGAAAAATACATGTATCTGAGTCAAGACATGTCATGCCCTGCTCTGATTATACGTACTTCATGTGGAATTGACACAGCTAATAAGTGTAGTCCATTACCAGCAAAATTGAGTGGCATCAACAAAAATAAGCAAACTTCATCCATTCCAGACCAGCTGGAAAAGTTGGTGCAATATGCATTCATTCACAATATGACTAAATTTCAGTTTTAATTAGACAAAAATGACAATTCTTTTTACACCAATGTCAAGCGTGGGACAAATTTCAAAGGTCACTGGTGGTGCTATGTGTGCATTAATATTGTTATTATGTATTGATGAATCTATGGTTGCATATTTATTTTGGGATACAGCATAAATTCAATTACTTTGTGTTTTACAGTGTATTTTTTTATAGTTAAGCCTTATGTAGAATAAGAAAATAAGTATTTAATGAAAAGGTTGTTTGGGTAAACATGCAGTTTTAATAAAAACAATCTTGTTCATATTTTCCCATACAAATGCAGTAAAAATTGTGTTCTGTATTCAAATGCAGAAGAATTTGATAAGTTTTCTGTATTCAAACACAGAAGAATTTGCTATTTTCCATACTCAAATGCAAAAAAAAATTCAAAATTTGAGTTACTGCAGGCCTCTGGCATTTTTTTAGGGAATTTTAAATTTGTATTGTACAGTTGCAGGCAAGAAACACCTTTATACCAATCATTCTGGTGATATCTAGTATTTGAATGATAGATGTTTTGAGCTATAGAAGTCTGACTGTAATGTATTGTTTCTCTATCTCATTGCAGGAGACTGATTAGGAGACCATCTACCTCTACTCTGTTTTCACAAACTGTTTTGCCTCATAAGGATTTCATCAAGTTTAAACTCCCAGATGTTGTGAATGCTCGCCAATATGTTAAGAATTCCTTGGTAGCCTTGAACAAGGCAGTAAAGGTACATTACTTACTTATTAACTTGATATTTTGACATCTTAAATTGTATTTTTTGTCCTGATGTCTGTCCTTGTTATCACAGGGGTATGTATTGTGACTGATGAATATTTGTCAAGGGAGAGTGTAGTTGGTGAGTTTAATTGTGTGTTTGCCTAATTGCCTGTTTGGTACCACTGGACTGGAGGGTCTCACTGGAGAATAGCATGCTGTTACACTTCTCCCTTGATAGCTTGCACACAACATGATCCAACACATAGACCAGAATATAAGTGAAGGCTCAAGTTACTGAGGGACCTTTGAAAAACTGATAACGGGATGGAGATCATCAGAAAGAGGCAAAAGTAGGGGGAGGCAGGTTACATTGTTGAATACTCATTGCATATTCATGTTGAGAAAAACTGTGAATAAATAACTTTTTATACCAGGGTTGTTCATATTTCTTTATAAGCCACCTTTAATTTCACGATAAACAGTCTGCTATGTGAACTGCTGAAAATATTATGCATTACATCACTGCCATTTGCATTGAATTAGATGCAATCTAATGTTGTTATTCTTCATTCAAAATTAAATGAGATTTCTTTTTTCGAAAAGGTTGACATTCATTTTGAGAAACTTGTGTTGTTTTCATTTTTTATTCTTCAGGTATGAGTTAGGTAAATAGATTTAGTTACAGTAAAAAATAAATTCACAATGGTAAGCTATTGTCAAACATTAATTTAATGGGTCTGAACTTTAGAAAATACGTTTTTGAAAAAATGCAAATGAAGACTCAACATTTCCAGTTTGTGACACACTTATAGTAAAAGTGGTTTTACTGATATAAATTTAAAAACTAATTTTATTTTAAAAATTGAATCATAATATAGTTATAAATTTTTTCAATCTTGATTTTAGTGATCTACACATTAATTGTCATAACGAAATTTCCAGACGAAAATTATCAGTCAGAATCGACTTTTACAATGGCAGTTCAGCATTACACTGGGTCAAGAAAGTTCATATTGGATTGAACTGTTACTAATACAGGGGAATTCAAGGTGTGATTGCATGAACAAGAAGTGGCATGCATTTCATTCATCTCCTGTATGGATGTTCAACTTTGAATGGGATAGATAAGTAATATAAAATAAGTTTTATTCTTAGCTTGTACATATGACATTTCTTGTACATGATTATTTAGCATGATGTAAAATTTAACTATACTAAATCTGAATTGACAGCCATATTTCCACTCTCTTTTACATGTATGAAAGAACATAGCTGTATGGGAAGAATAGATTTTATTTATGAATTGAAATAAAAGACATGACATACCATGCAAAAGATACATATGAAGTTACATAATTGCCTCCAATTTATTGGTCATGTGTGCCATTTATTTTTCCTGGCACTGTTTTCCCAGGCATCATTTGTAATGATGATATTGTTGTGTCTCTGTTTGTTTTTAGTACAACTTCCCAACCACAGGCACATTCCTTCTTACATCCCAGTGTGGCAAAAACCGGTTTAAACGAGATCACCCTGCTTGTTTGACTGTGCCTAAAAATGTCAAAGTACGTTATCACTGAATTTGCCATTAAGCATTTTTCGAGGAATTTATTCAATAATCTTCAATGGAATTTTGATGGACAAGGCACAAAGTGAATAAATGCCATTTAAAGGTAATCAGATTCTCCAAAATTACACCTATAGCTGCAAAAAGTGATTCAAAGCTTGTTATGAGTGAATCCACAGTTGTTGGTTGTACTTTGTAATTACTTAACAGCGGTAGGTCTTAAATCTTCTCTGAGCCATTAGATTGCAGGTGATTTGAAAAACCACTTCATAGATATAGTTGCACTCATCCAAGCATTTTTTCACTATTTGGAAGTCATAAGTTGATAACAGAGATCATTCTCATCACAATTTTAACCTTGGTCTTGTGCATATCCTTTGTGGGTCAGTATCTCTCTCGGCTGATTAGGATAATTACATGTGGGTGCCTGATATGCCAAGTATGTCTCTCCTAACAAAGAATTTTGTTTTACTCTTTGCCAGCACTGGAATAGCCTTGAGAATTGTTACAAGATCTGAACACTTTGTTGACATTGCTGTGTGAACCAGGTGTACAGAGCATCCTCTAATTCCACGTTATTTTCCATCCATGCCCATTTCATTTTAAACCCATCTTTGGAATCAATATCATGTACATTTGTAAAGCTGACAAAAATATAAAACAGTCAAGCTTGAATATAATATAAGGAATGCTTTGGCAATACTCATAACATCTTTGCCTCAAGTGGCAGAGTGGTCTAAAGCGTTCACTGTTCCGGATCACTACCATCTCACCTATGTCTGCGAGGGTTTGAGTCTCAGGCTCGGCTAATGTGGGTACCTGAGAAATCTGGCCAGTAGCTTCATGTGGGTTGGTGGTTCATCCCGGGGTTTTCCAGGGTTCTTCCTCCACCAGTTGTACTGGCCACCATGTAAAGCCTATCTTGTGCTGAAAAATGGCATTAAACCCTACAACAATAACAACAACATCTTTTCCCATACTCAGAATTGCTTTGCCTATACTCAAAACAGCTTTGCCCATACTCAAAACAGTTTTGCCCATACTCAGAACAACTTTGCACATACTCAAAACAGCTTTGCCCATACCCAATACTGCTTTGCCCATACCCAAAACAGCTTTGCCCATACACAAAACAGTTTTGCCCATACCCAAAACAGCTTTTCCCATACTCAAAACAGTTTTGCCCATACTCAAAACAACTTTGCACATACTCAAAACAGCTTTGCCCATACCCAATACTGCTTTGCCCATACCCAAAACAGCTTTGCCCATACACAAAACAGACAATCCTCTGATTGAAACTACTCTGAATATTCATACCATTGCTTGGATTAACATGTTGTCAATAGGCAGCAACAGAAACATTTGACATGCTCCATAATTTGTGATTTCCAGGTACTTTTGTAGGAGTGAATGTACTAATATAATTCATGAGACACAGCCTATGATACAATACATTGATACACTTATCAGCTTGATTGTCTTTTCATTTTTAGAAGATCTTTCAGTATTAGGGTGGTGCTGTTTTACATGTTGACATATTGGTTATATTTGCAGAATAAATTACTGACAGACATAGACTTATCATTTTTCATATGTCATCATCATCCTTGACAAGATTTTTAAAAATACTTCTTAACAGACTGCCTGTTAGTTGTCCATGATTTTATTTCAAACTTTTAGGACATCTCAGGCTGCTCCATTTGATCAGATGCAGAACTCATGACAATCTCATGTCTTCACCTAAATCAGGAAGGCATTATTGTATTATCTTGAAAAAAGAGAAAATAGTATAATTTCCTTGTACAAGGAAAATCTTAACTAGAACAAGTCAGAGTGTGTGATCTGAGATGACTAACAACCGAATCCATCACCTAATTCCTGCAGATGCAAAACAACTGTCACAGGCTCTCATTTGTGTCAGTAAAATAGGAGATTACTGACAACACCTACCCCACATACAAACATTTTAATAAGGTGATTAGAACTCATGCAGTTTGGAATCTGCCCCCTTGCCAATTCTGTGATCATTCTTTCTTTTAATCCCATTGGCACATTAAGTCGATGATATCAGTGCATAAAGAGAAATTCCAAACATGTTGTCCATGTACAATTTAAGTACTTTACAAATCACTGAATAGCCACTTTTGCACGAAGTTTCTTTGTTTGGAAGCAATACTTATGGTTAGTCCTGATTAGTTCTGATTAGTGTTTGCAGTGTTACTCTGGACTTGAACAAACAATAACCACCAATTTAGATTGAATGTAACATATTATACTTTTAGACACACTGGATGTGTAGCCTTAAAATATGACCTATAATTAATTAATGAATTAGTTTAGTGATTTTTCTGCTAGGGCTATCATCACTATATTTGGAGTTTTAATGCTGAGATTATTTCTGATAAAATATTTGGATTATCTTTCAGATTTTTAGAGGTAATATAATATGAATAGATATTCTGTTGTCAAAGACAGTATTTATGTTATGAAGCAATATCAATATTGGAACTGACTCCAATCAACAAATTGCATATGCTATTAAGTTGTTTCATGATATTTGAATTCAAGGTTTAGCTTTATTTATCAACTTAGAATGTTCTGGAAGAGAACTTTTGACTTGCATCCTGGTAGTATAAACTGGGTCCCATTCATCTATTACTTTCCAGCAATGAATGAAGCTTGAATTGTTAATATCATACTAAGATAGATCAAGCAACACGATACCAGTTACAATTCATCAACTGGAAGAGAGTTTTCAGAACTTAAAGTATGGTAATTATTAATGATATCATTTAGGGCCAATTCATGCTTAAAACCCATAGCAGAATATGCACACAAAGAAAGATACTGATGTAATTTTATAAGCGGAATACCACAATAAGAAATACAACTTTAATTCTTTAATTGAAACAACATCATGAAAGTACGGATATAGTGCAGTCTAGTTTACCAATGCCACTTCAGCCATCATATATTTAGGCCAGTGACTGTAGTTATTGTTATGTATTTGTATTGTGTGCTTGATATTTGTCTGTAATGGAGGGTGGAAGTTTGGCCTACATAACTTGTTTACTGATATTTGAGTTCAAGGTCTAGCTTTATATACAAACATAGCATGTTCTGGAAGAGAACTTTTGACCCACATCCTGGTCATTTTATTGTTTCTTTGGTTTTCATAGAAGGTTGATGTAAACAAAATTATTCATTTCAATTTTAACATCAGTTTGAGGATTTTCACTTTTAGTTGTTTTCAGAGATACTTAAGACTTTAAATGGCTTATTGAGGGTAGATTTATGGTTCAATTATAATATCATTTACAATATTATTATCTGATACACATTTGGCTTGTACAATATAAATGCATCATAAAAATCAAAAGAAGTTTATTGTTTCTCTGGTATACTGTTGCAGAATGCAGGTTTTTTCCCCAAAATATTTCCTGGAATATTATGACATTTTTTAAAGCATGTTCATCCTTCAATTTTTAGGACCAGCTATCTGCCATATGATCATCAGACCTGCTTTAAAGAAAAGCAGAATAACACTAGACCTAAAATAAATTTTCATATTTATATTTGCTAGAGGGTATTTGGCTCAGTGATGTGAGGCATAATAGAAGGCTAACAAGTCTTGAAAACATGCATGAGACCCACATTAATACAGTAGTTGCTCACTTCAGAGTGCCTCCATATATTGGTATTGCAGTCCCTCGTATAACACAAACATGGTCGTGGATCAAACTTTTCAGATGAATATTGTTTTAACATTTGAACCTAACACAGCATAGGTTGGTTTCACTTACATTGTTAGTATACAGACATGGTTCCCATTAATAGTGTCATAGTTAGAAACAGTTGTAACTTTTGAAAATAATTATTTATTTTAGTTAGACATGTATATAAAATAGTACATGTATTTTAATGTATTATAAACTGCTATACATTTATGAAATCATGAAGATGGAACACATGATAAACTTTTGGACACCCATATGAGGTCATGACTGCTGGGTGTTCACAGTGATAAAAAGAGAAAGTGGGTGTTGGACATTGACAAAGATAAATAAAAAAATGTGGCATTTATAGTTGCATGTACTGGCAGTTATATATATATATATATATATATATATATATATATATATATATATATATATATATATATACACACACAGTGTGACTGTGCTATAGGACTATAGCATGCTCTGTTCTAACAAATTTAGTTACAACATGGTTGTGTCATGGTTCCCAAAATTTCGTATCCATGTATTTTTCTCATTCATAAAATAATAATTTTTCTTTCATAAAAGTATGTAAAATTATGTGCAGAAAGTTTATAATAATAATAATAATAATAATGACAACTTCATTTAGAAAGAAGCTCATTTGGTCAACTGACCAATCTTCCTTGAGGCCATGAGGACATCTACAATGACATTTGTATACATATATATATATATATATATATATATATATATATATATATATATATATATATATATATATAATGCACAATTTTTGCAAAATTTGGTGTCTTTAGACAACAGATGCTGTTAAAAACATTTGATCTACTGCTACAGTAAAATATGTATTATGATTTTGGGGAAGAGATCATGTATGACTTCTAATACAAGATGATCGTGGCATGGCTCCTGAAATTGCATACACATGTGTTCTAGCATACATGAAAAAAGTTTCTTAAAATTATGAAAAATAACATGTAAAAAGTTTATTCCGGGATCTGACTGGGCTTCACTGATGTCAAACATTGTGATTTGTTTTCCTTATTGGCAACAAAATATACCATCTAGTGATTATTTTATTGAGTGTGATATTGTTGGCTATTTAAACTTGTATCTTAGGTTTGGAGTGGAGAAATTCAGAGACATCATGAAAGGAAGCTGAATTTTAATACAAGATGATTGTGGCATAGATCCTGAAATTTCATATACATATATATGTTTTTTCATACACAAAACTTTTTTTTGGTTAAATTATGAAAAATAAAGTGTAAAAAGTTTTTTCAGGGATCTCGCTGGGCTTTACATTTTTCAAACATTGTGGATTTGTTTCCTTATTGGCAACAAAATATACCATCCGGCAGTTATTGTTGTTGATATTGATGGCTATTTAAACTTGTTTCTTGGATTGGAGAAGTTCTGAGGCACCATGAAAGAAAGCTGCAAAAATTGATATAAAATGCACTGGAATCTATCTATTTTTACATTTAGTAAATCCATTGCTCATACTGACAAACCACCTTAACAGTGCATTGTTATATAACCACTTATGCTGATATCTGGCCTGTGTAGTACGGTATGCTGTGATAGTCTGGGACCAGCTACAATCAACCAACTTTTGAGGGCAGGAACATTAACTGCTACAATCACCTAAACAATGGCTAATTCCTTTTACTAAAAAATTGTACCCAGAACAAAATAGTTTTGCCGAAACTTCAAAGCAAACTGATTACCTCAATGAAGGTTCTACTTTTATTTGATGTTGCCACCACAGTAAGAAATGGGCATGCTGATTTCAATGACACATGCACCCTTCATTAAAGAAAGCCAACTACAGTCTTCAATAAAAAAAACAAGGACTCATTCATCAGAGGAAGCTGTCATGTCAAATGAAAGCAAAAGATGGTTGCATTTTCCAAAGTGACTGGAACATGTTTATTGTGCTGTGAAACAAAGATTTTGCTATTTTGTCTTTATTTAATCAAAAGCATGTTATTTTTGCACCTGTTTTTATTACCCAGCCCCCTCTCAGCCATTTTTTTAATACATGCATCATTTTCAGTTGACTTGGTTGGTTTTGACATGGTTCAGTCTACAACACGGTCAGGTTCTATAGACTTCACCACTGTGTTATATAGCAGGGTCCCAGTGTATATGTTATTTTAATTTACTATCAGTATATCCAGAATTGTCATGTCTCTTGAACAAGATATATTGAAGATACATGTTGATCGTTATGTCTATAGGCCAAAGTTGAAGGCCAGCAATTTGATGCACTGAGATTATATTGCAAGGTTATAGGGAGAACATTTGTAGAATAAGTGTCTCTTTTCTCTTATTTAAAAAAAATAATATTTTAATTTACTTTTCTTTCAGGAATGTCCAGATTATGGTCAGCGAGCAACCTTCCAGTATTTGAGAGGTCTGTTTCATGTTGCTAATGGTGATAACATAGCTGCAATGGATGACTTGATTACTTTGTCTGCAGCCACTGCATCTTTGCATCATACTCGGTTAGTACTCAGTATGCTTCTGCTTTTTTCATCTCAGAAGATTCCTTTTCATAGATACAGAAGAAAATATTGTTATACAGTCTTATTGGATGCATTCAGCATACTAATTAAATACTAATTAGAATAGGCTGCAGTTACCTTAAAATGACATTCATGTTATTTTGTTTTATACCCACAGTACTTGTTTGGGCATCTTTATTTCATCCAATCAATCCATCTGACATATCTGTCTACCTGTCTGTCTGCCCTAGGAAGCTTGTTAGCTCAGTACTGCTAAAGTTATTTGATGTCTACTAATAAAATTGTATAAACATGTTTGTATGCTACTTTCCATTTCACCCCACATCATCAGACAGTGTACATGCATAACCTGCAATGCCTTAATTGCTTGGAGGCTAAGGCATCATCCATAGTGCTGTGAAGGAAAGGAAGATTTGCTTTCTGGGTATGGATGTCCCTATATTGGAATTCTGATCCTCTTCCTTGGTTATATTATTCTATGCCAATGCCCTTTTTTCCAATGACCTGCTCATTACTTTCACTGGACCTGGGTATTTTCTTGCATTCACATGACCTCAGTTATTTGGTTGTGTGTTTGTGTTAACCCACAGGGTCTTTTCTTGCATTTACATGACCTCAGTCATTCGGTTATGTATGTGTTCACTCACAGGGTCTTTTCTTGCATTTACATGACCTCAGTCATTCGGTTATGTATGTGTTCACTCACAGGGTCTTTTCTTGCATTTACATGACCTCAGTCATTCGGTTGTGTGTTTGTGTTAACCCACAGGGTCTTTTCTTGCATTCACATGACCTCAGTTATTTGGTTGTGTGTTTGTGTTAACCCACAGGGTCTTTTCTTGCATTCACATGACCTCAGTTATTTGGTTGTGTGTTTGTGTTAACCCACAGGGTCTTTTCTTGCATTCACATGACCTCAGTCATTCAGTTGTGCTACTTAACATTCAGAAAATTTCATCCTCTATGTAGAGCATTTATTTTGCTCATACAATATGATTCTCCTACAACATGATTCTTCTGCAACATGATTCTCCTAACATAAATGCAGTCTGGTAACATATTTACTGAAGAAAGGATATTCCATAGTAAATTATGTTTCTCTGGAGAAAAAAACCCATGCCCATTCACATTACCATTAGGCCCTCCCACCCATCCCTACAAGTGAGCATCATGTGCCATGGATTGCTCAAGTTAAAAACTGACGTATAGGTTACAAATGGGATAAGGGGAGCCAATCTATAAGAGTTGCTTTCCTTTGTCTTTCTTATATACATAGCAGACATGATTTTCTCTGTTTTAAAGCGGAATTCTGCTTTTCTCCTGACTTGAATCAGATTTTTCTTGATATAGTCCATTCCTTATATCATCTCTGATTCGGTTTTTTAAAAACAGTCTGTTCACTCCCATTCTGCAACAACCCTTGTAAATTATTTGTTCCATATATTAGCTAGCACACGATTCTCGTAAAGAGTATACTGATTGGTCAAAGGTTTAAATTCATCCAGTGAATCTTCATGTAATGGAAATGGAAAGTAGAAGCATGCTTGCAAAACATGGCATCCCGAGTTGTTGAGAGATACCATGACACAAAAAGGTTAGATAAAGGTTTAAAAAATGTATGGCAATGGTAATGGCTGGAATGAAAAGTTGATGGAAATTTAGTTAGTCAGTTTGTAAGAAACCTGAATGCTAGAGGACTGACATTTTGTGTCCTCTGCTCTACGGTAATTGTGGTTGGAAGAGTCTGGAACAGCACCTACAAAAAGAAGTTGCATAAGAAAAAATTGAAGCTCAGAAGATATCTGGAAAAAGTGCAGTTAATTACTATAAGAAGAAAGATTTCTTGCATGAGAGAACAGATGTAGCCCTCTGTCAGAATATGAGCACTGCATGTCGCCAAATCAAGCTTGAAAGGAAAAAGGCTCTCACTGAGAAGGAAAAGAAATGATTGCACATTGAGCCAAAAAAGTCAGTGGTGATAAAAAGGAAATCTAAATAAATCTTTGCCAAAGCCACATAAAGAGCTCAACTGACATATCAACTGCTTGTATCCATTGGAGAAAAAGACAAGCGAATGTATGGGATTATTTGTATATAGTTGATGTACTTGGGTGTTTATTTTACAGATTTGTTATGAAAAGAGAGAAGTATAATATATTTGCTGCAAAAATTGAGAAATTATTGTGACTTAATTAGGATGTGAACACTAACATGCATGTGAAATAACATCAGCATCAATATTGCTGGAGAATAGATTCATGTAACTATAAATAGTGTGAAATTATTGATGTCAAGTTGAACATTTTGGTAAGTTTATTAGTTTTTCAGATGATTATTTTGGTTTATTTTATGATTATACGTTGCACCAGGAGCAGTTTTTATGAGTGTGAAATGCGTTTTTAGCCAGGGTCCCTCGGCCCCCTGGCCCCTCTGAAAGGGGTGCTGCCCCTCGAGACCATGTTAGGGGAGGACCCCCAACCCCCCATAAAATTGTTTCAGCTTTTTTTATGGAAGACTAAAATCATGTCTGATTTAGACAAAAAGACATTTTCATGTATATCGGATGGCTGGATTCCAGAGGTAACAGAGTAACTCCCAACATAATGTGATCTGGCGAGTATTTGGGGAGAAATAATTTACTACAAATTTCCTTTCAGTTTATACAGTGTACTCATGAAAAATTTAAATACATTCTTAGATAATCATTGATATTAATCCATATTTAAATTTCTGAACATGAATGTGTGTAACCATTCTTTCAGTTGTGTTTATGAATGTAAGCAGCATTTTTGAAAGAAAAAAGTTTTGAGCTAACAGTCAAAGTTCAATAATAATAATAATAATAATAATAAAAAGTAAAAATAGAAAACCTTTATTTAAAGAGAGTAAGATAATTTGCTGAAAGCTTTAATTCCTTGAGACCCTCTAAAAAAGTAACAAAAGTTTATGTATACTGGTAGATGTTTAGATTAACATGACATTTAACCAGTCTTGAAATACCAGTTTATATAAATGTACAAGAACAAAAAGACTGACAGTAAGGATTGAAGATGATTATTATCCATGTACAGCATGTCTCTATTTAGATGGACAAAAGCTGATGACACCATACTAATAAAATCTTCTGAATGGAGTTTGTTATTTTGGGCCTCAGATTATAAGTCATAGTGTTTATTTGTTCATGATACCAGTCCATGCACACATTTACAAACAAGAACACCAAAAAATGTTAATGTTGTCATGAATAGCCATCTTGTACAATTAAAGATAAATAATACAAGGAAATATCCCATTTTGCATCTAGAATGATAGCAGATTTTAGTATCTTTATATCTGTGATTTAGAAGTTTCTCCAAATTGTTGCACAATAGTCCAAAGGTAGAATGTATGGATTGAAATACAGCACTCTAGTGTCATTGTGTTAGCAAATGTTAATATGGCTTAGGGTGATCTTTTGTTAACTGTGGACTTGCACAAATAATCAACATCTGACTTCCATTCAATACTATTATCAATATATGTATGTGTGTGTGTGTGTGTGTGTGTGTGTGTGTATATATATATATATATATCTATAATACAAATCATATGGCAAGTAACAGTCCTTTCAAGAGCACTGGATCCAACAAGGGATCACATGTGTCAGGGTGTCAGGGATTGATTAACATAAATGCAATAAACTGATAATGTACAGAGCAAAACTAGTTTCTAACAAGGCTGAGTGCATTCAGAGTGAGTCTTTTTCAAAGTCAAACACGGAATGGATACAAAACAAACAAAAGAAACAGGAAAACCATTGAGGCTACAAAATTGTACCTGACTATTTCTACAGGAAGCTTTTGTTCCTGTAGGAACAGTCATGTAATTATTTTCAACCTCAACGGTTTTTCTGGGTTAACTTAAAATATTTGTCTTGTCTCTGTTTTGTGTTTGCCTTTGAAAAAGTTTCATTCATAGCTGGAATTTCAGGCTAGTCAGAAACTAGTTTTGCACTGTTCATTGTCAGTCTATTGCATATATATATATATATATGTAGAGAGAGAGAGAGAGAGAGAGTAATTTTTCTAATTGTATATTTTGAGCAGGGCTGTTGTTTACAAAATGTTTAAACATCTGTATCTTGTAATCTAACTAATTTCTGATTAACATAAACTTAATTTTATTTTCTTATTAATTATAATTTGATTAGAGTGACATCAATAAATTGCATTGTTGAGGTCATTGGTCGTTTTTATTCTGGATTGATAGATTTTGATGAGAGGTGTGTACACTAAGTAGTACAAGTATCATTTGTAGCTGAGCATGGATTGTATACAAAAGTAAATCATTTCTAAAATATGAAAAATAATGGAGGACCTAACATGTAGTATTTTGGTATACTTGAAGGCTTTGCAGTAAATATGTATTTGGTATACTTGAAGGCTTTGCATTAAATATGTATTTGGTATACTTGAAGGCTTTACAATAAATAAATATGTATTTGGTATACTTGAAGGCTTTACAGTAAATATGTATTTGGTATACTTGAAGGCTTTACAGTAAATATGTATTTGGTATACTTGAAGGCTTTACAGTAAATATGTATTTGGTATACTTGAAGGCTTTACAATAAATATGTGTTTGGTATACTTGAAGGATTTACAGTAAATATGTGTTTGGTATACTTGAAGGATTTACAGTAAATATGTATTTGGTATACTTGAAGGATTTACAGTAAATATGTATTTGGTATACTTGAAGGATTTACAGTAAATATGTATTTGGTATACTTGAAGGATTTACAGTAAATATGTATTTGGTATACTTGAAGGATTTACAGTAAATATGTATTTGGTATACTTGAAGGATTTACAGTAAATATGTATTTGGTATACTTGAAGGATTTACAGTAAATATGTATTTGGTATACTTGAAGGCTTTACAGTAAATATGTATTTGGTATACTTGAAGGCTTTACTGTAAATATGCATTTGAGCTTGGCAAGCATTTTTTTTTATAGTCTTTTGCATGACATCTATCAAAAGCTGACAGATAAGGAAAGACAAAAGATATCTGAGAGGAGGAACTATGACCAGCTGAGTGACATTTTGAAGAAGTTTGACTTGCTTGAGGCTCCTCATGGGAAATCCAACCAGGGCATGGATCGTATCTTCAGTCTTGACAAAGAATTAGGTAATACTTACCATCCTTCTTCCCTCCTGCTCTGTCACTCCCCAAAACACAACACATTATACACATTATTATTTTATTTAGAAAAGGAGTCCCTTGGTGATATTCCCTCTTGGAATGGAAATGGTCTACATTCCTAAATGAAGTCAGTGACCATAAATCCATAGAAACATGATTGTCTTGACATGGTGCTCCTATCTATTTCAGACATGCACTAAATCTATCAGTAATATTGTGTATATCTAACTTTCTCCATGAAACTGCTGCAATTTATGTAGATGGGCAGTTCAGAAAGAATAATTGCCCAAGATCTTGTCATTTTTCTCCATTGCACAGAAAAACAAAAGTTAACATCTTGCCTTGTACTAGTGTACCCACCACCACCACCAGCACCATTTCCTGTGTTATGACAACTATTCATGAACATGTGACTAATGCAGGATTTATGCCCCTATCACTGATTGTTAAAACAGCAATGCAGCTTGTAGGTATATACCTTGTTATCAACATATGTACTAATTTAACATTTATTATATCTACAATTGTGCAAAATTTGTTGTGGAAGAATCCCACAGAAACTTTACACATAAACCTTATTTGATTGGAATTCCATGCTTTTGCAATGCAAACACAAGCATGCTAACATATTTCATGTACATTTTTGTACCCTTTAAATTTTCATATGCAGTCAAGTCATGAAAATCATAATATTTGTTTGTACTAAATTTTCCATACACAAGTTGGTATTATAATTTTAATGTTTAATTTTTCATACAAATGATTGTCTAAATTCTAAAGATCAGTGTACTTGAAAATTAATACATATGAATTTGTAAAACAAAAAATGGCCAAAATAAAACAGATCTATACTAAAAATCTGTGTTATTCATCACTTTTTCCCCCGACATTTATATGTATGCTGTAAGATTTTTCTCTTTGGCACCAGTGTAAAAAAGTTACTTGCTTTTATTTCAGTTCAGTTTACATTAAGCTTAAATTACTACCATAACTTTGACTATTTTGTACACTTAAATCAGCAGGTTTAGATCTTTTCAGTCATGTTAAATTATACATATCATGTCCTTAAAATAGAGATCTAAATTTGGATAAGTGTTGACCACTAATTACAGTACTGAATATCTTCTGGTTGGCAAATATTTTGTGAATCATAAAGAAATAGTCCCCATTATTATTGGTGAGTTTGACCCTTTTTTGACAATGACAAGGTATTTCTGTAAACACAAGCTTTCTGTTGTGGAAATTAAGGAACCTTGTAGGCGAAAACAACAAGGGAAACAATCAGGATGTCATGAACTAGACTAATATATGTTCCATTTGAGTCATGATATCTGATTATCAATTTGTAATGCTTGTGTGAATTCATCGTAACAACAGTCTCAAGAACTTTTACTACTTTACATGTATCAAAATTCATTGTTTCTATAGAGCCGACCATTATATCCTCCATTATTCCTTAGGTTCAGCTTTTAAGACAATAAACACTGTTTTAATTACTTATTGCTATACCTTTTTTGAATTTATTTATGGGTATGGGCTCCTGATTATATATTTATGATATTTTTTGTTTCATTAAACAAAATGTATTTATTGTATTGTATTTGGCACTGTTTTAATACCAGGTGGTTACTCATGTAAGTTTCTTAACCAGTTACACCTTTTGTTCTCTCCAAAGAAATATCAGAACTTTGAATGTATAGTAACGTCTAACACAAATCAAACCAAATTCTGCCTAACTCCAGGAAGTGTATATGCACTAATACTAATTAAGGGTAACATCCTTTGGTGTGAATAGAAACATTTTACTTGTAGAGAAAACAATACAGCATGTAAAATGGTTAATTTTGGGATTTAAACTAAATAGAGTTTTTATGGATATAAAAAAAAATTCTCCATACATGATCTTATTAAGAGTCTATACTCTTCAAATAAGTAACAGAAAAGAGGGAAAAGCAACAAGTTTTGTAAAATTCAACAAATAATTTATTTACCTACAATAGAAAGTAAAAATGAAAAAAAAAATAGAACTTACATGATTTGATAATTAAATCCCCAAATAATCACAAGTCTTAATAATAAACGTTCTGAATAAACTTTAGTGGAAATCCAATGCTGAAAGTTTATCTGTGGTGGCCTATATTATGACGTTGTAACAAGAGTCATTTGTTCAAACACAGTAATATAATTCATGGTTGGAATTCACTATAAATCCCAGTGAATGTCTTGATCCAACAATAATATTTTTTTAATGAGCACTCTGTATTTCCAGAGAAAAATCACTTGAATTAAATAATTTAAAGAAACAAATTCCAGCCCAAGTGAATTTCTGGATACAGCCATAATACAGATTGATTCTTCTAGATCTTAAAGCATGAATGAATAAATTTTCCAGTGACACAGTTATACGGTACTCTGCTTGACCTCCAGTCACAATAAGCATTTTCTAATAATAAAATTATTGCCTAATGGAAAATTTCAATCTGGAGGGTTCTAAATGTTTGCAATATAAAATGTTAGTTATAATTAGAAGGTCTGTTAGTAAAATGATAATATAGAACCTGGACTATGTCAGGTATGCCAGGGGAATCCAAATAACTTAGACCCAGACCGAAATAAAAATGTTTACTTCTATTAATAATATTAATATTAAACACATACACAGTGAGAATATTTTAGCTATATATTAGTAGTTTACAGAATTTAAAAATTCAATGATTCAGGTCAAGTAGAAAGTAAACTTGATTTTGGACAAGGTTAAGTCCAACATACACGGTTAAATTACAATAGCATATAATGAAATAAAAAATAAATAAAAAAAATAATAAACATTGAAAATTAAATATACATAACAATCTATTTCACAAATGGTTGTTATTTTTTACACATTTGTTTGTTCTTTGAAGAAGACCAAAATAATTTTCATGTATGAACAATTCCATAAATTATGGTATAGTTTTATGGCCCATGGTTTTCAGTTGAAATTAATGAAAATTTTAACAGCTGAATGTATCTAATATCTTATCAAATTTATATAGCAGGACTTGTAAAACAAACATAAAGTCACTTCTGTTTGGTTGTTAATTAATTTTGAATTTAATGTCTAACATAAAAATAAAGTTGTATAGCAATTCTTTTATTTCAAATGTTTTATTATTGTCAAGAAATAAAAAGGTATTAATTTTTATGCAACTGAAATAAATTATGATGCTGTAAATTGGTAATTTTAGGCAAATTTGAGAAAATATTTATAATTTTGAATTTTAAGCTTATTTCTCACTACTAAATTATCATTATTTTGCCTCATTCTGATAGCAAAAGGAAGTCACTTTGTACTAAAATTTTAGTCCAGTCTGGTAACCCTGATCTAAAATCTAATGGTGGAACATTACATTAAATAATTTTAGAATCATTTATTTGCTAAAAGTAATATTTACGTTTAAACACATAGTTAACATTATTACCAGTATTTAATGGACCCCATTTTTAAGGAAATGTAATACATTTTTTTGTTCTATCTTGTTTAGACTTTGAGGAGTTTGCCAAGGGAGTTTCAGAGCTAGAAATGTCAAATGACTATGATACCATATACAGACTTTATGAGGCACTTACATTCTTCAAGAGATCTAGTTGTAAGTATTTGTTTGTCTTTCTGGTGATCTTTTCTCAAAAAGTTCATAATATGCACTAATAATAGAATTGCTATTGCTTCTCCAGGAAGCTCTTTCCAAAATTTCATGCAGATTCACAATAATGGTGGTTCCTCACTGCAAGGACATTCAGTATACACCCCTGTTATGTATATTTAATTTAATTGTTTGTCTGTTAGTTTTTAAATATCTTTTATTTCATGACTGGTTATTATAATGTAATATTATTTACTGGATTATGAGTTAGTCCCTGAGGCTTTTCAACAAAAATTCAGTAACTATAAAAAAGAAGTTGCACCAACTCATGTCAAATTTGCAAGAGAAAAAGAACAGTTATATGATAAGTGGTGCTTAGCCAAGAAAGTTGATCAAGAATATGAAAATCTAAGACAACTGGTATTACTTGAAGAGTTCAATATCTGTGTCCATAGTGACATTAAGACTTATATTGATGAACATAAGATCGAAACCTTGGAAAGTGCTGCTTGTGCTGCTCATAAAGTTTCTTTTGTAAGCAAGTCTTCCACTCAGCAGTCTTCCAGTCAGTCTAATACAACCCCTTCTAAATTTCAATCTGACACAACTGTTAGAAATCAATTTTCTGATAAGCTTGATCAGAAATCCTTATTTCTTCCTATGTAAGACGAAAGGACACATTATTTCTGATTGCTACAAATTGAAAAATAAGCAAACAGAATCAAGACAGACCTATTCCAAATGCTCTTATTTTTAAAAGGTCAAGGTCACAGTCATGTATTGAAAGCAATATATTTGTTGGGTCTAATAAACCCTAGTCTTATTTTATTATGGAGAATTATGAACCATTCATGTCAAACTGTTCTATATCACTCATGGGTGATTTGGCCAATACCATCCCTATTAAAATTTTAAGGGATACAGGAGCTTCTCAGAGTCTTTTATTATCAGGTACGTAGCTTTTTTCTGATAAGTCTTCTTCTAATGAGAGTGTTCTTATTTAGGGAGTAGATTGCGGCTTTGTTAACATTCCTCTCCATTGTGTAAATTTGTCATGAGACTTAACCTCAGGACCCGTGACAGTCGGAAAAGTGTCTTCTTTACCATTGAGGGCATTCATTTATTATTAGGTAACGCCTAGCTGGAGATAAGGTTGTAGTTAATCCATTTGTAACTGACAAGCCTTATTTTGGATCAGAAAGTCGACCCTGTTGGAAAAGAATTCCCTGATTTATACCAAGTTTGTGCAGTTACTAGAGCTATGGCAAAGAAAACTCTTGAGAATGATGTTGATCAGGAAAGTATTCCTTTAGCTGACACATATATTGGTCAGGCATTTGATGAGGTCACTTGCACTCCTTGTTTGGATCAGTCAAACAGTATTGATCACAGTGATCCTCTTTTAACTACTATTTCTCTTTATTCTAATCAGGGTGACAAACGACAATCACTTGTCATCAAACAGGAAAAAGATCCTGAGATATCCTGTTTGTTTCAGATGCCATTAGTGAAACAGAAGCCACAGAAGTACCTGTTTGTTATTTCATTAAAAATGGGATTCTTATGAGAAAATGGAGACTGCCTGAGGTACCTGCTGGTGAACTATCAAATTGTAGTTCCAAAATCATACAGACAGGAAATTCTTAGTCTGGCCCATGAAACTGATTTGGATGGTCATTTAGGGATTAATAAGATTTATCACAAGATCTTGAATCACTTCTATTGGCCAAAAATGAAAAGTGATATTTGTAAATACTGCAGATTTTGTCATTCTCGTCAAATGGTAGGAAAACGCAATCAGAAGATACCTAAGGCTCATCTGCAACCTATTCCTGCATTTGATGAACCATTTAGCAGAATAATGGTAGATTGTGTTGGTCCGTTACCTAAGACCAAGTCAGGTAACCAATACTTGTTGACCATAATGTTGTTGTTGTTCTAGGGTTTAATGCCATTTTTCAGCACAAGATAGGCTATACATGGCGGCCAGTATCAATGGTGGAGGAAGAACCCTGGAAAACCCAGGGAAGAACCACCGACCAACAAGAAGCTACTGGCAGGCTTTCTCACGTACCCACGCTAGCCGAGCCTTGGACTCGAACCCACGCAGACAGAGGTGAGATGGCAGTGATCTGTAACGGTGAGCGCTTTGGACCACTCGGCCACTCGGGGCCCCCTGACCATAATGTGTGCATCAACAAGATTCCCAGAGGCAATTCCTTTGAGGAATATTAAAACTAAAACAATAGTAAAAGCTATAATAAAGTTTTTTTATACTCAATTTGGCCTTCCTAAATCAGTCCAATCTAATCAAGGGTCAAATTTTATGTCTTGAATTTTATAGCTAATTATGCTTGAATTTAGCATCCAGCAATTCAAGTCAAAAGTGAAATTATGGAGATAACTTTTAAGTCTGGTAATAGAATTTTGTTTCTCTTGTTCATTCTTCAAAATTTTCTTCAGATTAGATATTATGGCCCTTACAAAGTTAAGAAGAAAATGAATGAGTTAAATTGTAATAATAGTACTCCGGGGATCTAAATAATTTAAAGGAGTACCAGTATGTTGAGAGAGATAGCCAGGTTAAACATGCAATTATTTTAGTTGTAACTGTCCCACTCAGTGAGGATTTAAGCACATGAGTGCAATTGGGCTCGATTAATTTTGGAGTGACAGATCTTCAGAACTCAGAAATTATGAATAATGTGGACCAGAAACTTTCATATTTTGCAAGAACAGGTCAGAAAGAAATGAACTTCAACAGTTATTACTTGAATATGAGCACTTAATTCCAGATGTTTCTACAAGAACAAACAAAATTTACCATGACACTGAAATTGTAAATTCCACACCTGTGAAACAACACCTGTACAGGATAAACCCTCTCAAACAGGAATACTTGAAAAAGTAAATTCAGTATTTGCTGGAAAATGATTTCATAGAGCCGAGTAAAAATGACTTGAGTTTACCATGTATACTTCTTCCGAAACCAAATAAAACTTTCTGCATGAGCACTGATTACGGGAAGGTGAACAGTGTGACTAAAGCAGATTCATTTCCATTACCAAGAATTGATGACTGCTTTGATAAAATTGGAAATGCAAAGTATGTCACCAAATTTGACCTTTTGAAAGGATTTTGGCAAATTCCACTGATGGAAAGGGCAAAGGAAATTTCAGCATTCATGACTCCAGATGGACTATATCAATATTAACTGATGCTGTTTGGGATGAAGGGTTGGCCAAGTACTTGTCAACATTAAATGAACATGATTACGTCTGGTCTAGATAATTGTGATGCTTACATTTGTGATGTCATCATGAATAAAAACACCTGGAAAGAAGATTTAGCAACAGTTCAGAAATTCTTTGACAGACTCACTGATGCAGGTTTGACAGTTGGTTTATCCAAAAGTTAATTTTGCTGTGCCTGTGTAACATTTCTAGGATAATGTGGGACATGGACAAGTTAAACCTATAGAATGCTAAGGTCAAGGCTATCTCTGAAATCCCTGTACCTATCAGTAAAAGGCAACTGATGCAGTTTTTGGATATGGCTGGATACTATCGGAAATTATGTTCTAATTTTTCCATAATTGCTGAACCTCTGACAAATTTATTGAGCAAGAAAACTAAGTTTCATTGGACTGAAAAATGTCAGGAGGTGTTTGATAAGTTGAAAGCTATACTTAAGAGTGCACCAGTTCTTACAGCTCTAAATTTCAGTCAATCATTTAAACTGTCTGTTGATGCAAGGATGTTGGGGTTGAAGCAGTATTGATTCAAGAAGATAAAAATGGTGTTGATCATCCTGTATGCTTTTTTTCTAAGAAATTAAATAAGCACCAGAGAATTTATTCTACAATCGAGAAGGAATGTTTAGCTTTGATAGTGGCATTACAACATTTTGAAGTTTATATTAGTTCAGCTCCTTCTTCGATTATTGTGTTTTTGTGATCACAACCCCCTTACTTTCATTGGCAAGATGAAGAACAAAAATCAGAGATTATTAAGTTTGAGTTTGTTGTTACAGGAGTATAATATTGACATCAGGCACATCTAGGGAAAAGACAATTTAATAGCAGATGCACTTTCCCATGTATAGAAATATATTTCATGTATACCTTGTATTTTTCATAAGATTTTTTCTTATGTTATTTTTTTTATATAAACCATTTGTATAATTAACCTATTGTAAAAAGAATGCTTTATTATATAAATCTTGCTTTTTCTTTTATGTGGGGAAGTGTTACGTATATTATAATTTAATTGGTTAAATGTAGTTTAAGTAATACACAGTGCATCCTTCTCTGGCTCCTTGCTGGGCCCCTCTTTGTCTACTGTGGTTCTCTGCCCATACATGATGTCATTGCAGCCAATATATGTTAATAAGTTAGTAACTAAATTTTGACATATTGTCATGTAGATGACTGAGTTGAAGCATGTGATCAAACAATGCCAGTTAGGCGTCATTCATATAACTGATACACCTGTAGAGATGCATTCCTTTCAGTGCAGATGCTGCATTTAATTTTTAACATTATTTGCGGAAAGAACCACCTGCCTCCCCTCCTTCAACCATGTTGTTCATTTGGGACATTTCTTGCATAGCATACCCTTCCAGCTCTGTTCTATTGGTCCTTTATTAAATTGGCTAATGTTATTGCCATGCCAAGTTTCATGCATTTACAGCTTTGCTTTTGACCCCCAATTTGTGTCAGTTCTTAAATGTACTCAACTATTATGCACATATACTTCATACCCGCTCCTTTGGTACATGTATGGAGTATTGGCAGAAATTTGTTATTATAGCAATCCACAGGTTTGGACTTATCGAGTTTCTGTTATCAGTGTCCCTATATACCTTGTATCAGCCCCTTGGGGCTCCACATATAGGTGTCGGACACTCTGTACAACCCTGCAAACTCCACCAAGTCTCTCTTCCTGAGGTATTCCTGTAGAAACAATTCAGGGGCCATTGCCAAGTTTCATGCATTCACAACTTTGCTTTTGACCCCCAATTTGTGTCAGTACTTAAATATGCTCAACTATTATGCCCATATACTTTATACCCGCTTCCTACGGTGCATGTATGGAGTATCGGCTGATGTTTGTTATCCTGGCATTGTCAGGATCAGACTTGTCAAGTTTCTGTTATCAGTGTCCCTATATACCTCGTATCAGCCCCTTGCAGCTCCACATACAGGTGTCAGATACTCTTCACAACCCTACAAACTCCCCCAAGTCTCTCTTCCTGAGGTATTTATGTAGAAACAATTCAGAGCTCAGCTGGTACAGTGTGCCGTAATAGTATTTGCCCCCATAATGCCAAAGATTATTTATATTTACAATAAAGTTTATACTGAACCTATGTATTGTGTGTTATTTAAATTTTATTTAATTGTTTGTCTGGTAATTTTAAATTTTTTTTTATTCATTGCATATTATTGTAATGTAATATTGTTTACTGAACTTTATTTTTGTTCAGAATTAAGGTCAGATCTGTTTGACTTGATTGATTTTTTTAATTTATTTATTTCATTGATGTAAATACCTAATAATAGAAACACTGTATCTAGTTGCTGACCTTAAAATCAGTGACAGTTTTGGTAAACAACTTTTTTTTAATTTGTTTTTATTCTTTCTCAGAGTAGGAGCCGTTAAGTTGAGTCAAGGTCACACTTGGACTATGTGACGTGAGGCACATGTTAATTCGAAAACAAACTTCTATTTTCTTTAAGAAGAATGGACTCTTGACCCCCATCCGGGAATCTGTTTTACATTTTAGTTAGTCTTATTACTTATGATAAGAATTCTGTCAGTCATGCCTTAACACTTCAGAAGTCAAGTTGTTTTATGTTGTGTCCAGCTTGGGGCTAAAATTTTATTTTCTTCAAATTATTGAATTTCAAGTGATTGTTTTACCTGGAAATACAAGTGCTCTAAATTAAGGACAAGGACATTTGCTGAAATTTATACAGAATTCAAAAACTGGAATAATATTTTCTGTGATTCAACAAGAGACTGTTAACACATCACTGTAATGCTGACTATTGCATGCATCATCACCTTCCATCTTAAATTTTCATTGGGATTTGAACTGTGATTCACTTAAAACGTTTCATTGATAAGACTTGTTTTTCAATTCTTGGATTACAATTTGGATTTAATTTGCAATACTGTAAGTTCTTTAAATTTTTCTTATTTGTTTTTTCTTTGTAGTCTAGGGAAATAAATTATTTTTAAATTGTCTTCACTCTTTTCTGTTACTTATTTTAAGAGCATAGTCTCTCAACAACCTCACCTCCATGTATCAAGGTATCACTTTAAAGACAGTTCAGTATACAACTTCTTCCCATGTATCGAGGGTATCACTACAGTAAAGACATTCTGTATACCACTTACATCCATGTATGAAAGGTTTCTTTACAGTAAAGACATTCAGTATATCACTTATCCCCATGTATCAAGGGTATCGCTACAGTAAAGAGATTCAGTACATCACTTACCCACAATGTATCACGGGTATCACTACAGTAAAGACATTCAGTATACCACTTACCTCTATGTATGAAAGGTTTCTTTACAGTAAAGACATTCAGTATACCACTTACCCCTATGTATCAATGGTATCATTACAGTAAAGAGATTCTGAATCAGTATACCACTTACCCCCGTGTATCAAGGGTATCGCTACAGTAAAGACATTCATTATACCACTTACCCCCGTGTATCAAGGGCATCGCTATAGTAAAGACATTCATTATACCACTTACCCCCGTGTATTAAGGGTATCGCCACAGTAAAGACATTCATTATACCTCTTACCCCCGTCTATCAAGGGTATCACTACAGTAAAGACATTCATTATACCACTTACCCCCGTGTATCAAGGGTATCGCCACAGTAAAGACATTCATTATACCACTTACCCCCGTGTATCAAGGGTATCGCTACAGTAAAGACATTCATTATACCACTAACCCCCGTGTATCAAGGGTATGGCTACAGTAAAGACATTCATTATACCACTTACCCCCATGTATCAAGGGTATCGCCACAGTAAAGACATTCATTATACCACTTACCCCCATGTATCAAGGGTATCGCTGTAAAGACATTCATTATACCATATTCCTCCATGTATCAAGGGTATGGTCATGAATGTATTAGAAAGCTTCATTTAATGCTATCATTTTAGCTGAATTATGATGATTTTATTGCTTTTCTGAAGAATTTTTAAAAATATGCGATTTCAGATAATTAAAAATTCCTATAGTTAACTAAATATCCTATAATTGTGTTGTTTATGCAGTATATTACACCTGTCCACACTCAAGCTAGCAGACAAACCTCCTGATTTTTGGGATCATTCCATGCTAACCTCACAGTCTCATAATATCTCATGATTTTTGCAGACAGCTCCTGATTATTATAATATGCCTGCAATTTTCATTTTTCTGAAAAAATCCTACATAAATAGCCATATTGTACACAAACTACAGAAGCCATGTTCTATATTTTCAACTTTGACATTGTTACTTCTGGAAATACATGTTCATAATAACTGGTAACTTGTTGTTCTAAAGCTGTACAAAGCACCTCATTGTGATGGAACAAATATAATGATTACCTAAACAAAGGTTATGTTACACTGGTAGATGCTGGTTTATACTGGTAAAATTGTTCTAGTACTGGTAAAAACATTTATACTATCGATATTTGTGTACCAACTAAATGTAAAATATGTTTTAAGTCTTGAAAGTTAACTGTCTCAACATCAAAGTCAGACAGAAGCTGATCTGTTCTTTTCGTGAAGTTGTAGTCCCATATTCCTGCCAACTTTTATGAGTCATTGGCAACAACACAGCAGCAGAATAAGAGTAGGCTTATCTCTTTGATGGATTCAGGTTGCATAATGTATATACAAAGATACAATTCTGCCTTCCAAGTCAGTTAAACTAGACAACTTATAGTTTGGCTTGTAGTTCCCACAGTTTTGGATTGTGGATGCAGCTCAACAAAGGAGGGAGCCTAAAAGCCAATTTCATCATGCATAATTGCTGTCAAAACAATGCCCGAAGCCATCAAATAGGTAAACCAACTCTCCTTCCATTTCTGTTGTGTGTGACTAATTGCTGGTGCAAGAAGCATTAGAAATTAAGGCACCCATATTTCTGCTTCATGGATGTTAATTTAAGTTTTATTTCTTTTTGTTAAAACAAATTAATAAACACGTTTGTTTGCCAAAGGACTGGCTTGGTATGGATTTTGCTGCTTTCTATTTATGGATGACTGTAAGTTGTTTGATCTTGCAAATCATACTGAAGTTGAAAATTTTCGCTCAAAGCAAGCCACTAAACTTAAACATTTTATGCGGTGCATGTAAACACCTTACCTATTTACTTTATAAGTGAACTCGGAACAGAAGTTTTTAATTTTGTATGGATTGGTGACTGACAGTGATGACATTGGAATGGGATTACATAGACAGAGTTTCCTCTGACCCACCTCATCCCATTTTAGAAATTTTTTTTACATTTATGTTGGGGAATTAGATCAGAGCCAATTGACTTTTGAAAAAGTTGGAATTAACTGCTGTCACTTGTTTAGGCTCAAGAAAGAGTGAAAACAACAAACTTTGAAAAATGCAATAATTTATTTTCCTGGAAAATTTTGTAAAAATGAAAAACTATGAACTTACAGTTTTAAAAATCAAATCCAAAAATATCCAAGAATAAAATTTTAGTAGTCCTAATAACAAAATGTCCACCTGATTTCAAGTTCGAATCCCGACGAAGAATCCAAGATGGAAGACAATGGAGTATGCTGCAGTCTGTAGTGTTGAAGTCTACAGTTCTTTGCAGAAACAAGAATTATCACTCCGGTTTTGGAAATCAAAATAAATTTCTTATAAGAACTGGCTTGGATTAAGAATCTCACATGAGCACATGTATTTTCCAGGAAAAAGAATTAATCCTTTTTGAATCAAAGTAATTTGAAATAACTCCAATCCAAGTAATTTGAAATAACTCCAAACAGCACAACATATAACTTTTTGTGTAAGAAAAAGCCCAGCTGCAGCTGAGAATAAGTCTCCAAAACAGAGGTTATATCGTCTTCTAAAATGTAAATGGGGGTCACATGATCATGTTCTGGAAGCTTGTAGAAATTAGGTACTTGTTAAATGTCATGTACACCCAGTGTGACCCTGGTGAAAACTAATCATTTTACTCTAAGAAATAAAAAATAAAAAAGATGTTTACATCTTAAACATATAGTCCCATCATGACCTCAACAACAACCAATTATTTTAAAATAAAAATAGAACTTGTTTACGTGGTTGCTACTAATTTTGAAACAAGGTCAGGATTTAGATCAACACCTGGTGTTTATAAAACAAACAGTCAAGGTCAAATTATTTTCTGAATAAAGTATCATCTCTAGTGAATAAATTTACATTACAGTAGCATGTAATAAAATATTTAAAACTGACAAACAATTAAATTGAAATAAATATATATATATTAAATCAGATATAATTAAATCAAATATACATAACACTGCCACCTTGAGAAAACAGTTTAATGCAGCATAAAAAACTTGTTAGTGATGTTTTTTGTTGGCATAATGTGACTACCGCATTGACATGCTCTCTACTTGATGAATCAGGTTTCTGGTTGTTGCTATCAGAATAAATATGTTGAGAATTAAATATACTTTAGTTCTGTTTACAAACTTGTGACTTTCATTTAATATTTTTGAATTTTTTTGTACAATAACATTGGAAGGGGGTTTATATTTTGTATCATGTGACTAATGGACCTTTGATGTCTTTGGCATGTTGGTTGCAAGATGCCACGAGAAACCTCATTTCATTATTCATTTTCCCTACTTGGCTTTTGAAAAGCGCATTATAACACAGCCTTGTTGTGTATTCCTTATATTCCATAATAACAGCCTTGTTGTGTATTCCTTATACTCCATCATAACACAGACTTGTTGTGTATTCATTATACTTCATCATAACACAGCCTTGTTTATTCATTATACTCCATCGTAACACAGCCTTGTTGTGTATTCATTATACTCCATCATAACACAGCCTTGTTGTGTATTCATTATACTCCATCATAACACAGCCTTGTTGTGTATTCATTATTCTCCATCATAACATGGGGCCCCGAGTGGCCAAGTGTTCTAAAGCGCTCTCCGTTATGGATCACTGCCATCTCACCACTTTCTGCGTCGGTTCAAGTCTCGAATTCAGCCAATGTGGTTATGTGAGAAAGCTTGCCAGTAGCTTCTCGTGGGTCGGTGGTTTTTCTGGTGGGTTTCCCGGGTTCTTCCTCCACCATTAATACTGGCCGCCATGTATAGCTTATCGTGTGCCGAAAAATGGCGTTAAACCCAACAACAACAACCATCATAACATAGCATTGTTGTGTATTCATTATAATGCATCATAACACAGCCTTGTTGTGCATTCATTATACGACATCATAACACAGCCTTGTGTATTCATTATACTCCATCATAACACAGCCTTATTGTGTATTCATTATTCTCCATCATAACATAGCATTGTTGTGTATTCATTATAATGCATCATAACAAAGCCTTGTTGTGCATTCATTATACTCCATCATAACACAGCCTTGTTGTGCATTCTTTATACTCCATCATAACACAGCATTGTTGTGTATTCATTATACTCCATCATAACACAGCCTTGTTGTGTATTCATTATACTCCATCATAACACAGCCTTGTTGTGTATTCATTATACTCTGTCATAACACAGCCTTGTTGTGTATTCATTATGCTCCATCATAACACAGCCTTGTTGTGTATTCATTATACTCCATCATAACATAGCCTTGTTGTGTATTCATTATACTCCATTATAACACAGCCATGTTGTATATACAATATCCACCATTATAACAAATCCTAGTTGTATATTCAAATTTACAGTAAATCCTGCCTTAAGAGATGATCACCCCCTCTCCCCCCAAAACCAGAGGGTCTCTCAAGACAGGTGGTCTCGCATAACAGGTTTATACAAAAGAACCAGTTTCTAAGGTCGAATTTCAGCACTATTTAAGAATGACAAAATAACCAAAATGACTACATATGTTCTATTCTTTATTTATAGTTCTTGTTAAAATATTGCATGCATTCATCTGAAACTGCTGTGGTGGTCTAGTGGTTAGAGTCTCTGCCTCGGATGCAGGAGGTTGTGGGTTTGAACCCCAGCCTAGTCATACCAAAGACTTAAAAAATGGTACTGGCAGCTGCCGCACCAGGTGCTCAGGATTAAGAGGTTAGATTTAGGACTGGTCGGCTTGGTGTCACGATAATGTGACTGGGTGGGCCATCATGCTATATGTCTGCAGCATGATGCACCAGTGCTAGACATCATTATAAACTACCAAACTAGAGACATCGTAGTGATAAGACTGTAAAATTGTTAAAGCTATGTTAAAAATCCAAATCACACACACACACATGCATCTGGTAAAAACCTGATGACTGGCTGTAAAGAAATATATATATTCTTACAACTCTATGTTAAACTAAATAACAGAAAAAGTAATAATGATAATAATAATAATAATGTGGACTTAGTACAGAGCCATATCATTAGAAGCAATATGTGCTTTACAATATTAGATAATACATAAAAACATATACAATGGCAAGATTTTAAAAAAAAACTGCCACCACCTATCAAGTTTATGTACTCCAGGAGGTTTGAAAAGTGCCACCTATCAAGTTTATGTACTCCAGGAGGTTTGAAAACTGCCACCTATCAAGTTTATGTATTCCAGGAGGTTTGAAAAGTGCCACCTATCAAGTTTATGTACTCCAGGAGGTTTGAAAAGTGCCATCTATCAAGTTTATGTACTCCAGGAGGTTTGAAAAGTGCCACCTATCAAGTTTATGTACTCCAGGAGGTTTGAAAACTGCTTTAGAAAGTGAGATTCAGTCAGCTTATTTTCTTTACTAGGAGGAGGAAGGTAGAGGCAGGAAAAAGTTACCTGACCTTTGTTATAATTGTGAGTGAGGTTTGGACCATTTCAAATGATGTGTGTTGCAATAAGTTAAGAACCTGAATTACGGAGTTCTTTGTGATGACAGCAATTCTGCCTCCACAGGAGTGGTATGGAAATGGCTTGATGGAGCAACCAAAGGGTATTCGATCCACACACTTTGGCTCATCATCCGATGTTTCTGTTTTTTTTTTCACTGCCATTTACATTGAGGTAAAGATGAAATTAGTCCCAAGTTGTTAAACCTAGTACACAATATAATATGGCACTCCAAGGAGTTGTTTTTTAGTGCAATTAATTAGGGACTACCACATCATAAATGGGTCAACAGGTGAGTGTAACATGACATCATGTTCAAAACAAAAGACAGTTGTAGCACATGACAGAGATAAAGTCTAACAGTTCTCCCCCAAAACAAGTGAATGAAGAGACACACTCTACCAGAACAGCTAATGCATGACAAAACCACCAATGCAGATGAAAAGTCAACAAACACACATGACATGAGAAATGGCACAGAAATCCAGAGCAGCTGCCTCAAGCCTGTTATTCAATAGTGGCCATTTTGAATCTTTTTCAACACCAACAGGGTTATTAAAATTCAAAAAATAATTTATTTCTCTTGAATATAAAGTTAAAATTTACAAGAAACTTGAAATATTGTAAATTAGATCCGAGATAAACCTAAAAGTGCCATTACAAGTCCAAACATATAGTGTTTCAATTTTGAATATACTGATGTATCAACAGCCTAGAATGAGCTGAAATGCCAAAGTCACAGTGATATCATCTAGAATATCCTTGATTGAATTCACAATAATTCCAGAATGTCATATAAAATCCTATGACACAATAAGACCAGGATGTGTGTCATTTCCAATGTAAATTTCCATCAAATTCATAAACATGTCAGTTTACTTAAATTTAGCAAACAACCTTAACAAAATCTGAAAGACCATAGAATTACCAAGGGGAAAACCAATGTTCTGAGCTCAAATTCAAGTAAATACATTGCTTACAGATGATCATTATCTTAAAGTATTATCTACAAACATGGACAAAAATTAGCTATGTAATATGTAGATTATAAATGAGTCTTATCATGACCAAAGTTAAACATAGATATATATATAAATATAGATATACATGTACATAATACCACCCCTCAAAAAAAGAGAGATTTATACGATAAGCTTTTTATTGTATATTTATCAGATATACATATACTGTATATTCCCAAATGAATGACAGGCACACATGTAGTGTTAAACATGTTGCATTAGCTGGGTGGCAAGTTGAAAGATTTTTTTAGCAGTCCTACTTCAACCAGATACTGTTTGAGAAAAAGTGTTTATCAAATGACCATTTTAACTGTGCTGATATTTACAATGACTGAATTCATTGGCAGAAAGACCCCCTGATATACATGTAATCATTAGCAGAATACATGAAAAGAACAACTTTCATTATTGTGCGCAAATAAATGTCCACCATACGGAAAATGTAATGACCCTGGGGTCATTAATTAGATAATATATGGTACTTAAAATTACGTAGGAAAATGTCTGATGAATGATACAAAATAAAGCAAAATAGTATTTCCATGCACAGGAAAGTGCATCTGCAATCAGATTATATTTTCCCTTGATGTGCCAATGGTCAATGTTTATTCCTGCAACATCAAACTCAATCTCAACAATCAATGACTTTTTTCATATTGCCAATGAAATTAAGAGGGTTGTGATCACTGAAATTACAATAATCAGTGAAGGCACTGAACTAATATTCACTTCAACATGTTGCAAAGCCAATATCAAGCCAAACATTCCTTCTCAATTGTGGAATCATTTCTTTGGTTCTTGTTTAATGTTTTAGAATAATAACACACTAGCACCATTTTTGTCTCACTGAATCAATGTTCCAGCAGCCCATCCCACTTGTATCACCAGACATTTGAAATAATTGATAGAAATTTGGAGCTAAAAGAACTGGTGCACTCCTTAAAAGCCTCCTGACATTTATCAGACCCATGAAAGTTGTATTTCTTACTCAACAAATGTGTCAGGGATTCAACAGTTGTGGAAAAATTGGAGCAAAATTACCAATAACACCCAGCCATATCCAAAAGCAGCAGAGAGACTGAGCCCACCAACTATTCGTTCCAACAGAATCCTCTATCGAGAACACTCTTGATAGAGGGTCTTATTTCACAAAATAAACCCTCTATTCAGAAAACTATGATAAATAAGCCTTCTCTGCTGACTAGAAGAGTTATTTCATGAAAAATAACTAACTATAAAAATACTTCTTGACTCCGGGGTCTACTAGATGAAACACTTGGTGGCTCAGTCTCTCTGCTGCTAGAAATATAAATATTTTTAATCCTAAAGGATTTCTGTGAATTAAAAAATTATAAAATCAATAATAATGGCAAATATCGGAGAAGCATATAGTGTTGGATTAGCGCGAGAGCGATTAGAAGCTATTAAAAAATTTCTTCCTGTCCGCGATAGTTTTAGAGAAAAACTTCAACAACGACAGCAAGCAAAAGAGGGTTTTACAAAGTCAACTGAACAATTATTTAAACCCGTCACCGCAGTTACTGGAAAGGTTTTAACTGCGATCAAAGGAAGAACTCCTGAAGATGTTGCAGTCGAGGGTGGCAAACCGGAAAAGGGTCTTCTTCAGGCAATAGAACAAATTACTAAACAACCTGAAGCAGCTGTTGTTGAAGAACCAAAACAAAAGGTTGAATATAGTAAAAAATTTACTGAAGCTAGCATAAAACAAATAAAAAAAATTCAACCACTAAAACAAAGTGAATGGAATGAATTTGGCATGTTTGCTGCTTGTAGTTATCCTTCAAGGAAAGATTTTCTAAATCCTGAATATAATAAACAAGTAAGTCGTAATGAATGGATCGATTGGGTGTATAAGGTAAATCGAGATATTGGTCGAATAAACAAACGAGACCTATTTTATTGCACATATCTCGAAGGGGTGAATCAATATGATGAAATGATACAACAGCAAGAGCAAGAACAGAAACAGCAAGAGCGAAAACAAACACCAAAACAGAAAAAACAACCACCGCCAGAACTTTCACTTCCTCCGCCGCTGCAAGAACAGCAAAAACCTAAACAAAAACGAGGAAGAAAACCAAAAGTAGACCCAACTGCTGTGCCACATCATGATCCAAATGATCCTTCGGATGTTCTTGAAGATCCTGGTCTCCTTGAAGCTACAGGTAGTGGTCTTGGTAGTCACATTACTTGTCCTGATAGTGTTCTCAATGATGTATCGCGGTTAGAAGTTCTCATCGGAGGCAGACGGGCTGGAAATAACTCACCGGAAATAATTAATGAAGCAGCTGATATCTGTCAGCGATTATTTCGTGGTGGTATCATGGATGTTCACGTGTATCGAGAACTTATCGATGAAATCATTGACTGAAATCATCGAGTTGGATAAAAAAATAAATAATAATGATCATACATAACGCTCACCGTGGACCCGTCGTGGTCAGGGTAATAAATTCACGACTACCTGTTTATAGAGCAATTTACGGAGATGGACTAGGTGATGTTATTCAAGGTTTATTCAGAAGACTAGCACCCAAGGCAGCGCCGATTGCAAAACAATTATCAATGAAAGCTATTGATGTTATTAAAGATAAAGCTCCTGGTGTTATCGGTAATATTGCCAGCAAGGCATTTACTGCAATCAAGGAAAGATTAGCGCGATTACGCAGACCAGTTAAATTACCAGCCACCACAGAGATGCCTGCAGATGTCAGTAAAGTAATAAATCAAGCTGCAAATAAAAAACTAGCAGAGATACTGGATCAGCCAATAAATACAAGTATAATATCAGGAAGTGGTTTTCGTTTTAGACGACTATGATTTACTATAAAATGTTTAAACGCGTGTCTGATCCAGCTTTCGATATGGATGCACCAGTACTCAAGGATGAGTCTGTGCACGATTATCAGTACTATTCTTATGAAGCACGAGAACCAAATCAGCAGGGCAGAATTGAATTACAAGTGCAGGATACAAGTAGATATTTCTTGCCTGCGGAAGCATTTATTGAAGTTACAGGTGAAATCGTAACAAATGTTGTCATTAATACGCCATATGCAGCTGATGTCCAAGTTGGCTTTGTAAATAATGGCATCATGGCACTATTTTCCAGCGCCAGATATCTCATAGACGGCAAAGAAATTGAGACAATTCAAGATAATGTTGATGTTGCTACGACAATTATTGGGCTGGCAAGATATTCAGATGATTACACTAGATCAGCTGGCCCAACTATTATGTTCGCCAAAGACAATTCTAACTTTCCTGATGGAAGACCTAGCATCGTAAGGCGACCACAAAACAATGCCAGAAATGCTAATGCCGATGTGGAAAATTTACCCTTTCCCAACACTGAATACAACTTAGGGTTTGGAACACGAAAATTAATGTTGAAAGGTAATAATAGAGAATTTTCATGTGCGATTCCACTGTCTCACATCTTTGGATTTTGTAGAAATGTTAGAAGGGCCATTTTTGGAGCCAAACACACAGTTGTACTTGTGAGAAAAGGTGATGACAATGATGCTATCTGGCGAGCAGCTGGCATTGCTGACGGTAAATTAAATATAAAAAGACTTGCTCTGTGGATGCCGGTGATGACTCCGTCACTCGCTGAAGAACAGCGGTTAATTTCTTTCATGGATCAAGGTGGTAAATCAATGCTGTCGTGGCTAACAACAACCACTGACGTTAATCAAAATTATGTTGATGGGCTATTCACGTGGCATATATCATCACAGCAAGGTGTTGCGGCACCAAGACATATCTTTGTTGCGTTTCAACTTAATTTACGATTAAACAATCAAGAACGTTCTCATATGATATTTGATCAACTTGGTATCACTGCAGTATCCTTGCGAATAAACGGACATCAAGAACCATCCGAGGATATAATATTGAATTTTGGCACTAATAATGTAGCACGTGTATATCACCGTTTGATGACATTTATGGGACGTGATCAAAATATTGATACTGGTTTGCAAATATCACAGTTGGATTTTACGAGTATGTATCCGATTTATTACTTTTCGCTGGAGCATCTTGATTTAGCTAAACAATCTGTTGTTGATTTACACTTCAGAGCTAACGTAAACTCAGGTAACCCTTACAGAGCAATCGCGGTCATACTCTCTGATAAAACAATGCTACTTGAAGGTGCTGGTGGACGAATGAGAGTCGTTGATGCCCCAGTGGAAAATATGTAATATTTTCAGAAAATATGTAACATTGCTAGCAGCAACATGTAAACAATTAGATCAATCTCGTATTAAATAAAATGTCATACAGTCATGTTAATGTCACTCTGACTCCTGGTCAGGTGAAGAAATTACAATCGAAAAACGCGAGCACATGTGGGACAAAAATAACACTAAAATACGATCAGCTAATGGGCGGTCCAAACAAACTGTCATTTACTAAAACCCAACTAAAACATTTCAATAAAGCAAAGTAAGCAACGACTGGAACTCAACTTGATTTCTCTCCTGCAGCTGTCAAAGATATGGTTAAAACCGGCGGTATATTTCCTCTTCTCGCCGCAATACCAGCACTGATAGCTGCTGCTGCTCCCGCAGTCGCAAAAGCAGCCACGATAGGGGCTGTTGGAACAGCTGCTGGAATGGCATTAAAGAAAGCCACAGGGCGAGGTCCTTGGAGCTACCGTGGACAACATCGTTGTATTCACTGACAGCGGCAGAATCAGAGATTCGTCGATATCAATTGCAGCTCTCCGAGATGATATGCAAAAACTTGCACTAGCCCGTGTAGCGAAGACCGGTGATACAGTGACAGGTGAACTCAGCATGAACGGTAACAAAATAACCGTTTTAAGAGATCCAACATCCCCGGAAGATGCCGCAAACAAACAATATGTAGACACCGTTGACGGTAAACTAACCACGTTGCGGGCAGAGTATGATGTTCACGTGGGCGCGTTTACAAGACTTCGAAGAAACTTCGCAAAAACTGATGAGGCCGTGGATAAGTTCTTTGGGACTCCTCCAGTCATCGACATGAAACTTTCTGAAATCATACCAAATCTTACTAATAACGCCAACGATATCAACAAGATTAATACCCGGTTAGATGTAGTCAGAACAGAGAAAAGTTTTTCAGATCAAATTCAGATAATAGAAAATAACATTAACATGATCAAACAAACACAGCAGAATATCGTATCGGGAATTCCTGAGATCGTTAACAAAACCAGTTTGATTAAAGTCCCCACTGGAGTTAGCCCCGGGCATATCACCAACATCGTATACACGGTATCATCGGGATTCGCAACATGGTCCCGACAAAATAATACTATCAAATATACAGCAACAGCCACTGGTGTGTATAGACTGTCTGTATTCAGTGCCGCTAAGTTTGAGATCTTCACAACATATCCCTGGAGACATTCCACCGATAAATGTTCCGGGGTTGTGACTATCATATTAAACAAGGAAACCAACGAAACATTTATACTGGAAGCCGCAGACAGGAAATTAACCGCAACATCTTACTGGTGGTGTTTGGAATTTGTAGCTGAAACGCCTCAATTGGTTACCGCGTAAAATAATAAAATGAAATCAGCATCAACGACAACATTAGATGCTCAGCAATATAGATATGATCAGGTATGCGAATGGCAGTCAGAGTTAAAAAACACTATTGACAAATGCGCAACAAAGATAAAAAAATACAAACGGCATGTAACTGTATTAGACACAATAGTGTATTCGGTATCCGCGGTAGTTGCATCCACGGTTGTGTTATTATCAGCGCTGACACCAGTGACAACTGCAATCGCGATTACAATCGCGATTACAATCACAATTTCAGCATCAACGACGATTGCAGGAGTTGCTAATATAATTGCAAAAAAAATATCCTCGTGCGCGCTAACAAAATTACACGAGTATGAAAAGTTAAACAACGTGGCCACAAGCACCTACTCGAAATTGTCCTCGTTGATATCATCCAGCCTTGACGATACAGTTATATCCGATTCTGAATTCACATTGATGTCCAGCGCATACAACGATTACGAAAACACAAAGAATTTTAATTTGAAAACGATGAAGATAAATAATGACGGAGATACTTCAAGAGATAGCCGCGAACACAACTCCGGTAAAAACATCAATGATAACAATATCTTCGACGCAACCAGAGTTTAATATTAATTTTCCAACTGCAATTCCAGTAAAAGAAATCGCGTTGGCACAATTACGAGTATATCACAGTTGGCCCAACATCAGGTCGACATCATTTCACGTACAGTTGCCAGATAATTCATTTGTATTTTCGTATCAGAATAACCCCGACGGCACACCAGATTGGAACGTCATTCATTTACCAACAGGGTCTTTTCAGATAGAAGAAATCAACAAAGAAATACAGCGTCAAATGAAGCGTATCACCGGAAAAGAATAAAAAATATCAATAACCGCACACGAGCCAACGTTGTCAACGATCATCGAAGTCGCTTCACCGGGTTACGCCGTAGACATTTATAACAGTTCAATCAGAACAGTATTAGGATGGCCTGAAGTCGCTCCACTGGCGCGACCAATACCACCAGAACCTAAAAAGTCTGATTATATCACTGATAATAAGTCATACCACGGAGTTTTACCAATATACGAGGAAAATTGAATTCAGCTAAAAAAACAACGTTGGGCAGTATATTTGAATTTCACAGTAAGGATAATATCAAATGGTTTTTTACTTATGAAAGGGATCTCCAAAGAGGAACAGTTAAATACTTTGATACAAACCTAGATGAGATCAATCATTACTTCAAATTTATTGATGAAGAGCATAAGAAACAATTACGGCAACTACGGCAACTTTTCCAAGAACATATTTTTGATACATCACTACGCAGCGAAATTATTAAACAAATTGAGATATTAAATCAGCTCGCATACGATATGGAATATTTTAATCAGTAATTAATTCAGGCGATAATCGATCATGTTGACGGCGTAACCAAATATAAGCAACAATTTTTAGACTTCTTTAGAATACCAGAGGTGAATCTACCAAATTTTAAACTTCCCTGGTATAACGTTCCCGAGTTAAGAAAATCCGTCACCGACCTCATCAATGAGTCCTTTGATGACATACTTGCACAATGGAAAAATACACTACCGGAGCCAACTATCCTCAGATATGATAATTCCACAGCGAGCGATGGCAAACATATTTCTCCGGGAATCGTAAATATCACTGATGTCGTCATGGTCAATCTTGTGTGTGACGTAATCGATGGCAGTTACAACATAGACACAACAGTATCAAATCAAGCCCAGCAAGGGTTTATACTATACTCATTTACTCCTAAAGAACCACCTGGGTTTTTGATTGTACAAGAGCCAATCAATCCAGTATTTCTGCAGTGTTTAAATCCAGCGCTGACAAGGATGAATTTTAAAGTCACTGACCAACAGGGTAGACTTTTGGACTTGAGAAATGAAACTATTAGTATTAATTTGCTGGTGAAATCGTGAAACGATTTTCAAGTCCTAGAGGATTTTCAAATCGTAGACTTCCAATTAATAATATCATATCATAATAATGCCCAAAAAATCTTCGAATTTCCGGAAGTACAATGATGATGATGAAAATCTCTCTGACAGTGATTTTATTGTTAGTGACAGTGAAACACAAAGTGTTTCCACTGACAGTGATTTTATTGTTAGTGATAAAGATGAAGATGTCTCTGACAGTGATTTTATTGTTAGTGACAGCGACGACGATGATGGCACTGTTGGTAACATCACCATCAATGACAGCACTGTCACAATAAATTATATTAAATGATTAAAAAAAATATAGCATGTATCAGCACGTGAAATGTTTCATATACGACAAACAAACACTTGAAGAATATATCAAAAAATTATTCAGCGGAGCGTCGTCGATTTCTATCAGTGATGAAATCGGGTAAAGTTAAAATAGTTATTGATAAATATGGCAATGATGATTTTTTACTGACAGAATCGCAGTTGAAACAACTACAAGAAAATCATATCATAGCGATCACATGTTTTCCAGACCAAATCATGAATTATGCTCACTCATGTATTTCGCGGGATCATCTTAATAAGATACTTCAGTGAAAATCCTAAAGAATTTTTAAATATTATATATATTTTTTTTAACACTGACAATTTCGCTGATTTTGATAGGGTATTTGCTAGTAAAAATCAGTGAAACTGTCCAAGTTGCTAATTTTGATAGGGTATTTGCTAGTAAAAACCAGTGAAACTGTCCAAGTTGCTAATTTTGATAGGGTATTTGCTAGTAAAAACCAACAAAATCGGACAACTGCATAATTTTATTATATATGATTTTTGCAACACTGACAATTTCGCTGATTTTGATAGGGTATTTGCTAGTAGCAATCAGTGAAATTGTCCATTTCACTGGTTTTGACAGGGCAATTGCTAGTAAAAACCAACGAAGTTGTCCAAGTTGCTGATCCTGACAGGGTAATTGCTAGTAAAAACCAACGAAATCGGACAGTTGCATAATTTTATCATATATGATTTTTACACCACTGACCATTTCACTGATCCTGACAGGGTAATTGCTAGTAAAAACCAACGAAATCGGACAATTGCATAATTTTATCATATATGATTTTTACACCACTGACCATTTCACCGGTTTTGATAGGGTATCAGCTAGTGAAAACCAATGAAATTGTCCATTTCACTGGTTTTGACAGGGCAGTTGCTAGTAAAAACCAACGAAATTGTCCAAGTTGCTGATCCTGACAGGGCATTTTGCTATGAAAACCAACAAAAATGTCCAAGTTGCTAATCTTGATAGGGTATTTTGCTATGAAAACCAACGAGATCGGACAATTGCATAATTTACGCAGTAAAAAAAAGTAATATTTTTTTTACTTTCGATTTCACTTCCAAGTAATTCAAGGTATTTGACTTCGTCAATGACGAAATCAAGGTGAGGTATTTACTTCCTCGTCAGTGACAAAGTCAGCGATGACTTCGTCAGCGGACATACAATGCTTTAATTTTCGAACGCGATTATTTATTATCTTTTTAGTTTCATACTCGGCTGCCAGTGCCAGCCTGATCTTTTCAATTGCACGAGACAGTGGAACAAATTCATTTATTTGTGCCTCCGCTACGCTGGCCAGTGATTTATACAAATTATTTTGAATCATCTTTATGAATCGATATTGAGCAGGAAGAATATAATGCCCTGCACATTTAGCTTCATATAATGATTCAAAATCAGACAGTATTGTTTCAGGATTTAGTAATATATTAAATCCTTGTTTTTCTAATTTTTTAGTAGCATCAATCACATTATTGATATTTTCGTGATTCATATTTATATATATTTTTATATATTTAAAATAAAAAAACATCACATCTCCTTTGAGCTTCTAGCTTATCATATGATAGGCTACCAAACTCAGGAGCGGAAACACTACCCCCAATGAGCTCCTAAACTATCAAATAACAGTCTAGAAAGCCCAGAGGGTGTGTTTGCGAACGACGAGACATTCCCCATTTGTGAACCCCCTAGCTTACCATTTGATATCCTAGCAAGGTTCATATGGGGACAACACATAACATTAACTTAATTCTAACTTATCCTAGGGACGGTACAAACATATAACTTAATTCTAACTTATCTTAAGATGGCACAAACACATAGTATTTACAATATTTACAGTAGAAGCAAATTTACAGCAGTTGTATTTACAGTAGAAGGATATTTACAGCAGTAGAAGCATATTTACAGCAGTTGTATTTACAATTGCATATATAAACTTATCCTAGGACGGTACAAACATATAACTTAATTCTAACTTATCCTAGGACGGTACAAACATATAGATGTGGGGTTATATTCTACGTCCAACGAAGTTGTACTCCCACCCCGAAATCAATCCCGTTGAGTGGTAAAAGACAACCCCTGAACGGGGCGACATGGAGAAAGTTGTGCAACTTCGTTGGGTTTCGAAACCCCGTATAGAATTAGGACGATATTGTATAAAAACCGACTGATACCCAGAAGTTCAGAAATAGCTCAGCGTGATTTGTTTAAAACATATTTTCTTAAATATGATCATGTGAAAAATACAGATGAACCATAAACCCGAACAAGTGTAATAAAATAGTGATATTGTCTGTAAAAAAAAGATAAATACGCGTTTATTCCTGACAGCGTCAAGGATAAAATCATTCTTGCGCTGTCACCTTGACGCTGTCAAGGGGAAATAAAGGGAAGTTATTTACTTCTTTGTGCAGAAAATCGTCTGCTGTTACCTGTAAAGTGTTATAGTGCACTGTCAAGGTGACAAGGGGGAAATAATTGTATCATTGACTTCAAAAATCCATAGGATTTTCACACAGTCACTGCAGAGTTATCTCCATAAGAAAATATAATCTTCTGCTTATTATATGTTTTTGACAACGCGGATTTGGTTATATTTTCTGCGACTTTTCGTACTGAGGGTGTACAAATGCCGAAATACTTGCCAGCTGCATATATCGATTGAAATATTATTTCTTCATTTGTATCTAAATTTATAGATATAACTCTCCTGGCAATCTTATTACCATGACCAGTATTACCAGCTCTGCAATTTTCGCTCTGCGTCACAGCTTTTAAATTAGATAAATTATTATTAAGTTTATCTCCATCAATGTGATCAATTACAAGACCGTTTTTGATCTCTCCTCGGAAACACTCGAACACGACCCTGTGATTATAATAGTTTTTACCCCCAGCCCTAAATCTTAGATAACCAGCATTATTAACAACACCAACTGGTTTTTTCAATCTACAGTGTCTCACTATTCCCTCGCGAGATGCTTCATAATTTTTAATGGTTGGATGTCAAACAAATTCTTGGCTCATTTATATAATAATGTATTTGTCTAATTTATAATTTGTCTGAAACTTAGTTATATAATCACTCTCAGATTTTAGCGCGTCTCCGTTATTTTTTTTATTGTAATATCGCTTGAGTTCCCGGTATCGTTTCCCCCCGCATCCCACACATAATTGTGTTTTACCCCTGACACCAATGCCACATCGCAGGCATGTTATGGGTCCTGTGCTTCCTCGTTTGATGCTTTGTATGTGTTCACCGCAGAATTCCTTCCTGCAGGGCTTACCACAGACTGTTACAGATCCAACTTTTAACCACTTGCAGTTATTCATTTATATATAATATTTCTTATTTAAATATTTGTCTTAAATATAATATGAAGGGTTTATTTGGCACTGGGAGATTCGATCTTGACAGGCTAAACAGAGACTCACGACGGCAGAATCTAACTGATCTGTTTAATATTATCAGGGAGGGTAAAAAAGAATTCCGCGACGATGGCGCTTCTCATGTATGGTCGTCATTTAAATTATCCGCAACACTGACGAAGTCATCGATGCTACAATGACTGATGCCCGAGCAAAAACAATTATTGATTACCTCGCTGATGGACATCAAAGTGATGAACACAGCAAGAAATATTTTTTCAGAATAAAATTTATTGTGCAAACAGATTCCGATGAATGGCTTATCCTTGACAAACTCGACCCTGTTCTTGCTAACGGAAAGACCATTCTGCTAAGTAATGGTTGTAAACCAGGAATGCTGACCGGGATTGATAAACCATATTACGCTTGAGCGTATCCTGTAACCGCAGTCATTTATGGAATATATCCGGTAAAAAAACAAAAAATTGATAAACTCGCCCCGATGAGAATGTCATCAATGACTACGCTGAATTGTGTAGCCGAGCAAGTAATGGAACACTTTAAAAACGCAAAGCGAGGAAACGGTTTAACCGATCTGCGACGTGAAAAAATAACAGCCTGGGCTGAATTGGTTAAGGATACTGGGGCAACAATAAATGATGTTGCTGTGCTATCAAGTAAATTAAAATGTTCAATAACAGTAAAAACACTAACCGGGGAAATATTATATAATTCCAAACATTATAAAAAGTCAGGATCACCGATTGAAATTATTGATCATAACTCTCATGCCTGGACTGATGCAGTTACAATATTTCCACGAGATCGTGTTGTCAAACTTTATTCCGGAAACATATTTGATGTTATTTACATGCTGAGTAAAACCGACCCTGTGTCGGTGTGGTTATTTAAGAGTTCCGAAGATTCCGAGTATGATCAATTTGTAAAACCCAACGGGGAATTATACCGGATGGAGTCGTTGCAACAACAAAAATGAAAAAACTCGCAGAGAAATATGTGAAAGAAAACATTGAGCAGTTATTGGTTAATTGTTTTACAGTTCCAAGTGTTGCCGCTAATGCCGCCAGAGAAAGAAATTCGTGGAGACCAACCCGAAGTCAGTTTCTTTTGGATATACAATTAAGTTGTGTCGAGTATGGGCATGGCGGGCTGTGGAATACCCGGTATGACTACCGGGATATGATTTCCGTGGATATGATTGCTTGCTACCCAGGAAACTTTCTCGGGAACGGCGAGTGCAGCGAATACTTTAAGCGATTTGGACATCCCACGAACTCGATGACACGAGTCGCCGTAAACAGCGTTTTACCCAACGCTGACCTGACAGGATTTGCTTGTGTGACTTCGTTTGAATTTGCCGCGGGACTTCATCCGTGCTGTTATATTTGGTTTGGCAGACACTTCAGTGAAAAGCGCTGGGTACCAATAGTGTTATTGCGATATATGCTTGACAGCCGAATACTGGTATCGTTGACTGTCAGTGAAGCAATCATATCATATCAACCGCAGACCTCAGTTTGGTTGCCAACACCGGAGCGTGTCAGTGTAGATGAAGTTATCAGCGAGTATGCACGAGAGAGTCCAAATACCCCGATGGATGTCATTGTCAGTGAAGCTCCTAAAGTTCTCAAGATAAAACATAGCAATAGTGAAAAAGCAGCAAAAGATCTTGGACGAAGAATAATTGGTAAATTTACTCAGGGTGCTGCATTTGATCATAAAATGCATCACTCGTGGTTGATTATCGATGATGCTGAATTGGATTTTATAATTGCTGACGCTGTTGCGAGAAATATATTTTGTAATCGGGAGGATGTGTTCTTGTCCGATGGGAAAAAGTTGGGCACAATTGTAAGTTATATCGACGGAGAATCTCCTCAATACACACATCTAAGATCTTCAATGCTGGCTTATGTTTCTATAAATTTACTAGCAATGATAAATCGATTTCCTGATACCGCAGTTAGAGTTGCAACGGATTCATTTTATATCGATAAAAAATATTCAGAATCACTGGCTCGTTTTACAAGAACTGATGAATCATGGAGTTCGTGGAGAATAAAAGCGGAGATGTTACACGAGTATTGTGAATCCGCTGATGTTGCAATTAAGGATGATTATTGTAAATTATCAGAAATGTCAGAAATATCTTCCACACCATCTGTGTATGATCCAATCACTAGACACAAAACCGTTTATTTGAACGGGCTGGGCGGGTCTGGTAAAACAACTCGAGCGATTGAATTATTTGGAAAATTGGATATGATTGTGCTAACACCTACACACAGGCTTGCCAGGGAGATGAAACAGCGAGGAGTCAATTCTTGTACTTATCACAGCTTTTTCAAATACAGCGGCGGTGTGTGGACTCCTGACCTAATGGGAACAAAATATATTCCCGAGAAAATAATTTGGGATGAGATATGTACGGTACCGCTGGAAATGTTAAAAACATTTCTTGATTGGCTGCTAACGAAAAATACTGCAGTCGTTATGTGCGGCGATCACGGTCAACCACCTCCGTTTGTCGGCGCATCTCCGCATGATTGGTTAAAAGATTTTGTTGATTATTATGAAGAAGTGTCTGATGATCATAGAGCACTTGATGCAACGTTGAAAGAATTTAAAACATTAATCAGATTACAACTGAATAAAATTCAATGTGAAATTATGCGCGAGATGATTCCTGAAACTTCACTGAGCAACTTTTGGAGCTCGTGGAAACCAGACGATTTGATAGTAGCAAGTAGAAAGATAGTCAGAGACACACTTCAACGGCAGCTATTTCAATTACAACAAGAAAAGTTTCCAGTGCTGCCAACGCTGTTATGTTATAGACCAGCTGATACGCGGTTACAAAATATAGATGTTGATATTCCTGGAAAAACAGAGAAGCAGAATTTAGTACTGAATGATATTGTGTTAGTTGATATTAAAGCTGTCAAAGATGCACTAAAAATGAATAAATCCCCATGGATGCTAGGATACGCAATGACAATTCATTCATCTCAAGGACTAACTATCAGTGATACAACTGTCTGGATCGTTGATGATCGAATCGAATGGTCAAACTTAGTTTACTTAGCTGTGTCCAGAGTCAGAAGAATATCTCAACTGCGAAGAATTGTCTTGGTTGAATCAAACGCTGATAAAATTAAAAATGAAAACAACAGCGACATGATAAGAAAAAAATTCTCTGGTTACAAACAGAGTGACAAAAAAAATAATCGCGATTTCGACCTTGATGTTGACTTTATTATTGAGTTAAAACAACAGCAGAATAATCATTGCGCGAGCTGTAATTGTATAATGCTATAGCAGTATTCGAATAAAAATTCAAGACAATTTATCGTAGACAGAAAAGATAACAATCGCGGTCATACACGTGATAATATCATGTTGACCTGTCTTGAGTGCAATTGACGTCGGGGTGCCAGTGCTAGTTAAGTCATTGAAATCACTGAAGTGATCGCGGTGGTAATTGCGTATCCTCGGGAATTACCTGTAGTTGCTCACGTGTGAATCCACGTTGAGGAGCAGTTGAATCCAACCTGTAGATTGCTGGTCTGCCTGATGATCTTGTCACGGTGGTTATCTTGTGTGTGGTAATGCTCCAAATGGGATCAGTTGCTCTTCATTTACCACCTTCAAGTTCACCTGGTTCATATAAATATCTTACAGTGACATTACCCAGTATTGGCTGTGCTGAAGAATCATGTCGTACGGGTATATGTTTTTTTGTGATTGTGATGGCAGGTTTCAAGTTGGTTGTTCGTGTGATCTCGTTATTTAGTGCAGCTATCACGCTTGGTAATCTTGCAACCCATTCGCGAGATCTCATATCTTCAATAAATTCCTTCGCATATTGATATCCAAATAACCACTCAGCAAGTGTTCGATTGAATCGCTCAACAATTGCCTGATCACGGTGAATTTCAGTATGTCCTCGTCTGATGGTGACGTTATGTTGCTTCATCAACGATGATACTGCACCCTGAAATTCTTTGCCAGGATCAACTTGTAATAAATTTGGCCAACGTAGACCACGTTGATAAATTCTTTCAAACGCAGAAGCAACCTCGGATGCTGTTTTAGTCGTTAACGGTTCAGCATCTTTGTATCTACTTGCAACATCAACTACAGTTAACGCGTACTTGTATGTACGTCTTCGGATAATATCATGTGGCAGAAATAATATATCAGCCTGATGAACCTCATTTGGTACACTAACATCAAAATGTGCAAAGTGAATTTGTTTAGGATGCGGCAGATAAATTTGCCATATTGCCTGTCGGGATAACCAATTTTTGGCAGTAACTTTTGTAACTTTTGCTGCTTCAGCGAGTTTACTAATTGCTGCGCTACCTCTCCAGTATCCTCTTGGGGAATAATAAATCGACTCCATTATATGCCAGTACCTAACGCTAATTTACCTTTCATTGCGGATTTTATTAACCAGGATGCTAACTTTTCTTTGAAAGATATATCAGGGATGGCATTTAACGTGTGAATTAATTTCACATCCGCGAGATGGCGCTGTTGCAAATCCTTGCTTCGGTAAGCTACATCATGAGCATGACACGCCTTATCAATAGCATTTATCGGATACTCACCTGGTTTTGGTTGATCTTGGTCATCAAGTCTGATATCAAGTCGGGTTCCTGGACCACAGTAATTATATCCTGGAAGATGTTTTTCTCCTGGGTATTTAGCCCACGGAGCCCCTGGTAACTTGGCTAACTTGGCTGCGATATTACCGCCTCGCTTTTTTAAAAAATAAATTTAAACTTCGCTATACCACATCGTTCACACTTGCCTGTAAGCGCTTGTCAATTATTTTTTGTTGTAATTGTTGTCATATCCGCAGTTGGGGTATGTGCTCGGCATTTCACACAATATAAATTCATATTTATTTTATGATATATCTAATGGAGATCACTGACTTTTCTGCGTCAAAGCAACGAGAGCCAATCAAACATAACTCAGTGCTACCAAATTCAATTCGAATGATTATTATAGGTCCATCTGGGTCGGGTAAGACGCAGTTGTTACTTAATTTAATAATGAAGTGGATGAAGTGGGATAAATTATATTTCATAGCCCCGTCAGTGGACGATCAGCGATGCTACAGCATGTTAAAAGATTTTAACGAAAGTGCAAAATCGATAAGTGAAGAAGATGTTGTTGATTTTATAACTGATATCAATGAAGCACCGAGTATCGATGATATTGATGGGAGTATTAATAATTTAGTCGTGTACGTTGATATCATGCTGGACAAACAATCAAACCCTGCCAGGATATTTTCCCGTGGCAGGCACAAAAACGTTGATGTGATTTATGTGACTCAACGGTAATCACAAATTCCGAAAGTGATCAGAGATAACTGTAACGTTCTTGCGGTATTTAATGGCGTTGACGCACACACGGTACAAAATATTCATTGAACTTGGTGCAGCGGTGACATGGACATAAATAAATTCAGAAATTTCTTTAGCCGTGCTCAGGCAAAACCACACGGATTTGTAACGATAAATTTACATGATCCCCGGACACGGTATCAAGTTGGGTTAGATACAATTTTTAGTTAGAAATCCTTTAGGATTAAAAATATTTACATTTTTAGCAGCAGAGAGACTGAGCCACCAAGTGTTTCGTCTAGTAGACCCCAGAGTCAGGAAGTATTTTTATAGTTAGTTATTTTTCATGAAATAACTCTTCTAGTCAGCAGAGAAGGCTTATTTATCATAGTTTTCTGAATAGAGGGTTTATTTTGTGAAATAAGACCCTCTATCAAGAGTGTTCTCGATAGAGGATTCTGTTGGAACGAATAGTTGGTGGGCTCAGTCTCTCTGCTGCTCCAAAATTGCATCAGTTGCTTTTCACTAACCAACACTGGGAATTCAGAGATAACTTTGACCTTATTTTTTACAGGTTTATCTTGACTGTGTCCTACAATAATTCCTAAAAATGTAACACAAGTACAACAGAAGATCTTTTACCTAAACTCATTGTCAGATTTGCATCAGTGAGTTAATCAAAGAATTTCTGAAGATTGGTTTGAGCAAAGTCTCTACTGTCAGATTATTCCATTGTTTATATCCTCACTGTTTGGGACAAGTACCAGTACAACTAAACTAATTGAATGATTAGCTGGGCTATCTCAATGACAGTACTCCTTTAACACATTAATATTACAAAATTGTTTCTGTTTCTTCCTCCCAGGAATGTTAATATATAATTTAAGTCATCTTCATTCTTTTCAATTGTATAAGAACCTTAATATTGAGCCTTAAGAGGATTTTCAGATAAGGGCAAGACAGCCAAAAGTCTTTTACCAGGCTGAAAACTTCTTTTCTTAATAGTTCAATCATTTATTTTTGACTGAGTAGAGTTAAGATTACCATAGTTCTTTCTACTTCACAAGCCTTTGACAACTTATATTTGAAATCAGAGACATAAACAAGAACATTGATCTTGGAATCCTCATTTAAAAGAAGTTTCTCTTTCAATATCTTCAGTGGTCCACAGACAATATGTCCAAAAACTAGTTCAAGAGAACTAAAATCTAATTCTTTTTTAACTGATTCCCTACCAGCCAGCAAATGAACACCCTCATCCTATTCTTCAAAGTTTGATGAAATCTTTTCAAAGTCCTTTGACATTCAGTGTGACAGACAGAAAATTTAAACTGTTTGATGACTAATTCATTCATAACCTATTGAAAAATTCCAGACATTAAATCAGAGTGGATCGATTTGGGAAGGCCAATAAGTGTATCATTTTTTTTTTATCAAAGAATTAATTTGGTTTTAGTTTTAGTATTTCTCAAAGAAATTGCTTCTGGAAATCATTTGGTGACCTTATGGTCAACAAGTAGGTTTCCTGACTTGGTCTTGTAAACGACCAACACAGTCTACTATTATTTGCCAAATGGTTCATCAAATGCAGGAATATATTGCAGATCAGTTTTAGGTATCATCGCATTGGGGTTTTCATTGTCAGTTAAAAGTGGATTATCCATGACCTTATGAACAACTAGGTCATTGTTTAATAATAAATAAACACCCTCAATGAGTAAAGAAGTCTGATCCAACAGACACAGGTCCTGAGACTAGGTCTGTTTCCAAATTGAAACAATAGAGAGGAACATTAAAAAAGCAGCATTCAACTGCCATAGACTGCCTCATCTGCCTCAGACAAAGGCATTGAACCTGATAGTAAAACCTCTGAGAATCTCCAGTGTCCCTTAATATTTTGATAGGGATAGGCTTGGCAAAATCACTAATAAGTGAGATGTGTGTGTATGTGTATGTGATTTGGATTTTTACTGTAGCTTTTAAAAAAATCCAGTCTTATTGTTATGATATCTACCATGTGGCAGTTTATAGTGTTGCTTTGCACTGGGGCATCATGATCCAAACATGTAGCATGATGTCCCACCCAGTCGTGACACCAGGACAACCAGTCCTGACACTAACCGCTTAATGCTCAGAGGTTAGTCAGTTGTTAGTATGATTTCTATAAGTTTTTGGTTTGACTTGGCCAGGGTTTTGAACCTGCAACCTCCTGCATCCAAGGTGGATGCTCTAACCACTGTGTCACCAAAGCTGTCCTAATGAGTGTGATAGAAATTTTGACATATATGGTTCATATTTTCTCTTAATAAAATCATACCAGAGTTTGTTTGACCTAACCAATGTATTGCTTTCAAAACAAAACCATGACCTTGACATCTTTGAAACAAGAGCATTTAGAACAGAGCTATCTTTATTCTCTTGGTTATTTTTCCACCTGTAGCAGTCATAATGTGCCCTTTCTTTTACAATAAGTTCAATTATGAAGAGATAAGGATTTCTAATGAGTCTTGTCAGAAATTTGAGTCCTAAAAGCTGTGCTAGACTGAGATTTGGAAGTACTTGTATGAGACTAAACAAAAATGTCTGAATGACTTAGAGGAAGACTTACTGACCATTTAAATCTTGTGAGTCAGGGAATAATTATCACCTGTTTCAGCAGCAAAATTTCTTCCTTTTGCTCATCGAAATAGGTCTTGACAATTCTGTTAATTCTATGGATGCAATTCTTGTTTTCTTCAATGAATTTGACTTGCTAACATTATCATAATCTTTATCAACCTTCTTGGCTGAGTGCCATGTATTGATAGTCATTATTTTTCCCATGCAAATGCAGTCTCAGCTCGGCTAACTTGGGTACATGAGAAAGCCTGCCAGCAGCTTCTTTTGGGTTGGTAGTTCTTTTTGTGGTTTTCCAGGATTCTTCCTCCACCAGTTATACTTGCTGCCATGTATAGCCTACCTTGTGCTGAAAAATGGCATTAAACACAACAACAACAATGTGAATTCAACATAGGTTTGCCCACTTTCTTTTCTACAATTCCTAAACCTTTGTTGATATACCTTAGGTCATCATTTTTGTTTTCATTTCTCCCTTAACCTGGCTGGTCATAGAGGCAGCACTGATGACTTTGCAACTATCTCTCTCCAAATTGCCCTGTTTTCTTCTACTATTTGGGACTAGGCAAAGTCCATTCCTCCCCACTCTTTGATGTTATTTTCCCCATCTCTTCTTCTGTCTGCTTTGTTTTATCTTTTCTGACCAATGTGCCCTGTAGGATTGCCTTTGACAGGCCAGATGACCATGAAATGTGACCATACCATCTTAGTTTGCATTTCTTTTTGGTAGTGAGCAGATCTTCATATAGTCCATTTGTACCTTGGAACCTAATGCGCACCTCCTCATTAGAGACATGGTCTAAGTATGAGATTTCCAGGAATGGTGTTCCGCAGGGGTCTGTTCTTGGACCTGTTCTCTTCATTCTATACACTCAGCCTCTCTCAAGTGTCATAGATCATCATTCAGTGTCTCACCAATTGTATGCTGATGACACCCAAATACACAAATCTAGCCATCCAACTGATGTTGATGCTACCATCCAAGGTGTAGAGAGGTGCATTTCTGATGTGAAATCATGGATGACATATAACCAGCTGCAGATGAATGATGATAAAACTGAGGCCATTCTGATCACAACACAAAGACTTTCTCATTCACATCCTATACCTCAAACAATAAATATCAGCAACACCAACATTAAATTCACACAATCAGTATGAAACCTAGGTGTTACTCTGGACAGTACTCTCACATTACATCAACATGTCATGAACATATGCAAGGCTGCATATCTTGAGCTGAGACACATCAGCTCCATTCACAAATATCTTTCAGTTGATGCCACTAAAACACTTGTATGTTCATTAGTACTTTCAAGACAGCACTATTGTAACTCAATTCTGTCTAATTCATCTCAATATCTACTCCAGAAACTTCAAAAAGTTCAAAACACAGCTGCTCGGATCATACTTAGAGTACCACGATCAGAGTACACCTCCCCACTGCTCTGTACCCTACACTGGCTATCCATTCAATCCAGAATCAAACACAAAATTTGTTCTCTGTGCTACGTTTCATTGACAGACTCCAGTCCATTATACCTATCCGACCTCACCCATGTGTACACACCAGCAAGATACTTATGTTCCTCTTCTGACAATCGTATACTCATTATTCCCACTATGAAAACAAAGTCATATGGACAGCATTCTTTTGCATACCAGCACCCAGCAATGTGGAATGAATTGCCCACTGAACTTAGACACAAAGACACAGTGATACCATTCAAGAGTGCTCTCAAAACTCACTTATTTCGACTGGAAGAACAAACCTAAAGACCTAATAATGTTTCCTACCTTAAATATTCTCAGCATGTTTTTTATGTTTTCTAATTTCGTGGTGTTTGTTTTTGTAATCATATCATTATATATGTTTTTTATCTTATAGGTGTTGTCTAATGTTGTAAAGTGCTTAGAGCTTCTAAAGATTATGCGCTATACAAAGTCCTCATTATTATTATTATTATTTGTATTATATCTAAAGCATGGATTCTTTTCTTTAATTCTGCTGTCAAGGTCCATGTCGCACAGGAATGCAGGAATATGGACATGACAAGGGAGTGCATGAGATTGATCTTGGACGCAAGTGTAATATTGCTGTCCTTCCAAATAGGTTTCAGCCTAGCCATTGCAGTTGTTGTCAGCACAATCCTGGAAAGAACTTCAGGTTTTGAACCTTCATCAGAGGTTATAGCACCTAGATACCTGAAGCTTGTCACTGTGCCCAGCTTCTGTCCATTCACTCTTATTTCCTTTAGGACGACACTCAGGTTGTTTGTCATTAGCTTAGTCTTTTCAGTGCTGATCTCCATCCCATACTTTAGTTATGCTTTGTGGAGTAAGGTTTCCAGTTCTACTGCTATGCCATCAATATTGTTTCTAAAGCACAGGTTGGTGATTGTTCTGCCTACAACACTGACACTTCCCTTTCATAGTGTTCCAAGACAACAGACATGATCCTTTTCCAGGCACCCCTGTCTGACTCTGACTTTGGTTCTGAACCAAGCTGCTATGTATCTATTGAGGACAACTGTACTACCTCAGGTTCTGAGCATCTGCCTCACATGCGGGAGGTTTTGGGTTCGATCCCTGGCTGAGTCATACCAAAGACTTACAAAAATGGTACTAACAGCTGTCTCACTTGGTGCTCAGCATTAAGAGGGTAGTGTTCAGACTGGTCGGTCTGGTGTCAGGAAAATGTGACTGGGTGGGACATCATGCTACATGTCTGCGGCATGATGCCCCAGTGCTAGACATCACTATTAACTGTCACACTGCAGATATCATAGTGATATGACTGAATTTATTTTAAAGCTACGTTAAAAATCCAAATCACACACACACACACACACACACACACACACACACACACACACACTCAGGTTCCAGCTCATAACCCTTCAAAATACCTTGCTTGAACACATCATAATCAGCAAGCACTTTGTTTTTCTGACAGTCAAGTGTAGATTTCAAGAGCATTACCAATAAGTACACTTTGTAATAATCAAGTCCAGTGCTCTCTTGGTCATTGCAAAGTGTCAGCAATTTTCTAAAACTCAGGAAAATATTGATCTACTTCTTTTCTCCTGAAAGGGCATAGTTACCTGATGTTTCTGTAAAATTGAAACTTGAAATTTTGTGTGAAAGGGAACTCCTTTCAACTTGTCAGTTCTAATTCTTTTAATTTAAATTGCATTTCCCTTTCTTCTTTCTACATTTGCATTTCTCTTCTTTGTCTCTTTCCATCTACATATGCATTTGCCTCTCTTCACTTTCTCTTTCCTCTTTCTGATTTTGGATTTCCATAATTTCTTTCTGAAGCTGAATCTGTACGAGCTCTATATCCATCTCTGGTTTTAACTGCAATACTTTTAATATCATTTCAGAGTCACTTAAAGACTTTTTAATTTAACCTTAAGCACTTTTATCAAAAATTTATTTCCACGAAATATTGTATCAAAATATTTTTATTTCTTGTTTTACCAAAGATGCTTTTATGTCCAAAAAAGACTAATATCTGTCAAGTTCCATCAACTTATTCTTTTTTGTTTTAAAGACTTGAACCCTTCCTGGGTGAGATTTGAAACAAAGTACTCCACTTGAGATGATATTGTGAAAGCTTGTGGTTTCATTAAAGATTTCTCAAATATGTGAAATTAAAATACGAGGAACAAAGAATATTTCTGAGACAAAGTGAATTTAAATTTAAAAAGCAAATTGAATTTCTTATAAAAAAATTTAATAGTTGTATCCCAGATTAGCTTCCAATTAATGTTATGACTTTTTGGTCTTGAACTAAGTAACAGAAAGAAGGAAGATGCACAAGTTTTGTAAAACTCAACAAAATAATTTCATTCTCTAAGTTAAAAATGTTAATTTCAAAGGAACATACAATATTATGAATTAAATCCAAAATCATCCTAAAAGTTTATCATAGCTCTAAAAGAATACAGTTTTCCAAATTAATTATAATACATGTCTTTAATGTGCTGATGTACAATAACCTTGAATGTGCACTAGCCAAGGTTCCGATATGTTAACCCTATCTACTCCTTAGCAGATTTAGCAGATATTTTTGTGCTTCAGGTCTTTGAATTTCTAAAGTTAAATATAAATACAACATTAAATACTTTTGCAGACTGAAAATAAAATAACAAGAGAAATAAACTTTGAAATTAGGAATTATTTGTTCTCTTCTTTCACCTTATACACATCCCCACAACTCAACTACAACTGTATGTCACAATGTCTCCCACATGACTTGTGTCACAACACAACCCACCTAACTTAATCATCCAATGGAAAATTACCCCAAACAGGTTCATTACATGGAAACCCAAACCAAAATAACTTATTTATAGCTCATTATTGTAAAATTTAATTCAACACTAATGGACAAAAATTAACTATGTAATATCTTTTCTGCAAATGATCATTACAATCGATAATGATGAAACAAAAATTAAACACAATATAGATATACATAAAATGGGATAACATGTTAAGACACAAGTGTCACTTTTCTGGTTTAAAGTTTTGTGTAAAAGTTTTGGCATAGTGGATACATCAGCACACAGGTGCACGTGAGACCAGGTTCTTCTTAATCAAGTTTATGGAAATTTCTTAGAAATTGTCAGAGAATGGCTCTTTTTGTAACTTATGTGCAATACTGATGCACAGATGATGAAATAAATAAGTAATATTCAGATTTGGTGATGTCACCAAAATTCTCCCATTAACTCATTCGGCCCCAGAGGTTTTTGTCGTTTTTGCCTGAAATGTGCATAGGAAAGACATTTGGGGTGCTATTTCTGAATACATCGTAATACATCGGTTTTCAACTAATTTTCCATGAGACTAATGCCTAGTTGTATTAGAAACATCATTTTTCATTGGTTATTTTGCTTGCGCATGAGCAGAAGGGTAAAAGTTGGAGTTCTTTTCTTTTTTTTGCTAAATGGACCCATCATTTTCGTATGGAGACCACAATTTATTCCAAATGCCCACCTTATCCTAGTTTTTGTAAAGAATCACCTGTCTGTGTGCAGTTAAGACCGGTATGCCTTAGATCTGAGGCCAAAAGGTCTAAAATCTGGACACAAAATCGCATTCCGACCTCAAACAGATTTTGGGTGAAAAAAACCGGGTCCAAAATATGAGGTTTTTCCGTCTGTATTTTGTAGTGCAACTAGAACTTCCAGATTATTTGGTATCATTTTAGAGCTATATCTGTCTGCATTTTTTTAATACAACCCACGTTGGTGTATCTTAAATGACCTTGATGCTGCAGAGCTTGGAAGTAGGGTACAGCCACGCCTACAGATGGGATCAGGGCCAAAACGGTTAATGTGTCAATGCTTTATATATATTTGGAGACATTTGCCACATGTATCTCTTGTATATTAAATCAAATCACTAAATTATAAATACACAAAGAACATATATTTTCTGACTTTAAAAGCTTCTTAAAAATCTGTTATAACTTTGTTTGTTTTGTAAACAATTTCTGTCTCTCCATTTGAAGGAAAAAGAAAAGCAAAACCCAGAAAAATACAACATGTCACGAACCGATGAGAAGCTACTAGCAAGCTTTCTCACATACCCACATTGGCTGAGCTGAAACTTATGTGGACAGAGGTGAGATGTGAGTGTTCACTTTAATTATCCCAGTTTGCTACCCAGGGCTTGGTAAATACAGATGCAAACATTGGTAATTAGATCCAATATTGCTAAGTTATTTTTTTTCCTATAAGACCTTCCTTGAAATCACATAGGTAATCTGTAACAGCAAGCCTGCAGAGCTAATTCACAGAGAGAATATTTTTAGATGTTTATTCATTTGACACAAACTGGCATCGTTAATTAGTCTTCTTTCCTTTCAGTGGACCCGAGGACATTTCAAAGTTGTTATGCTAGATGGGAAGCTAATCAGAAAAATAGTCACTGCATTAAGTCATGGAATTTGGAGGAGAATGAGACTATTCTGAAAGTTTCTCAAGTCATAAAGACAGACTTTGGTATTGGAAGAATTGGATTAACAGACAAGAGGTTAGATATATTACTGGGAATGTCATGTGTTTTATCAACATCACTTTATTTTATATTGTTTTGTAATGTCACATTCAAAATGCAGAATGGGGGGTCACACATGAACCTCGCAGATAGTCTTGTTTTGTTTTTTTAGACTCGCAAAATGTTTTAATGTCCCAGAGGTATGGGTGAGTGTTGGTATGCTTGACCTAAAAAAAGTAATGTCATACAGTTGAGAATAAGTTACTGATAATATAAGCCTATAAAAGATGACTGGAAATTCAAATTTGAATTTTTTAAAAAATAACATGTTTTTTATGAAGCATTTAATACACTTACAAACAAAAAGTTGGTAGACTTAGCAATGTCAAAAATCATCATACACACATACACATTTATGAACATACTCACATAATAAAAGCCTCACATACATGAAATAAATAAAATATGTACCAAGTTTCAGTCTTCAGAATCTATTGGATTAACTAGATGGAATAGCTTAACTAGATGCAGTCATTGTTGCTCACACTAATTCAAGAGTGGGTTTGAAGTTAAAGATAGCACCAGTTGTGTTCATCTTTGCACTCATTAGAGACCAGATGGAACTGCTGTTCAAACTTCCCTGAAGATCTTGTTGAATTTTCCTTTGTGTAGAAAATGATTTTTCTGTATTGCTGAATTTCAGTGACAAAGATGCAGGTCTGGAAAATGATCAGAAGCTGTGAATGGTAAATTGTGCATGACAATGAAATTGCAGAAAAATATTTGTCATTTGTGACATGATCTGTGAGTGATTGTTTAAATATGATATTTACTTTTGGAACTGAGCTCTGCATTTGCGCATTGCCCCAGTGCTGGCTGTTTTAGCTAAGTCAGCAGAAGTTGTACACTCCAGAATGACTTGGGTTGATGTGTATGTGCAGAAGATTAAAATGGTCCCCTTTGCTGCTTTGCTTCACAAAATCAAGGTCCATCAACTGGAAATTCTGAAATTTAGTTTTGCTTGTTTTGCAGATGGCTTCACCTTCCTTGAATCCTAACTGTGCCCTGATAAAAAAAAATGAATCATATTTGTACACTATTTCAGCTACTGTTTTGTTTTATAAATGGAGTAAGATCTGCCTTCAAAGAAATGTTGCCACTAATCATAAACTTCCAGTCAGTAAGGATGACCTAAACAGTCTTATTCAAGGCATTTATCATCTTCCAGCAACAACAGCAGCAAATGAATATAAATTTTGTCTTGATCAGTAATTAAAGATTTGATTCTTGAATGATTTTTGTATTTTCGGCTGTGCATTCATTCATTGCACACTCAATATCTTAGACCCTTTTTCACCTAAAAATTGTTATGTGTGCATCAAGAAAAAATAGTGAACCATACAAAAACTAGGTCACAGTGACCCATCTTTTATATTTTTGTGTAATTACAAAGACCTGTTATCAAGTAGTATCTTCGTTGGGTGTGATTTTCTGAAGTTTTCTCCAACAAGGAAAGAATACTCCATCTCTATTTCTACTGTTTTTCTTTGTATATGATATGAAGTTTGTAACCAGACTTAATTGTGTCATTTTGGTATACCTGGTCTGGTCTCTCTAGTTCAAACAAGACTTAATTGTGCCATTTTGGCATACCTGGCCTGGTCTCTCTAGTACATTAGTTCAAACAATGTACGGTAATACAAGATATTACAGACCAGAAAGGTCATGCATGTAATTTTTATGGGCATTTTTGTTGTTCATTAGTGTCTACTTTCCAGTAAGTTTATGCTTGAGACTCGTCTTCGATAACTCATCTGGATTATAAATGATGTTGAGGGCTACATGATCACCTTCCATGAAGAAGAATGGGACAAGTTTCTTTTGACTGTCACAGAAACTGGGAACCCTAACATCACCTGCCAGGACATTCCACTGCTGTAGTCTGGAACCCAACAGATCTGCCTTAGTCTTAAATAATTCCAAATCCCAGACACGGTCATTCAGTTCACCTTGTGTTATGAGGTGCAATTCAGAGGAGGAGGCTGGGAGAAAATATGGGTCATGTGACATTGATGGTTCAGGACTAGAAGTTTCATCCTCTTCCTCTTCCTCGTTTGACTCAAGGGAGAATGATTATAGTGCACCAGCAACTGGTAATCCTTCTCCATGGGGTAATAGGCATAGAGCTGATGGAATGTTTGGATAATGCACTCTATGTTTTCTTCTTTGACACACCTTTCCCAACTGGAGGCATCATGCAGAAGTAATAATTGCTGATTTGATATCTTGGCTAACATCAAATCATTGGCACTGCAAAAGGCATAGATTTCCTTTTCCTGTTCAACCACTGGTGAAGATTTGTTGCACACTTGTTGTAGCATATGTGTGGGGCCCACCTCATGTCCTGATCTCCAATTTTGCAACCAAAACAAAGGTGATAGGCTTTCTTAACCATAGTGTTAATACTGCACTTTTGTGATACAAAAGTCACTTCACCACAAACATAGCAGAAGTTATCTGCATTGTTCACACAAGTATGAAGCATCTCGGTTCACTTTAGATAAAGAGAAATGTGTCCTTTTGCAAAATCAAACACTGACAAATAAGAGGGCATGACACTGTATGATTTCTTGAGCTGATACAGGGCACTTTGTTCAGCAGAGTGATGTAAGCGTAGTTGTGATTGCATCATCCATGACTTCTAGGAATAACATGATGCAATTCATATCATGTATGATGCAATACCAGCTTCAGATTGCATTATGAATTGTTTTGTCTAAAAAGCAAGTACTGTCCAAACCCAGTCATAGATTTATTCATAGATCCAGTCAAAGATGTATTTGAGTCATTTCCGGTTTAAATTGAGATCCCTTCCCTTTATAACTCATTTATCCTCTTCCATTCCCAAGTCAAGGGACATATATATTGACCCAGTTTCATATCTCAAAAACTAGAGCCAATCAAACTTTAAGCATCATTATCATTCTCAGTGACCCAGAATTTCGGAAGCATTTTGGCTGTAGACCAGTGTAAGCCCCAGTTCTGCCATCACCTCCTCAGCTATCACAGATGTTTTCAGCAGTATTGTTGGGGCCAGTTTTAACCAGGTACACAAAACCGAAAGGGTGCAGGCTTGAATCCTACCATCGGACCAGCCTGGGTCAGCTACTGTGGTGTGTCTATGGGCAAGTCACTTTATTCCAATAGCCTTAGCACTGAATAACCTACTTGGATTGTTGTTCTGTAAAGCACCAAATTAAACCATGCAATCCAACTTGATCCATCTGGAACTACATTAACCATTTGAGGCAGTAGTTCAAAACCCTGTCCAACACAGTATCAGCTGATGCATGGATGGAATGGTTACAGGGATTGAATATGCCCAAACCAATCCCAGCATCTTGAACCTTATGCAAAAAAGATTTGGAATTTTTGTTGGTTTTGATGGCACGTTTAACACATTATTGGCTATATCTCACTCATGATAGGTCCAGCTACTAGGAACCATGCTTTCTGTGGATGCCAGCATGACAGCTTGGGCTGCCAATCAGTAATCATTGCTGGAAGCAAGCAGATTGAGACATCAGTCTCCTGAAGATGAAGGTCCTTGTGAATGCATTTCATTTGTGACAGGAGAAACTGTATGGAAATGATGTACTCTTTCTATCTGACAACTCAGCTGTGGTTAATTGTCTCAGATGAGGGGAATAAATTCCCCGACCTGTACATCCTGGTTTGGGATGTGGAATGTGAAGCTTTCAACCTTTGTCTCTCCAGATCTGAAGGTTTGTGAGTAATGGAATGTGGAGGTGTTGATAGCATTGTTGTTGTTGTGAGTAATGGGATGTGGAGATGTTGAGTGAGATTGACAGGTCAGAAATGTAAATTTCAGATTATTCTTCCTGAAAGATGTATCCAATAACTCCAGGGAGATCATCAGACTCAGGGATATAAGAAAGATTGAGAAAACCCAGGCTACATCCTTTCTATATGCTGTAGATGTTCTCCAGATCACTGCCTACAAAAGTAAGTGTAAATGTGCACCTAATGTGTCCATAAATTTTGCATACTGGTTGTTTTTATTATGGTTTTATAAATAATTGTAGATAGAAATATTATTGGTTATTTTATTGGTTACCTGCTTCAAGATTCAGTAGCCATATAGTAATGATCACTGTTATATGCTCATTATGTTCTCCGTTAACTGTACATTGTCAGAATCATTCAGTTTTACCCGATACTGAACTCACGTGCAAATACACATATTGCATTCACGTATATAAGGGAACTACTTTCTGTTGTAAACAAACAATGGATGCATACGCCAGCACTTTTGATGTGTAAAAAAATCATGTACACTCACGTAAGAGGCGCTTTATGTTGTGGTTGCTTAAATTTGTTTCTGAATGAAGTAAAACAGACGTTTCATGGACTGCCACATACCAGCTGCTTTGGCACATTTCATATTAAATTTTGTTGATCCAATGTTTCGGATTTAGGCTAGTTACAGTATACAACAGATGCAAGAAAGGGTCCTTACAAATAACACAAGTTACAAGTCATACTGTCTTCTTTAGCTGGTGATAAGAATGGCAAAAAAATATACTTAGTTTTACATCCTGAATTTCCTCAAAATGTACTTTCTTAGTTCTGCAAATCCAAATTACATAGCCATGTGATACGTTCTCAATCTTGTTTACACATTTTGAAATTGTACTGTAATTTCAGTAAGTGCAATTACATCCTCCTTACTGCACTCAAAATGAAATAAGCATTAAATTCCATAGCGTCTTTTTGATAATTGCAATTGAAAGACTTCATATTTTTCCCACATTATGATTTCAAACATTCAATGACAGAAACAGAAACACAATTGCAGATGTCGACACGCTTCTCCCTCGCTTCATCAGTCCCATGTATTTCATGTGGACTTGTCACAAATATATATCCAGTCCATAATCATGAAATTTTGTAGAATCAAAAAAAAATACCAAATCTATTCATTCCAGATCAAATGGAAAAGTTGTTGCTGTCTGCATTCATTTACAATATGACTCCAAATTTCAATTTTAACTAGACATGCCATTTTCTTTCAAAAGTTATGTCGAGCGCACAACTAAGTTCAAATTTATCTGGGAGGAGTTATGTGTGCAGTAATAATGTTGTTGTTGTGTAATGATGAATATGCACTTGTGTATTAGTTTGGAATGCTGCATACATTCAGTTACTTTGTTTTGTGTAGTGTATTTTGTTAATATAATTAAGCGTTAGGTAGAATAATTTTTTTAGCATATAACAAAAAGGTTACTGCATTTGTATGAGAAAATATGAACTCGTTTTGTCGGATGGATCTACTGCACTGCCAAGGTCATGCAGTATTTCCATTCGAAAAACTCATTCATATTTTTCCATACAGATGCAGTAACTTTTGTATGCTCAGTTTTTTCTCCATTAACTTTACATTGTCAGAATCATTCAGTATTTTAAGACATTTCACTCATGTGCAACTTCATATTGAACTCACGAGTGCCCAATAGTGTATTAGGAACTACTTTGTAAACAAATCATGTACACTCTCATAGTAGACACTTTACATTTTGGTTGATTAAATTTGTTTCTGAATGTTGTTGTTGTTGTTGTTGTGGGGTTTAACGCCATTTTTCAGCACACGATAGGCTATACATGGTGGCCAGTATTAATGGTGGAGGAAGAACCCAAGAAAACCCCGGAAAGAACCACCGACCCACGAGAAGCTACTGGCAAGCTTTCTCACATACCCACATTGGCTGAATCTTAGACTTGAACCGCCACAAACAGAGGTGAGATGGCAGTGATCCGTAACGAAGAGCGCTTTAGACCACTCGGCCACTCGGGGCCCCGTGTTTCTGAATGAACTAAACGAGTGTTTCGTGGACTGCCACATACCAGCTGCTTTGGCACATTCTGCATTAACTTTTTTGATACAGTGTTTTAGGTTTAGGCTAGCTATAGATGCCAGACAGGGTCCCTACAAATAACATGCAAGTGGCAAGCGACAAAGCATAAACTGTCTTCTTTAGCTGGTAATAAGAATGGCAGCAAATATGCTTACAGTTTTATGTCCTGAATTTCCTCAAAATGTACTTTCTTAGTTCTGCAAATCTAAGTTACATGAGCCATATCATGGGTTCTCAAGCTTGATTACACATCTCGAAATTGTACTGTAATTTCGACTATATTTCAAGTGCAATTCCATCCTCCTGACTGTACTTAAAATGAAATAAACATTAAATTTCATAGCATCTTTTTGATAATTGCAAATGAAAGACTTCATATTTTTCCCACATTATGATTTCAAACATTCAATGACAGAACAGAAACACACTTGCAGATGTCAACACACTTCTCCCTCGCTGCTTCAATCTGATGTATTTCATGTAGAATTGGCACAGATAAATCCAGTCCGTAATCATGAAATTTCATAGAATCAACTAAATTACAAAAATCTATTCATTCCAGATCAAATGGAAAAGTTGTTGCAATGTGCATTCATTCACAATATGACTCCAAATTTCAATTTTAAGTAGACCAAAATGCCATTTTCTTTCAAAAGTTATGTTTAGCGTGTGACTAAGTTCAAATTTATTTGGGCGGAGTTATATGCGCAGTAGTAATATTGTTGTGTAATGATGAATCTGCACTTGTTTATTTAGTTTGAAATATGGCATACATTCAGTTACTTTGTTTCTTGTTGTGTATTTTGTTAATATAATTAAGCATTAGGTAGAATAAGAAAATGAGCATATAATAAAAAAGTTACTGCATTTGTATGGGAAAATATGAACTCGTTTTGTCAGATGGATACGCTGCACTAACATGGTCGTGCAGTATTTCCATCTGAAAAACTCGTTCATAATTTCCCATACAATGCAGTAACCTATAATTTTTATCCAGCTTTCTCCCTCCTTTTACACTTCGTGTAAAGAACATATCTCTAAACTAAAAATACTGTTGAATGCAGTGTGAATTGCCTATATAGGTAGACATACCTTTTAAAGACTGTATCTTCAGATCCAGTTGTTATGTTTAAATTTATTGCCCCTTTTCTATTAGTGTTACATCCCCATAGATACATGTAAATAGCATTGTTCAGAAATATTTAGCATATTCTGATGTTATTTAGTGTGTAAGTTTTCTTAATGACTAAGATGTGACTTCAATTGATTTTTCTCATCAAATCCATTTTGAGTGAGTTATGACCCTAGGCAGTTAACTGCATACCTCACATGGGATGTTGATTGTAACTGATGTTGCTCAAAAACCATTCAGCTTATTTTTGGGCAGTTTGGGATGAAAATTATCTTGCAGTCTTGATATGCCTGTTATGTGTTTAGTTTCATTTAGAAGAGTTATCATCCAGGCTTTTGCTTCTGCAAAATATAACTTCACTAAAATTTGTTGGATCACAAATCGGATTTGGTCTGTAACATTAGACTGATCACACCTTGGATGAGTTTGATTTCACAACATCATATGCAGTTGTCATGACCCATGAGTGCCCATCCTTCTAAGTTTGGTTTCTCAGTATAACTTTATTAAGCTTTATTGGATTTGGGTAGGCAGTTTTATATTTTCAAGGCCTTGAATCAGTTTGACTTCAGGATTTCACACTGTCATTTTTACAGGAGTTATGGCTTCTGATTGCCAATCCTCCTGACTTTGGTTTCCAGTGCATCAGTTTATTCAGCTGTATTGGATTTTAACTAGATTTTGCAAGCAGTTTTAGTGATGGTTCTTAAAGAGTTTAATTGTAAATATTCTGCACTATCAGTTAGAAGATTATGGGCCTGTCTTCCGGAATTTGCTTTCTGCAACATAAATTCACTAAGGAATAATGCATTTCTGTGAAAGTTATGCCCCTTTGTATTTATGTGACCTTGAATTATTTGGATTTCCAGCATTCAGCATCTTTATCTGGAAAGGTTATAGTTCACAAATGCCCATATTTTCCCAACTTTTGGTTTTCCAGTATTTCTTCTAAGGCCTTACTGAGCAAAGTTTGAGAGTGGGACCTTCTTTGATGCACCCATTGCTACTAGGTCTAGTTCCATTATAAGTAATAACATCAATTGCATTTTTCAGATCTTTACTTAACAAGAAAGTAAGAAATTTTAAAGAATCGTATAAATGGCACACCTGATGTTCCCTTTTCAAATAATTGTGACCTTGTTTTGTTTTTCTTCTTTGTTATCTCATATCTTCATGTTTTAGATGTGAATCAAGAGAAGACATTTACATTCCAAATGGCTTTAAAAAAATTTAGGTTTATCATTTTTGATATTTTCCAATAACCATTGTAGTGTTTGCTAAGTAAATGCTTCATAAAATGTCATGGGTAAGTATTTAATCCCTAATCTGAGTCCTTAACCATACCTTCTTCCTTTTCCTTATACTTAATACAAGTACACATGTGTACCAAATTGCTCAGCAAAATTTGCCTTTGTTGTTTTTTATAAATCAGATTGTGGTGAAAGGGACTGACCCATGTTTAGATTGCACACTAACTATATTTGAATTTCAGATGGCCTCTTCTAAATACAAAAACACCCTCTGTGTGGTCTACCCAGTTAGAAGACCTGAATTAGACACTTTGTGGACTTTATTGATGATCTGCATCAAAAATATAATGGGATTGAGTGTTATGAATATTTATGAATATGATAATGCTTTTTTCAGAAGGTTGCCAGGTATCTAATGCAGTGCAATACCATTGTAGATTGTTCCTCATAGGATACCAAGTTAATCATATCTGTCATCTCACATTGGAAGACAGAAGATTGCTTTTATTGTAGCAGCACCCAATGCAAAAATGACTGGTGTCCAGCTGATGTCAAAAAGGAAAGATAAATGTTAGAATTTTGACATGCCATTTATACTTCCATGGATCACCTTAGCCATATGGTGATGCTGTTTATTGCCAAAAAATACAGTCAAGCTTGTATACAACAGCCAAAGTGCACTTTGTAGACAGGTGACCTCTTAAAGCAGGTTCCGCTCTCAAACTTGGTTCATGATAGATGCATGTGCTGTACACCAAATAACATTAGCATTTTTATTATTAGTAGTATCATTATTATTATTATTAGTATGTATGTATGTATGTATGTATGTATGTATGTCATTAGCAGTAGTAGTATGTTATCAAGATACATATATTTAGTGTAGCTATTTAGCAAAAACAAAAATTACAAAATAACAAAATAAAAAGTTCTGCACAAGATTACTTTATTCTTACTCTAATTTCTAATGTACGACTGTGTCCTAGTGGTTAGAGCATCCACATCAGAGGCGGGAGGTCATGGTTTCTAACCCCGACTGAGTCGCAACAAAGACTTATAAAATGGTACTAACAGCTACCTCGCTAGATGCTCAGCATTAAGAGGTTAGTGTTAGGACTGGTCAGCCTGGTGTCAGGATAATGTGACTGGGTGGGACATCATGTACCATGTCTGATGCATCATTCCCAAGTGCTAGCCATCATTATAAACTGTCAAACTGTCAAACTGCAGACATTGTAGCAATATGACTGAAAAATTGTTAAAGCTACGTTAAAAATCAAAATCACACACACATAATCATCACTGATTCTCCTTTAATTGTCACATGTGCCCAACTTTTGATCATATTTTAGCAGTTCTTTAATTTGCATCCAAATTTTATCAATAATTGGGAAGCACAGGACTGACTTTCTATTAGGTCAGATGGTGTAATTAAGCATAAAGACAGATGTTCCCACTTCAAACAATTGTTGGATTAAGCATTTGCTCAGATTCACTGAAATCAAAAGATACTTGGCTTTTATGAGAGACCTTTAATGATTAGAGAAACGAAAAGAAGCTTCCTGCAGCTATCTATGTAATATACCTTTATGTATACCATGTCTTGCTAATCAAACAAAAAAGTTTAATTTGCATACCAGTACAGTGGTCAGTGCTGATATGCTCCATTGACCATGGAAGGCAGTAAAACCACTTCTTGGCTAAGAAACACATTGCTGCTGACTGACTGATTGGTTAAGAAACACATGGCCGCTGATGGTAGAAGAGAGGTCACTGCTGATTAGATGACATTTATATTGGAAATTTGCCAGGGGGCTGGGGATTACAATGGCCATTGTAACTTCAATTTATTGAATATCTGCAAAAAATTTAAATAAGATTGACCATCTTCTGGTCACTTTAAACCAAAAAAGTAAGAATTAATAAACCGATAAGGCTCGAAGTCCCTTAAATAATTTGAATAATTTTCTGGTTTATTGTTCAGATACAGTGAAATAATGCTTGTTTCATGCCTGTATTTGTCACAACAACCCTATTAATGTTGACCTGCTTCAACAAGAGCTTCACAATCATTCTAATATAGACTTTGTGACAGAAATAATATCTGGTTTATATTAGGTTTTAAAGTATTCAGACAGAACCATGAAAAACAATGTAAAAACTATCTTCTAGATGAGAACCGCACATTGTTAAAGAATTTATTGAACACAAGAAAGGAAAAGCCTTTTGATTATTCACTATTCACCAGGTATCAAAAACACCACAGGGACACAAGGTTGAGATACTGGACTTATGTACATATCTTGGCCACACATTCCGCAGCTCAGGTTGTAGCAAACCAGATATCAGGCACTGCATCATATTTGCTCATATTTGTATGATGAATATGGATATATGCATTTAGTACTGAAAGATTGGCTTTCATACAAAGATATGACTGTACAATGTATACCTCCTACCAGTCCTGCTGTATGGTACAGACACATGGAAACCTAAAAGCTCATTGCATTTGATCAATGGTACCACTTAAATTACTTTACAATTTTGCCATAAGTCTTACAAAAATTACCCTTAAAATATGATCTTATGGCATATGAGCAAAAACTGCAGAAAAATCCGGATAATTGGTTCATCTGTGTTTGATTTGGATCTGGGTTTCATATTAGAATTAGTGAAATTAGTCGGGGAACCAGACTAACTTTACAGCAACACCCCAGATGCTTTGAACTGCACCTATTTGTTCATGCAAAGAGTCTGCATGATCAAACTGTTGATTATAGACTTTTTTAAAACAAATGGCATCCAGAAAGTGATCCATGTTTAAGACAAAAGAGAGAATAAAATTCTAAAAAAGTGTTAATAATTTGTACAGAAGAAAAAAAGGAGTACAGTATTCAGATTCTTGTGAATAAAAGCTGGAAAGGACATAATTATGTTTATTGTACATCATATGCCAATATGAGTACATCTCGTGGCAGGAGATATGATTGCTGTCATCATACAGGTGCTTGTATTGTTGCTTACAGTTTACCTGTCATACATGTACTGTATAATAGCTATAAGGGAGGACACTTGTCTCCTTGCTCGTGTGACCTATTTAAGAATAAACGCTGATATTTCAAGCTATGCTTAATAAATTTGGTACTGATATTTATCTCAGGATTTGACTGTGTTTTTTCCTGCATTTATTTATAACTTTTTTCATTTGGCCAATGAGAAGGCAGAATTTCTTTCCGCACATTGTTCTTGCATATTAAGTCAGTGTGATCATGGCCATATCAAGCAGTAGCATGGGAAAATGGTCTGGCATTCACTAAAGGTATGATTGCAAACCAAACTGTGGATACGCACACAAAGCTGAATGCCCTTTCATTCTACTATTCTAGAGATACCACAGCTTTCCTGACTGTGGGATGATTCAAGTTTTTGACAGGCCAACAAAAATTACTCAAGATTGGTGTTGTCAGGTTCAAATTTGGGAAGTACTTCTTAAAATTGACTTTACATCAGTGACGGAATGCATATTGATGTCCCATTGAACTTGATTCCAGCCACTGAAATTCCTTTTTCTATCCATTATTTAATCTCATATGATACTCTGGTTGAATGTTTAGATTTTAACATTTTAGCATAGGAGAATAAAACATGCTTAGATATTTCAACAAATTTTAAATATTGAAGCCAAACCAACATGTGTTTCAACTCTTTTGTAATGAGTAATCCAACCATAATCCATAATCCAATAATGACTTTAATCCCTTCTGAGTTAATACTGCTCACACATGGTATAACCCATCCTTACAAATATTAAACACTAAAGGCATAAGAATAAGATAATAATACTCTGCTAATCTGTTGAAGCTAATCATTTAATCCAGTCATTATCCATTAGTGTTTTAATCCTTTCTGAATTATGGCAAAACACACACTATATAATCCCTTGAGTACTTTTAGGTTAGTGTCCATTAAATTAGAAATTACAGTGTCATCCTCATGTAATCCAGTTCGGTCATGTGATCGAGAAAGTCTTTACCATAAATACATTGGAAACAAGGTGTGAAAAATAAAATGAAACAATTTGTGCTTGGAAATTTTTATACGAATTTTTTAGTATGCAGGAGATTTCAATGAGTGAAAAGAGAAACTGGAGGCACCCCTCATCTCAGGAAGAAAATCTCCCAGCTGGGTTGTTAACAAGTTTTGTGCATTACCAACTTCACTTTTACCCCAGATTTGTATCAGTACTTAAATATATTCAATTATTGTGCCCATATACTTAGTACTCCCCTTCCTGCTATGTGTGTTCAGTGCACTGAGTGCTATTATGATGATAGCAGTTCCCAAGGTAGGATTTCTCAAGTTATTATTATCCCTATATGTCTCATACCAGCCACTTTCATCTCCACATACTGGTATCAGACACTTATCACTACCCTAGAAACCCCCCCAAAGTCTTTCCTTCTGAGTATTTGTGCCTGCAAATTCAGAGCTTGGAAGATGCATTGTACTGTCATATGATTTACCTCTGTTATACCAAAGATCATTTTATATGTGCTGTACCATAAACTTTGAATTTAACCAGTGTGTTGTGCATTGTTTCAACAGCAATACAAAATATTTCCACCTTGTTATTATATACTTACCCAAAACTTAACAAATATTCTTGTTTTTCATATGAGATTATATCAAATATACACTTAGTGAACAGTGCATTGGTTGTTTTGATATATCTAAATCATACGTTGTTTTAATTCAAAATACATGTATACTCTAAATTTCAAATGAATCAGATATAATAAAATCAAAACATCTTGTCACGGAGTTAACTTTTAAGAATTGATGCAACAGTGATTTGATTGTATATGATTTAAATCTCTTATTATGTAATGTAAAACAATTAGCAACATTTTGATCAGTTTTGTTTGCATACATCTTTTCATTGGAACCTTTTAGTAAAACTGTATAGGATTAGATGAAAACTATCAGGTATTGAATGAAAAAGAGTATACATGCAATTATGATTTTTGTATGGATACATTATATAGCAGAAATGAGAGGGTATAAAACATTACATAAATTATGTCTATCTCTCTTTCAGCCTGTATGTATCTGACTTAAAAATAATATATCTGCCTGATATCTATTGGTAATTCAGTATTTTTCGTGGGGTAAATAGTTTTATGGATTTCATGAATTTAAATAAACAAATAACAATCCTTATTTGAAAACCCTTCTACATGGTCTTAGGAATGTAGAATTTACACCCAATAAACCTTCCTACATGGCATCAGGGATGTAGAATTTGCACCCAATACAAATTCCTACATGGCATCAGGGATGTAGAATTTGCACCCAATAAACCTTTCTACATGGGCTCAGGAATGTAGAATTTGGACCCAATAAACATTCATACATGGCATCAGGGATGTAGAATTTACACCCAATAAACCCTCCTACACAGACTCAGGGATGTAGAATTTGCACCCAATAAACCCTCCTACATGGGCTCAGGGATGTAGAATAGGCCTAATAAACTGTTCATGTTGAAAAAGGTGAATAATGGAAGCAGGAGCCAGTATGGCTCAGTGGTTAGTGTGCCATACTCATGTCCAAAGGGTTTATGTTCTGGCATGCCATACTCCTGTCCCAAAAAGGGTATGGGTTTTATCATGCCATATTCATGTTCAAAAGATTTTAGGTTTTAGAATGCCATATTCATGTCCAGAAGGGTTTAGGTTTTAGCATGCCATATTCATGTTGAAAAGGGTTTGGATTCTAGCATGCCACATTCATGTCCAAAAGGGTTTAGGTTTTAGCATGCCATATTCATGTCCAAAAGGGTTTGGGTTCTAGCATGCCATACTCATATCCAAAAGGGTTTAGGGTTTAGAATGCCATATTCATGTCTGAATGAGTTTTGGTTCTAGCATACAATATTCATGTCCAAAAGGGTTTGGTTTCTGGCATGCCATATTCATGTCCAAAAGGGTTTAAGTTTTAGCATGCCATATTCATGTTCAAAAGGGGTTAGGTTTTGGGTTCTGGCATACTCATGTCCAAAAGGGTTTAGATCTTAGCATGCCATATTCATGTCCAAAAGGGTTTAGGTTCTAGCTTGCCATATTCATTTCCAAAAGGGTTTAGGTTCTGGCATGCCATATTCATGTCCAAAAGTGTTTAGGTTTTAGCATGCCATATTCATGTCCAACAGGATTTAGGTCTTAGCATGCCATATTCATGTCCAAGAGAGTTTAGGTTTTAGCATGACATTTTCATGTCCAAAAGGCTTCAGGTTCTGGCATGCCATATTCATTTTCAGAAGGGTTTAGGTTCTGGCATGCCATGCATATGTCCAAAAGGGTGTAGGTAGGTTTTCATACCCAGAAGGTTTTAAGTTTTAGCATGCTGTATTCATGCCCAAAAGGGTTTAGGTTTTGGCATGCCATATTCTTGTCCAAAATAGTTTAGGTTTTGGCACACGTATATCCAAAAGGGTTTAGGTTTTGGCATGCCATATTAATGTTCAAAAGGTTCAGGTTTTAGCATGCTATACTCATGTCCAAAAGGGTTTAGATTTTGGCATGCCATATTCTTGTCCATAAGGGTATACTAGTAGGTATTAGCATGCCATATTCATGTCCAAAAGGGTTTAGGTTTTAGCTTGCCAATATTCATACCCAAAAGGGTTTACTTTTTGGCATGTCATAATCATGTCTAAAAGGGTTTGGGTTTTAGCTTGCCATATTCATACCCAAAAGGGTTTGCTTTTTGGCATGTCATATTTATACCCAAAAGGGTTTACTTTTTGGCATGCCATATTCATACCCAAAAGGGTGTACTTTTTGGCATGCCATATTTATAACCAAAATGGTTGCTGCAGCAGTAAATAACCTACATGTATTTTAGTACCAAACCAAAACAAATTTTGAAAATATAGTAGGACTTCTTCTTAATCCAGGAATATAATTACCATGAAATTGAATACTTATTAAAAAATGATTTTATAATCTCTCTCTCACACTCACACACACATACACACTAATCTTTGGCTATCTAATCACTCTTACTAAACTTTCTACAAAGATCAACATTTTAAATCGCAGTGATCCTTAGAGTGATGGTGATGTACTTTTTATGTTTCATTTGATAAAATAGCATTTAATTATGTAAGAAACTTTCATTGAAATATTCTATCAATTCATATTTTAAATATTTCAGTATTTTTGATTGCTTGGAGTTAGCAGATGCTCATTTCATTTTCAGAAAACAGTGAAAATATTGTATTCACTGCATGGTTGAAGGAAGAGCGAAACTGGTGGTATATACTTATATATGAAATGTGGGCAGGGAAGGTAGTTTCTATGGAAACAAAAGATCTGGTGGCAATTTCACATGCAGCTCAAAATGTTCTCCTTATGGATGCAGTTATTTGGAGGTGAGGTTTCTTTATGACATGCATATTAAATAAAATTTGTCTTGTTAGTACAGGTCCCTCATACAGGACATACAGTCATGGATCCCATTTCTTGGTTTTCTTAATACACCACTCCTTTGATAACTTGCACCCTGATAACTAGCAAACCCACTTATAATGTGGGGTTGGTAATGGATTCCATTTTTTTAACCAGAAAATGCGCCAAAAATTGGTCCCTATTTGTTGAACTTGAAGAAAATTGTGATCAAAATTGGTAATGGAAACTTTGATATATCACATATTTTATCGTTGAAAATGGTAGATAGGATGTGGAAAATTTAATCAACATTATGAAATATCAAATTTAAAGATAGGTCATAAATTTTTTTACATTTTTTTCCAAACAGCATTCCTATTACACTGCAATTAATGATATGTAAGGAAATTTCGATCAATGAAAATGTTGCTTATGCCAAGTGAAGGTAGTACTTTAATAACAAAAAACAAACTAAATAATTCTTTTATCAATTGAAATTTGTGTTCAAGTTCTGTCTTTTAGTTCCTTTAAAGTGTAATCATCTTAAATGCAATGTGTCCTCTTGTAGCCTAATTAAACATAAAATGCGTCAATCTACCGTAACAGCTATGTCCGCAAGCATTTCATGGAAAGATCAAGTTGCACACCAGTCTTTGATTTCTTGGCATCATTGAACTGTCTGATGTTCAGTCAGTGATAGTTTATTTGGGCCCTGAAACACCATTGATTTCAGTGATATAATTGTTCCACAGTTCTTTTTTTATGCCAATTGAAGCTTTTTCTGACCAGGTATAAGGGTGTCATTGACATGTTGATATGACATTTTATACAACATTATGAATGATTTAATTTAATATTTTCCGCAGGTGCATTGACTATTCTCATTCGTCCACTAACACCTTCGAGCAGCATTGTTTTGTCTGATAAGCGATTGGCCTATCAGCACCAAAAGCAGCTGGTGGTCATGCTACAAAAATGTATGTCAATGACTGATTGTCTGAACAAATCCTAGTGTTCCAGTGAGAAATAATAGATCATGTATAGCATTGTAAAATCTGGCTGAGATATCTGTAAACCAATATCAACATTCTGATCACATCCCATAAATGTCATCAAACAATGATACGCATGTGCAACATGATTGTTCACAAAATCCAGCAACACTTCTTCAGATGGTTCTTTTTGTCTGTTTATTCTCAGAGAAACTTCACTAACCTCATGCGTGCCCAACACCATTGGGTTTTGCATCTGTGAATTTACTGGGGCGTTATTCTGAAGTAATATAAATTTATGTTGTGCTGCTGAAACTCGCTTTGCTGATGCTGTCTGCCATGTGAATAAGCCAGCAACACTACTTTGAGCACTGTTTTTTGTCACTGTCAACCATGACAGCATTGGTTTACTGCCACTCTCCATAAATGGGAGAGAAGTTTTTCTTCAGTGAGTGATGGTATCGTTGTTGGCATCCAGAGCAAAAGTTTTGTCAGTCTCATCTTACCAGCATCAACCATATCTGGAAGCCAGATGGCATCATTGTCATAATTTTGAACAAGTACAACTGTGTTTATCATTGAAGATAACTTTTCTAACATTTCTGCGAAATCCAAAGACGTGTGATAGAGAAATTGCACATGATAATTTTTCTTTGCGGTTTAACATTGATTGACATGCTGCAAATCCCTGGTTGAAACTTTCATTTATCGATGCTACTTCAGTTCTGTCAGCATTCATCATTATGTTACTGTTCTCTGGTTCATCAGCAGTGGTATCCTTCTCTAAAATAATTTATGGACCAGCAGGCCATGGATAATGATTAGAATGTCTTGTGAGTATTTTCATAGCAATATCTTGCATTCTTGAGACATGATTCAGTAGTCTTTCCATCAATGCTACATGTTGCACTGTTAAATAGCATCATAACACCATTGTTAACAATGCTGTGTCATCTGCTTTTAAAAGTTTCCCTTTGATCTCAGTGAATGCCTTGGCAGGCAGGAAATATCTGCTTGTACCTGGTTGAAGAGGTTGCTGAGGTGGTTGAACTTTGGGTTGTGGTTTAAGAAGTTCATGGGGTGGTGGAAATGGTTAAAGATGACCAGCAGTATCATCAGGTAATGTCTTAAGAAGTTTATGTGTTGCCTCAGTTGCTGTAAAAAGGTTTTTGGTTGGTTAAACATTTGGTTTAACTGTTTTTTTTACCTTCTTTAAATTCCACTTGAGCTTCCTGACATTGTTGTAGCTCCTGTTTGACAGAATCATGAACAGGGAGATATTTTTTAATTGATTCTAGTCATTGTTAAGCTAGTTTGGCTGTACAAGATACACTAAAATGTGCATCAAACAGTCAAATATCAGTAAACATAGCGATATGCACAGCCCATAATTTTTGGCCTTGTTTTAACTCTTGTTGCAGGTCATTGTGGCTTTTTGGTTTTAAAAATTCACTCCATCCCACCCCCACCCCAGCGGATTTCAAAACACCACCAAGATCTTGCTGATCAGGCTTACATTCATACAAGGCTCTTACTGGCTTCTGGCAATTAAGATCTCAGCATTTTTCCATGGCCTCGATTGTAAAATTGGGGCCTTGGCAAGGGCAGGTCGGTCGCCCCCCCACCAAAAGGTCTGGTCACCTCCCTCCCTGCTGCTCTATTTGTGGTAAAATTGGAGCTATTTTGAAAAGAAAATGAAGGTGGTCCACATCAAGCAACCAAATTGTAGAATAACCTTTTACTGGAGTATCGTTTTGGTTCCTGCATGTGGACCATGTGAAAAATGACAAAATTTGAGTGCATCAGTGTTCATTGATAACATCCATCTCTATAACAGTCAAATATTAAATACGTCTAAACGGACATTTTTAAACACATCAAATAATTTTGACATATAGCAAATATAGCAAAATGACTAACATTAATACAAGACTTATGGTATAGTGAAACCATGAATTAGTCCACTTTTTTTGTTACTACAAAAACCTAAAATTTTGCCATATTTCTTCATCTTCAGAAGACCTCGGCAACTACAAGCAAACTGAGAGCATGTTTTATTTCTTGACAGAAGACCCTATTTATTTATTAATAAATATTTGCTCTCCCCATATGTCCCTCACCATATGGGCAGCACAATTCCAGTACAGATTTTCACAGAATGCCTTTTCCTCCTCTTTTTAGCCAAAAATTCAAATGTTACCAGTTGTTTGTATTAGTTTTTATTTTTTCTGATTGTATTGTGAGACATTCAGAATATTGGCATGAGGGTAAGCTAAATATTAGAATGCAGGTAAGCTGAATATTGGAATGAGGGTGAGCTGAATATTAGAATGCAGGTAAGCTGAATATTGGAATGAGGGTGAGCTGAATATTAGAATGCAGGTAAGCTGAATATTAGGATGAGGGTAAGCTGAATATTAGAATGCAGGTAAGCTGAATATTAGAATGCAGGTAAGCTGAATATTAGGATGAGGGTAAGCTGAATATTAGAATGCAGGTAAGCTGAATATTAGAATGCAGGTAAGCTGAATATTAGAATGCAGGTAAGCTGAATATTAGGATGAGGGTAAGCTGAATATTAGGATGAGGGTAAGCTGAATATGAAAGAGGCTTATGAAGGAATAGTAACAACAACATCTAACAGCTTATTTACTAATAGGGTCTAAAAGATAATAAGACGGTGTATCATCCCATTTGACTACACAACTTAACAGTACATCTTAACAGAAACCACTGCTGAAGACTATAATTTGGTCTCCAGCTGACAATAAAATGGAACCAAAATAATATAATCTGTTATTGAAGAAGTATTTTATTGAAGGAAGACTATGTTGCAGTGTTATGAATTTCTCTCTACTTGTAATACAAAGACATATGTGAAGTATTTGCATAAAAATGGATAACAGGATTTTAGGACATAACTGATCTTGCCTAAAAGAAGCACACATGGCAACAAGTTACTTATATATAATAATTTTCCAGTCACAGTCTTGTGGAATCCAAATAGTGTAGAGGTAAAGTGCACGACTGCTTCCAGCTATCACTAAATCGTAAATCAGTAGTTTGAGCCTCATTGGGAGCAAAATGTTTTATTTTTAGATTTTTCTGTCTTTCCTTTTCCCCTTTCATCTGTCCAGAGATTTTAATTAGATTAAAAAAATAACAGTGAAATCAATTTGATTTTAAATAACTCTTTCAACTGGTTGTTGCATTTGTCATTATCGACCTTTCTGTTGACCTAGTGGTTAGAGCGTCTGCCACGGATGCAGGAGGTTGTTTTTTTTTAACCCCTGCTGAGTCATACCAAAGACTTATAAAAGTGGTACTAACAGCTGCCTCACTATGCGCTCAGCATTAAGAAGTTAGTGTTAGAACTGGTCAGCCTGGTGTCAAGATAATGGGACATCATGCTATATGTCTGTGGTATAAAGCCCCTGTCTTTTTTATCTGACTTAAAAGTACATATATGCATGTTGTATATGTGCTTATGGATCATCAAAATCAGGTGAGACAGTATGCCATAGCTGCTCTTTTTTTCTTCTTCAAATTGAATTATAAACAAACAGTTCAGTTGTGGGCCTTACCACTGGTGGAAAAGTCTCCTTACCCCCTCAGTAAACAGACTCTTTAAAAATGCCTTGAATTCCTTGGACTCTTTTTATGTGCATATGTGTGTGTGAGTGCAATGGTACTCACAAAATTATTTTCAGAGGGGTGGGGGAACAGCTATAAAGTTTTATGGATGTAGGCCAAAATATGCTTAGTGGTGAAATCCCATGTGCAAGTGTGTGCTTAGCCAGATCATGCATTCATGAATGTATATAAATTCTTCTTATGCATGTACTCCATAGTGATGCACATGTAAAGTATTTTGTACATTTTCACTGATTTTCCTGTTTTATAGTTCATTCTAACAATCATATAAAACTGGTTTACATCTTTTACAAGAAGACAAATGTTAAGCTGTCAGCTTGAAACTCAGTGTCATATGACCTAGTTAATTTAAAGTACAAGGGAAGTGAAACTGCATAAAGATAAAATGCTATGGTTTATACCTGCATATTTCAAATACACCATCCTTAATCTCCAAGCCATGTAATGTAAAATTTCAAAATGGGGGGGATATAAATACAAATAATAATTGGCATGATTTTCTACAAAAACAAAATTTAGAGACGTTTCCTTATTATATTAACAACTGATTATACAGGACAATAAGGGATATGTACTATGTATTTTTAAAAAATGAATTAATTTTGAGTTTTGATTGGTTATGACAAAGCAATTATGTTAATGATAAGATCATGGGTGGGGGAGCATTACACGGTAGAACAAATACATTTGTATTAATCTGTTTAACTGTAATTTTTGTTTTGTCATTCCGTCCATTCTGGTTACCTGTTTGATATATAATAAGAAACCAGTGCCAGTTCACACATCATATTGACAATAAATGTATCAAAACTGATATCCTCAATCAGTGAAGTAATAGAATTGCTATATATGTTGAACAAGTGCCTCACACACTGTATAGTTTACAGCTATTTCCATTCACTCTCTCTCTCTTTTATAAAATTGATAGAAATATCTCAAAATTTGGAACCAGCTTTTTTGTTCAAATTATTAATAACATAAACTTAGCTTTTTGTCCAAACAATGCATAAATAAAACAGCTTTCATCACTGACATTTTTAATTTTTTTTATTCATCTCTTTACACATCATAAACATTCAGCCTTATTAATGTACAAAGTATATTCACTCCATTTTTAAAAAAAAACATGCCTTTTCTGGGGTGTTTCTGGCAAGAATAGGACAGAAAGTCATCACTAAACATATGCATGTATAAAGCATTTTATATAAAAACAAAAATTGGTGTCAGAAGTCATCAACCAGACCTAATAATAATAATGTCTTTATTATCAATGGGAGCAGCAGAGGGGGGGGAACAGACCACTTAAAGGAACGGTCACCTTGTGTTTGGACCAAACAAAATAATGACACTTCATAGAGGTCAAATACCACGTCTACGATTATTGTTTGTCCCCAAAATAATTGTAGACGAACCCCCTCTGCTGCTCAATAATCCTGGGAATCTTCATCTGAATCTTGGGAATCTTCATCTGAATCCTGGGATTTTGTTCTATGTTTCAAGTAATATTCAAGTTCTGATGGTGGTTTTTCTATTTTTGGATTTATGTTTTTTCTTTTTCTGTAATATATCATTAAACTTCTGTATTGATCTCCACTGCAATTTTTGCAAATCTGATATAATTCTCTAACGCCGTTGTTACATCCAACACATCTTCGTGGACCAGCATGAGGGTTTTTCTTTATAAGATAATTATGTTTTTTGCAATATTCTCCACGACATTTTTTATCACATTTATTAGTGGTTCCTTGACGCAGCCACGCACAATAGTTCATTATATTAATGATATCTTTTTAATTCAGTTTAATTTTTTCATCACCCCTGTTATCCAAATATTTTATCAAGTCCAATACGATATCTTGTTCTAGGATCATGTAAATTTATTGTTATAAACCCATGCGGAGTAGCTTGCGCTTGTAAAAAGAAATTTCTGAATTTAATTATATCCATGTCACCGCTGCACCAGGTTTGATGAATATTTCGCAACGTATGTGTGTCTACGCCATTAAACACAACTAAAATATTACAGTTATCTCTGATCACTTTTGGTATCTGTGTGTATCATTGAGTAACATAAATAACGTCGGTATTTTTATGTCTACCTCGAGAAAAAATCCTGGCTGGGTTTGATTGTTTGTCCAGCATCACATCGTCGTATACAACTAAATTATTAATAAGTCCGTCTATGGAATCAACTAATGGTGCTTCATCAATATCGGTTATAAACTCGATAATGTCGTTAGCGTTTTCATTAAAATCCTTAAGTACATTATAACATCGCTGATCATCAACTGACGGGGCTACCAAATATAATTTATCCCATTTTAACCATCTCATTATAAGATTAAGTAACAACTGTGTCTTTCCACTTCCAGATGGTCCTATTATTATCATTCTGATGGAATTTGGTAACGCAGGATGGTGCTTGACAGGTTCTTGTTTTCTTGTCGCTGAGAAATCAATTATATCCATGTTGTATAAAATATCTATGGATTTATATTGCTTACGCTGTAAAGTTAAAACTCCAACTACTGATTTAGCTACGGTTATAACAAAAAATAAAAAAAAAGCATATGGTGGAAAATGTTCTATATGCGGTAGAAAGAAATTTTCGTTTTTACCTAATAGGCGTGGTGGTGATATTGCAAATTTGATGTCAAAGTTTCCAGGTACTCCATGGGCTAAATACTCGGGAGAAAAACATCTACCAGGATATAATTATTGTGGCCCTGGTACTCGACTCGATATCAGGCTTGATAATCAGGATCAACCAAAACCAGGTGAAGAACCAGTAAACGCTATTGATCGAGCTTGTCATGTTCATGATGTAGCTTATAAGAGTAAAAATCTACAAAATAGGCATATTGCAGATGTGAAATTAATTCATGCGTTAAATGCTATAAAAAATAAAAATATCAAAGAAAAATTAGCTAATTGGTTAGTAAAATCCGCGATGAAAGGTAAATTAGCGCTGGGGGCTGGTAATATATAAATGGAATCGATTTATTATTCACCAGTTGGATACTGGAAGGGTAAAGCAGCAATTAGTAAACTCGCTGATGCAGCAGCGGTTAAACATTCTACTGCTAAAGCGTGGTTGTCCAGGCAAGCAATATGGCAAATTTATCTACCACGTCCTAAGCAAATTTGATTTGCTCATTTTAGTGTCAGTGTTCCTAATGAGGTTCATCAAGCTGATATTCTGTTTTTACCACATGATACTGTACGTAGAAAAACGTACAAATACGCGCTAACTGTTGTTGATGTTGCAAGTAGATATAAAGATGCAGAACCGTTAACGACTAAAACAGCAACTGAGGTAGCCGACGCGTTTAAACGAATTTATCAACGAGGTGGTGGATCATAAAGTGGTCTACGATGGCCACAGCTGCTACAGGTTGATCCTGGCAAGGAATTTCTTGGTCCAGTATCATCGTTGATGAAACAACATAATACCAAAATACGACGAGGACATACTGCAATTCATCGTGATCAGGCAATTGTTGAACGATTTAATCGAACACTTGCTGAGCGGTTATTTGGATATCAATACGCGAAGGAATTTATTCAGGATACGAGATCTCGTGAATGGGTGGCAAGATTACCAAGTGTGATAGCTGCATTAAATAATGAGATTACTCGAACGACCAACATGAAACCTATTAATGCAATTACAAGCGCGCACATACCTACACAACAACGTGATTTTTCAGCACAACCATTATTAGGTAATATCACTGTTAGGTATTTATACGAGCCCGGTGAACTTGAAGGCAGTAAAAAAAGAGCAACTGATCCTATTTGGAGTGTTACCACACATAAGATATCAACCGTGACAAGATCCTCAGGTAGACCCGCAATCTACAGACTGGATTCGGCTGCTCCTCAACGTGGATTTGTGCGTGAACAATTACAGATAATTCCCGATAACACACAATTACCACCAAAATCACTTCGGTGATTTCGATCACTTAACTAGCACCCAAGGCGCTGGCGCCTCTACGTCGATTACATTCAAGACAGGTCAACATTATATTTTCTCGTGTATGACCAAGAGTGTTATTTTTTCTATCTACGGTAAATTGTCTTGGATCATTTTTCAGATACCGCCATAGCATTATACAATTACAACTTGCGCAATGATTATTCTGTTGTTGTTTCAGCGCATTAATAAAATCAACATCAAGATCAAAATTGCGTTTATTTTTTTTATCACACTGTTCATAACCAGATAATTTTTTCTTATTATATCACCGTCAACATCATCATCACTAATCACTGACGAGTCCATGACGATTCGTCTCAATTGAGATATTTTTCTAACTCGAGACACTGCGAGATAAACCAAGTTCGACCATTCGATGTGATCATCAACGATCCAAACAACTGTATCAGTAATAGTTAATCCCTGAGATGAATGAATCGTCATCGCGTATCCAAGCGTCCACCGGGATTTATCAGCACGTAGAGCATCTTCAACAACATCAACATCAACTGCAACAATATCATTCAATACAAGATTCTGTTTCCTCTTTGACTCTCCTGGTATATCAACGTCGATATTTTGCCGTCGCGTATCTGCTGGTCGATAACATAACGGAACTGACAACGTTGGAAACTTTTCTCGTTGTAACTGAAACAATTCCCGTTGAAGTTTATCACGAACTATCTTTCTGCTTGCAACTATCAAATCGTTTGGTCGCCACGTTTGCAGAAAGTCTTTCATGGGTGTTTCTGAAATTATTTCACGCATTATTTCACATTGAATTTTATTCGGTTGTAGTCTGATTAATTTTTTAAATTCCTTCAACGCTGCATCAAGTGCTCTATGATCATCAGATACTTGTGGTCAACGAAATTTTTCAGCCAGTCATGTGGAGATGGCACAGCTACGGGTGGTGGTTGACCATGATCGACGCACATTATCACGGCAGTATTTCTTGTTAACAACCAATCAAGAAATGTTTTTAATGTTTCTAGCGGTACAGTGCATATCTCATCCCATATTATGATCCTTGGAATGTATTTCTCTCCCATCCTTAAAGAAGTCCATGCATCACCCTTCCATCGGAAAAAGCTGTGATAAGTACAGGAATTAACACCGCGTTGTTTCATCTCTCTCGCTAGTCTATGTGTAGGTGTTAGAATAATCATATCTGAATTCTGAAATAGTTCGATAGCTCGAGTGGTTTTACCAGAACCTCCAGGTCCATTTAGGTAAACCGTTTTGTGTCTAGTTATTGGATCGTATACCGATGGTAACAACGAAGTTGTCAACGTTTGATATTTTTTACAGTAAATATCTTTAACCGCAACATCAGCGGATTCGGAATAATCGAGCATATATTCATTTTTTATTCTCCACGAACCCCACGATGTATAAGTGCCTATGTTTAATCCTTCTAACAGTATTGAATGTTTTTTATTTATATAAAACGAATCAGTAGCAACTCTGACGGCATGTGCAGAAACCTTATTTATCATCGATAATAGATTTATTGAAACATACGCGAGCATCGATGATCTTAAATGAGTATATTGAGGTGACTCACCGTCCATGTAGCTCACAATTGTACCCAGTTTATTTCCATTTGACAAGAAAACTGTTTCTCGACTTATAAACGTGTTCTTGTTCGTTGTATCAACGATTATAAAATCTAACTCAGTATCATCCATGATCTATCTTGCACAATGTCGTCTGTGATCATATGCTGCTCCTTGTGTAAACTTGCCAATTATTTTTCTACCAAGATCCTTCGAATCGGTTTCGTCCGAATGTGGTAACCAAACCTCGGTTTGTTTTCGATATGATATAATTGCTTCACTTACAATCAACCGTGTTAATATCGTATAATCAAGCATATACCGTAATAGTACTATTGGTGTCCACATTTTTTCTGAAAAATGTTTTCCAAACCAAACATAACAAATTGGATGAAGTCCTTTAGACATTTCGAATGACTCGATACGAGCAAATCCAGTTAGGTCAAAATCCGGTAATGGTCCATTTATCGATACTCTCGTCATTTCGTGCGTCGGATGACCGAATCGCTCAAAATACACAGAACAATCTCCGTATCCAAGAAAACTTCCGGGATAACACGCAACCATATCAACTGAAATAACATCTCTGTGATCGTATTTAGTATTCCACAATCCGCCGTGTCCATATTCGACGCAACTGGATACTATGTCATTGAGAAAATCAAACCGAGTTGGTTTCCACGAATTTTTCTTTCTAGCAAAATGAGCCGCAACTGACGGAACAGTAAAGCAGCTGCTCAATAATTCGTCAGCGTCATCAGTATATTGCAGTGCAAGATTTTTCATTTTTTCGTGAAGAGGATTTGTTCGATAAATAACGCCATTTGGTCTCACAAACTGATCAAATTTCATATCTGATTCGTCGTTAGAACTCTGAAATAACCATACTGACACAGGATCGTTTTTACTTATTTCGTTAATAAAATCAAACATACCTCCCCCAGAATTATCTGGGGGATAACATTTAACAGTTCGATTTCGTGAAAACACTGTTACTGCGTTAGTCCACGCGTGTGCGTTATGATCAATAATTGTAATTGAGGCTCCTTTCGATTTATATTTTGATTCATACAAAATCTCCCCTGTTATCGTCGCTACGGTTATTGGAAATTTTAATATTTTTCCTAAACCAGCTACATCTTTGATAGACGCACCGGTATCTTTAACCATATCTCCCCACGTGTTTATTATTTTACGTCTTTTATCCGTTAGACCGTTTCCACGGGCCGCGTTTGTAAAATGTTCTGTTACTCGTTCAGCCACACAATTTATTTTTGAAAATTTCATCGGTGATAGTTTATCAACGCTGGGTTTTTCATTTATCACATAGATTCCATAAATAACCGCGGTCACAGGATATGCTCGTTCATAATACGGTTTGTCAATGCCAGTCAATAGACCTGGTTTGGAATTTCTACTTAGTACGACAGTTTTTTTATTACCGTGGACAGGATCATATTTGTCACGGATAATCCAATCATCTGTTTCTGTCAACACGACGAATTTTATTCTGAAAAGATACTTGCGATTACCTTGATGAATATCAAAGAGGTAGTTAATGATAATTGCTGCTCGTTTGTCGTTCATCATAGCGTTAATGATATTTTTGTTGCGTATAATCTTGAACGTTGACCAGGCATGAGATGCACCATCTGTGTGAAATTCTTTCTTGGCGTTGTGAATTTTATTAATCAAACCTCTGTTTTTCGGATCAACCAAATCTCGTATCGGTAGGCCAGGAGATATTCTGTCAAGATTAAATCTATTTCCACTTAAGGGTTTTATTCGGGATAATCTATCAAATTCGTTCATATTATATTTCAAACAAATATTTAAATAAAGAATATTATGTATACAATGTCTCAATGCAAATGGCTCATGGTGGGTTCACTAACTCGTTGTAATAAATCTTGCAAAAAGGAATTTTGCGGACAACACATGCAGTGCGTTAACCGTGGAAGCTTAGGACCAATACCATGTCTGCGATGTGGTGCTGGAGTGCGAGGAAAAACAGAATTATGTGGAAAGTGTGGTGGTAAACGATACAGAGAGCTTAAAAGATATTATGACAAAAAAAATAATAATAGTGAAAACGCCATAAAATCCGTGGAGGATTATCTAACTAAGTTTTCAGACAAACAATGATTTAAACAAATAATATTATCATATATGGAGCAAAATGAATTTATCCAACATCCTGTCATCAGGAATTACGAATCAGATATTAATGGTATGATCAGACACTGCAGGTTAAAAAGACTGGTTGGTTATATTACTAATGTTGGTTATCTAATGTTCACATGCGGGGGGGAAAAGAAACATTATCTGTGTCATAGATTTACATATGAGTGTTTCTTCGGAGTGATCAAAGATGGTTTTGTTATTGATCATATTGACGGGGATCCTCAAAACAACTCCTTATCCAACCTTCGTGTTGTCACGCAAAGCATGAACTCTGCACATGGTAATACTGGAAGATGTAAGACAGTTTCCAGAAGGGTAGTAAAGTCCACAAACATAGAAACCGGTGAAGAAATTACATTTCAGTCTATGAGCGCGGCTGCGAAATACTTTAATATTAATCCACATTTGGTACAATTTATTGCAGAAAATATAACCAGATCTACTTTCTCGAAAAAATATAAACAGAAAATCACCTTTCAGTATCAATAATTATCATCTCTACTTCGAATTAGATTTATTTTTTGGGGGGTCAGAAATTATCATTATTATACTACTTATTTTTTGGTTCATGAAGGGAGGTAATCATATACAACATCCAAGGTTTGTGATGCCTACCCGTTTATGATTTCTAACTTACAAAAATATACAGTTCGTGTATTTTTCTGTTCTTGTCGTGAAACATTTAGAACAGTGCAACACGTAGAATATATGTATATTTTATCTAACCTACAGAAAACCGACATGTATATTCCATCTTACTGAGTGCAGAATCCAGCGTCTAGTCTGTATCGATCGTGGGGTTAATTTTAGATCTACAGCACAGCACAGGGATCCTGCGTGCATTTACTCAATTACAGAAATACGTGCATATAGTATTTGGAATTAAAAATCAGTTGCATTTTCCTTGTTCAGTGCAGAAATATAATGCGAGATTGTGTACGTGTGTATTTATGCGTATGTGTGGTTCGAGTAATATCAGCAACTAAATACTCCCCTGACTATGACACAGATTTACGAGTGGGAAATCTCGTAATTATATTTTTCCATTGAACAGTTATACAGAGGATGGAAAATCTCGTAATTGTCATAGGAAGGATGGAAAAATCTAGCAGTTATGTTATAGGAAGGATGGAAAAATCTAGCAGTTATGTTATAGGAAGGATGGAAAAATCTAGCAATTGTCATAGGGAGGATAAAAAAATCTAGCAGTTAGATGATGTGGGGGGGGGAATTCCTTAATTCAGCTTTGTTTGGTGAAAATCTATTATATAAACGTATTTCTTGAATTCAGAATTGTATTATTCGAAATTAGTTCCTTTTCAGCTATATATTAACTTCCGAAACATATAGTGTTAGAAAAATTTGATAGCTCAATCCGTATCATATTGGACTGTGACGTTTGCGGTCCAGGATCGAATCCCATGACTGACAATTGGTCGGGTGGTTATGCATATTAGCGATTTTTATAATTAATTGGGGCACCGCCAGCCTCTCTCCATGAGAAACACCACCCATATATCAACTGGTGGTTGATACATGTTTTGTACCACCCACGGGTTGATTATTTGGTGGGTTCTCAGCGGAGAAAATGGCCTCTTCATTCATTCATTTCATTACATATATTTCAATTCATTCATTGCATACTTAATGAACCTGCTAAAAGACTCGAATAGAGGTTCATTCATAATATATGTTTGTGCTGTCCTTAATTCATTCATTGCATACTTAATGAACCTGCTAAAAGACTCGAATAGAGGTTCACATTTCATAATATATGTTTGTGCCGTCCTTGAAACATCCGGACGAACTCGCTAAACACTCGCTAGGGGTTCTAAAGGGATAATGTTTTTTTTATTTTAAAGATTTATATACTAAATAATGAACCATGAAAATATCAATGATGTAATTGTTGCTATTAAAAAATTGAAAAAAGATGGAGTTAATATATCTAATGAACTAAATCCTGAAAAAATAGTTTCTGATTTTGAGATTTTACAAGAACGTAAAATCCAAGGAATACACACACTATCATCTGAATACAAGCTCATGAAACGGATTCAGGCGGCAATGTTTCAGTCGCTAGCTACCGTAGAAGATAATCAGGTGAAGGAATTCATTCCTCTCTCTGCCGCAGTAGAAAAAATTAGATCGTTGTTATCCCACGAGTACGAGGAAAAGAAAACAATTAGTACTCGCATAAGACTATTGAGAAAAATTATGTTAGCGAGCAACCCCGTCCAAAGTAATAATTCTGGTGAAAATAATTTGCTCTGACCACGTGCAGATTATATTTATTTCTGAGATTATATTTTTTCTGAGATTATATTTATTTCTGAGATTATTTTTTTTCCTGAAATTATATTTATTTCTGAAATTATATTTTTTCTGAAAATATATTTATTTCTGAAATTATATTTATTTCTGAAATTATATTTTTTCTGAAATTATATTTATTTTGTAATTATATTTATTTTGTAATTTTGATGGGTTAGTTGGTACTTAGATTTATGCAAATCAATCAAATTTGTAATTCTGATGGGTTAGTTGGTACTTAGATTTATGTGAAATGATCAAATTTGTAATTTTGATGGGTTAGTTGGTACTTAGATTTATGCAAATCAATCAAATTTGTAATTTTGATGGGTTAGTTGGTACTTAGATTTATTATTTTTTCTGAATTATTATTTATTTATTCTGAATTATTATTTATTTCTGAATTATTATTTATTTCTGAATTATTATTTATTTATTCTGAATTATTATTTATTTATTCTGAATTATTATTTATTTACGTAAAATGATCAAATTTATAACTGATGGGTTAGTTGGTACTTAGATTTATGCAAATCGATCAAATTTATAACTGATGGGCTAGTTGGTACTTAGATTTATGCAAATCGATCAAATTTATAACTCTGATGGGTTAGTTGGTACTTAGATTTATGCAAATCGATCAAATTTATAACTCTGATGGGCTAGTTGGTACTTAGATTTATGCAAATCGATCAAATTTATAACTCTGATGGGCTAGTTGGTACTCAGATTTATGCAAATCAATCAAATTTGTAATTTTGATGGGTTAGTTGGTACTCAGATTTATGCAAATCAATCAAATTTATAACTCTGATGGGTTAGTTGGTACTCAGATTTATGCAAATCAATCAAATTTGTAATTTTGATGGGTTAGTTGGTACTCAGATTTATGCAAATCAATCATATTTGTAATTTTGATGGGTTAGTTGGTACTCAGATTTATTATTTATTCTGTATTTGATGTGTTAGTTGATGACTCAGATTTATTATTTATTATTATTTATTTTGAACTATTATTTATTTCTGAAATTGATGGACTAGTTGGTACTCAGATTTATTATTTATTTATAACTCTGATGGGCTAGTTGGTACTTAGAATCGAAGATTCTTATTTACGTAAAATGATCAGATTTATAACTCTGATGGGCTAGTTAGTGCTTAGATTTATTTCTGAATTATTATTATTTATTTCTGAATTATTATTATTTATTTCTGAATTATTATTTATTTCTGAATTATTATTATTTATTTATAATTCTGATGGGTTAGTTGGTACTTAGATTTATGCAAATCAATCAAATTTATAACTCTGATGGGTTAGTTGGTACTTAGAATCGAAGATTCTTATTTATGTAAAATGATCAAATTTATAACTCTGGTGGGCTAGTTGGTACTTAGAATCGAAGATTCTTATTTATGTAAAATGATCAAATTTATAACTCTGATGGGCTAGTTGGTACTTAGATTTATTATTTATTCTGAATTTGATGTGTTAGTTGATGACTCAGATTTATGTGAAATGATCAAATTTTCAGAAAAAAAAAATAAAATATTCAAAAAAGATGAATTTTTAAACACAATTACCTCATCAGATATATTTTGCACCAATATTTTTATTTATTAATTATTTTTTTAAGTTGATCAACTTTAATACAGAAGTGTGCATAATTTAGAATCTGATCTCTGTCACAAATGATCTCGATAATATGTTCTCGACGGAGTTCATCTAACTGTTCTTGTGTTAATAAGAAATCCTCGCTTCCGTATTCATCAATAACTAAATTAACGTTAAATTGTTCTGTGTTTTGTGAAAACGCTGTTCTGATGGCGTTTTCAAGTGCTTCTTTGTCATGTATAAAAACCCTCATGTTCTGGTACATTATATAATATTTATTGGATTAATTTAGAATCGAAGATTCTTGATCAAAGATCTACGATTTTACATATAAATTTATCACAAGCTCTTCTCCACGTAGGTCAATTAAGCGATTAAGGTTGTCTGTGAGTTTGAAATTTATTCGTGACAAATACTGATTATGCGTGCGTAAATAAACAGGATTGGTTGGTACTTGCACGATCAAATCCCCAGGGCCCAGGGTGAACTTGTGGTGTAAATGTATATAAAATATATCCTTGTTGAGCTTGATTTGATTTTCCAAGATCTATTTGATAACTGCCTTCTATTACGTCACAAACTAGATTAACCGCGATTGTCGATGTTATATTAACGATTCCCGGAGATACGTGTCTTCCACCGCTGAGTGGATCATTATTATATCTAAGAACAGTTACTGGTGGGGCTATTTTTCTCCATGCATCGAGTATTTCAGAAAAGTTTTTGTTGATAATATCGTTGAGTGATCTTATCAATTGGCCGGTTTCAAATCCTGGTAGTGTAAAATTTAATAATTCTGCTTCAGTTATTTTATAATGATCAATATATGCTTGTTTGATACTATTTCTTTCTCCCACATCTATATGATAATCAGCATTTATTACCTCAATAATGTCCCGATTAAATTTTTTAAGATCTAATACAATTTGATTTAAATGTTTTATCGTTGCAATGATCTGATGTCTTAGATCGTCATTAGGATACTCCAGGATATAGTTTTTAAACAACTGTGCTAGTGTCGTTAATGTAGTTGTGTATTCAGTTTTAATTTTGCTAGCTTCTGATCTGAAACTTCTTTCATAAACGATAATAGTTGAAGTTTTCACATCAAAATCATAGATAGAAAATGGTGTCATAGGATATCTTTTACCATCTTTCGAAATGTAAGGCCTATTAGTCCATGGATACGAACCTCGGTATTCTGGAGTTGTTACAAACCTGGCTTCATCAGTAAGAAATTCAATTAATTTTGGTTCTGGTGGTCCTTCATATACCAGGGGAACATCAGGCCAACCTAGTACGGATCTGATTGAAGATTGATAAATATCAACGGCATAATCAGGAGAATGTATCTCTACCGTCGAGGACAGCGTCGGCTCATGAATATTAATCGATATTTTTGCTTCCTTTCCTGTTATTGATTTTATTCTACGTTGAAATTCATCATTGATCTCCTCGATCTCATAACTACCAGTGGGTATTCCAACATCTATCCAGTCAGGAGTACCATCTGGTTTGTTTTTATTAGCAAATACGAGCGAATTATTTGCTGGTGTACCATTAAATGATTTTGATTTGATATTTGGCCAGCTGTAATATACCCGTAATTGCGCTAGTGCAATTTCATTAGCGTGAATTGCAGTTGGAAAATTGATATTAAATTCAGGATTAATTGAGCTTACCGAGATCATCGTTGTCTTGTGCGGGGTTGTGTTAGTCACGATCTGCTGGAGTAATTCCATCATTATTAATACTTGTATCTTTAATACCGATACCTTCGTCGTATATTTTAGTTATCATTGAAAACTCGAAATCAGATATAATTCCATCACTGAGACTTGCTGATAACAATGAGGATAATTTCGAGTATGCTACCGTCGCTGTGTGTAATTTTATTATGTAATAGGATAATTTTTCGTTCGTGCAAGTACATATTTTTTTTGCAATGATATTAAGTACACCTGCAATCGTTGCTGCTGCACAAACAGAAATAGTCACAGCTACTGGTGCCATTATTGTTACCGTGGATAATATTCCAGCTCCAGCAACAACAGCGGATACTGAATAAACAATCACATCGACGATAACTAATCGTCGTCGATATTTTTTTACTTTTACAGTATATTGTTCGACTTGATCTTTTAGCGCTGCCTGCCATTCACGCGCTTGATTGTACCTGTATTGTGCACCGTCCATATATTTTTATGCAGTAACCAATTGAGGTGTTTTAGCTACAAATTCCAAACACCATCAGTAAGATGTTGCGGTTAATTTCTTATCAGCTGCTTCCAGGATAAATATTTCTTCAGTTCCGTTATTTAATATAACAAATGCAACCCCGGAAAACCTGTTGGTGGAATGACGCCATGGATAGGTTGTGAAGATCTCAAATCGCGCAGCACTGAACACGGACAACCTGTACACGCCAGTGACTGTTGCGGTATATTTGATTGTATTATTTTGCTGCGACCATGTTGCGAATCCCGATGATACTGTGTATACGATGTTTGTGATATGTCCGGGAGTTATTCCGGCTGGGATTTTAATCAGACTGGTTTTATTGACGATCTCAGGAATCCCCGCTACGATGTCTTGCTGTGTTTGTTTAATCGTGTCTAGGTTAGTTTTGATATCAACGAGTTTCATGTCAATGGCGTGTGGAGTGCCGAAGAATTTATCTATGGCATCATCGGTTTTTTGAAAATTTCTTTGAAATCTTCCAAAAGCGCCCGCGTGAACATCATACTCGGCCCGTAACGTGGATAATTTACCATCAACGGTGTCGACGTATTTTTTTGTTGCTGCGTCTTCGTCGGATGTTGGATCTCTTAAAACTACTATTTTGTTTCCGTTCATGCTAAGTTCACTTGTCATTATGTCACCGGTATTTTTTACGTGATTAGCAACACTTTTTGCAATTTCATCTCTGATGGTTTTAAGTGACATACTTGAATCCCTGATTTTGCCGCTGTCAGTAAACACAGGAATATTATCCGTAACTGCACCGAGTACTCGTCGAATTATATCATTCCATTTGATATTGCTTGTTTTTAGTTTACCATGTCGATCTTGAAAAATAACAACCTCATCTGGGTCAACTCCAGCCAGGTTCATAACGTCAGCGAGGTCATCCTTAGTCGCATACTTTGACAAATCAACATCGCCGGATTTTCTCTTAACGCGTGAAGAAGATCTTCCATAAATATCAACCATTATAATAAGACCTGTTGTTTAAAATGCTTTACGCACAACGAATCGGTTGCTTGTATAATCATGCACGACTTTATGTGGTGGTTTGGATGATTTTGATACAGCATTAAGTACATTAATTACTTCACGGCCACATATTGGCGGATCTGTCATTATTTGTGTGGGTAACGTTGAATACCAAACTCCGGTTGCTGCGTGGAGTGGTGCAACATACTTGATAAATTCAACAGGTGGAGCTAACCCGTGTGAATCAAAATAAACGATTCCACGTGGGTCAACCGCGTATGATACCCAGTGAGTACCAGGTCCAGAACGTTCATCGAGATTAATAATACCTGTTTCGAGTTTGTTTGGTTGTTTTGGTAATTGATCTCGCATGAAAACACCTCTGAAGTTTTTTATTTTTAATCGTTTAGCAGCATCAAGTAAATCAAAATTTGATGCTGGAACGTCTAACGTGGAAGCCTCAGACCCTTTCCCCAACGAGATCCTGGCAATCTTAAGCCGCGTCCCTTTTTTTTGTATCCATTTCCTGTTGCTTTCTTTAGAGCCATTCCAGCAGCTGTTCCAACAGCACCTAACGCGGCTGCTTTTGCTACGGCTGGCGCGGCAGCAGCTATTAATGCTGGTATAGCCGCGAGAAGTGGAAAAATACCACCTGTTTTAATTGAGTCCTTAATGGCACCCGCAGAGAGATTGAGTTTGACGCCTGTTTTTGATTGTTTAGCGCCATTGAAATGTTTAAGCTGGCGTTCTGATAATGATAGTTTATTTTGACCACCCGTGATCTGATCTCGTTTTAGTGATATTTTCATTCCACAGTTTTTTGCTGAATTTGATTGAAGGTTTTTAATCTGACCAGGAGTCAGACTGACACTAACGTGATGATATGGCATTTTATGATAAATACTTACCACGCTCCAAATAATAATTGAAGATTTTCCACTGGTGCATCAACGACCCTCATTCGACCACTACCACCTTCAAGTAACATGGCTTTATCGCTAAGTATAACCGCGATTGCTCTGTAATCAACACCACCTGTATTTAATGTTGCTTTAAGATGTATATCAATGACAGATTGTTTTGATAGATCAAGATGCTCCAGTGAAAAATAATAAATCGGATACAACGTCCTGAAATCATATTGTGATATTTGCAACCCAGTATCTACATTTTGATCATGTCCCATGAATGACATCAAACGATGATATGCACGTCCTATGTGATTTAGTGCATAATTTAGTTGTATATTCTCTGTTGGTTCTTGTTGTCCGTTTATCCGCAAGGAAATATTTGTAAGACCTAGTTGGTCAAATATCATATGAGAGTGAACTTGATTACCTAAACGATTATGGTTTTGAAACGCAATAAAAATATGCCGTGGTGCAGAAACACCTTGTTGTGATGCTATATGCCATGTAAACTGACCGTTAACGTTAGTTTGCATACTATCTGTGTTTGTTGTTAACCAAGACAACAAGGATTTACCACCTGTGTCCATGAAAGAAATTAATTTCTGTTCTTCTGCGATCGTTGGAGTCATTACCGGCATCCACAGTGAAAGTTTCGATAATACTACTTTACCAGCATCATCAGCGGGTCTCCACAGAGCATCATTATCATCACCCTTTCTTACAAGAACAACCGTGTGTCTAGCTCCAAATATAACCTTTTTAACATTCCTACAAAATCCAAAAATATGCGATAGTGGAATTGTACATGAAAATCTTCTATTGTCTCCTAGCAACATATTTCTACGCGCTGCAAATCCCAAGTTGAAATTTTCACTAGAACCATGAACCACCGGCCCCACATCGGCATCCGCGTTATTGGCAAAATTTCTTGGTCGTCTTATATTATACGGATCGCTTTCAGGGTTATTAGAATTATCTTTCACAAACATCATTGTGGGACCTGCTGATCTTGTATAATCATCAGAATATCTTGCCAGCCCTATTATTGTTGTATCAACGTCTACATCCTTCTCAATCGATTCAATATTTTTTCCATCAATCATATACGTGGCGCTATCAAATAATGCCATGATCCCGTTGTTGACGAAACCAACTTTTACTGGATCTAAGTAATTAGTATTATCCGTTTTTATGATTGTACCTTCTACCTCAATTAAAGCCTCAGCGGGTAGAAAATATCTACTTGTGTCATGAACTTGTAGTTCAATTCTTCCATGTTGATCTGGTGTTCGTGCGTCATAAGAATAAAACTGATAATCACGTACCGATTCATCTTTAAGGACAGGTGCTTCCATGTCAAATGCTGTGTCGGATACGCGCTTGAACATTTTATTATAATTATTTTCGTCTAACACGTTGATTACCGCGTTCGTAAAGTTCCACCTCGGGAAGTTCCACTTCCTGATATCAAACTTGAAATATTATTTCTCGATTCACCGAGTCCCCGATCTGCTAACACTGCTAGTTTTTGATTTGCAGCTTGATTTATTATTTTACTCACGTCTGCGGGCATAATTTCAGTACTTGCCAGTTTTACTGGTGTTGTTGTTTTCGTCTTATTAATCGTGCTAGTCTATCTTTGATCGCCAAGAATGCCTTCCCAGCAACATTGATAATTGCACCAGGAGCTTTTTCACGAACAATATCAATAGCTTTCATCGATAATTGTTTTGCAATAGGCGCTGCTTTTGGGGCTAACCTTGTAAATAATCCCTGAATAACATCACCAAGTCCATCTCCGTAAATAACCCTATAGATTGGTAATCGTGAGTTCACCGCTCTGACCGATATGGATTTACGATGATTATTGTGTATGATCATCTTATTTTATTTACCATTTATCTAATCGCGGTGACTAATCATCAACGAGCTCGTCAATAAGCTCTCGGTAAACGCCAATATCCATTATACCACCTTGAAATAATTGCCGACAAATATCAGCTGCTTCATTGGTTATTTCTGGTGAATTATTTCCCGCACGTTTTCCTCCTATAAGAACTTCTAACCGTGATACATCATTGAGGATATTATCAGGACAAACAAAATTATTTTCCAAACCACTGCCAGTAGCTCCTTCTTCTGCTGTTTTCTTAAATAGTCTTAAGGGTGATCTTTCTTCTTTTAATTTTTTAAGATACATCTCTTTAAGTTTCGGCGAAGAAGACTGTTGTTGTTCTATTTGTCGCAGAGGTGGAGAAGATTGTTGTTGTTCTATTTGTTGCAGAGGTGGAGGAAGTTGATACTGGGCGAGTTGTTCTCGTTGTTTCAGGCTCTTTCTATAAAGTCTTTTTACTTCTTCATGAAGACTTTCGTATTCTGGACCTCTAGCTTGTTTTTTGTTGTAATATACGCGATATATCCATTTAATAAAATTATCATCATTTACTTTTTCATGACCAGTTTTTAAAATACTAGATTTATTAAATATACCAGATAATATCATTTTAGGTAAATTTTTTTCTTCAGTATTTCTAATGTCTTCAACAATTCCTTTGTTAAATCTTGCAATCAATTCTAAGTTTTCTTCTACTGGTTTGGGTTCAGATGCAAGTTCTTTTCTCACGTCGGCGACTTCAGTACGAAGTTTTCCAATACCTTCAAATATTTCTTCACTGACATGTGGAGGTTGAGCTGCAGCTATTTCCCTGGCTATGTCAGGTGGAAGATCTCGTAAAATCTTCTTTGTTTTTTTAGTTCTCGCTGCTATTTTTTCGGTTTGTTCTGCTGTTTGTTTTGATACTGGAAGAAGATCTTCCGTGATGATTGTTGTAACTTTCTCAGTAGCTGCAGTAACGGGTTTAAACAGTTTTTTAGTGTCTTCTTCGTACTCAATTTGTGCTTCTTGCTGCGCTTGTAGATTTTTTCTAAATGAATCTCTAACAGGAAGAAATTTTTTGATTGCTTCTAATCGTTCTCGAGCTATTCTTGCAGTATGAGATTCCGGATGTACCATTTTATTATAACATAATGATTTAATTATTATAGCAGCAGAGGGGGCTCGTCTACAATTATTTTGGGGACAAACAATAATCGTAGACGTGGTATTTGACCTCTATGAAGTGTCATTATTTTTTTGGTCCAAACACAAGGTGACCATTCCCTTAAGTGGTCTGTTCCCCCCCTCTGCTGCTATGGGTGACTCAATTAGTTACAAATGATAAAGTAATCTTACTTGATGCCCTTCAATATGTACATGTAAAATACAAGCGAATAATATTTTCACACACACGCATTCAGACATACACTCATTCACACGCACACACATTCTTGTATTTGGTTAATGTTGAGGACTCGCATATGGAACTGCATACTGAGGACATTTGTACTGGTGATGTTAGAGTGAAAAGAAATACTGTTTGAGGCAGTACATTAATAGCAAATGGTGATGTATCAAGGAGGGAACTGTATTATCATTTCTAATGAATATGAAATTTAACAATGCAGGCAAGGCCGCACAGGTTTACACAAATATTCTGTATGATCCATGCAAACTAAGGATGCACACTATTTGACACAATCATGGAGACCATGGATATTGGTACATTATGACCAACAAGGACATGCTTGCATATCTAGTCCAGTCTTAACAATCAATATGACCGCTCAGGTGGCCTAGTTGTTAGAGTGTCCACCTCTGATGCATGATGCTGCAGGTGTGAACTAGGTATGAGTCATAACAAAGACATGAAAATGGTACTAACAGCTGCCTTGCTAGGCGCTCAGCATTAAGAGGTTAGTGTCAGGACATCATGCTCCATGTCTGCAGTGTGATTCCCCAGTGCTCAACATCACTATAAACTGCCACACTGCAGATGTCGTAGCGATATGACTGAAAGATTGTTAAAGGTACGTTAAAGTCAAATCCGAATCCAAATCACATACTAGTAATTGTAACTGTAACTGTAAGTAACTGTAACCTTCATAAGGGTTTCACCTACAACTGTTCTTTAGAGCAATTATATTATTATTGGAATATATATCTTGTTGTTATTGACTGACTGATGAATTTATTGATTGACTGATTGTCCTGCAATTAGACTTTAGTATGACATAACACACTTCAGACTAATCCACCACTTTGGAGATCATATTGTAATAAATTTGGAGTGTGCATATTTGGTTATAGCGCCCCATTTTAAGGAATTCTTAGATTTCTGTGATTACTTGTTCGATTATTGGAACTCGATGCAATAGAAATATTCCTTAGCCTGAAATAATTAGCCAATTAGTCATGGAGTGAAGTGTTAGTGAGTTTCCATGATGCCATGGTTGACTTTTAGTGAATTCAGGTCAAAACCGCATGAGTGTCCCTGGAGTAATATAGTTCCTATTAAAACCTAATGGTGTACATTGGTGGTGTGACTGCAGTGGCAGTATTCATGGTAGGAGATCAGTAAATTCCACAAAAGAATAAACAAAAATGGACTTGGCAGATACCATTTGTGTCTCCATTGTGGCAAATGTGATGTAGTTGTACTGGCGAAATGTGTCTTGAAACCATGAATTGATTGGCCTATGGTGGCACAGTAAAAATAGTTCACTGTGTTAGAGGATAGTTGTATAGTTTTTATGGCATGGACTGCTGACAATACAGAAAGTTGATGAAGAGAAACCATGCAGATGTGAGGTTGATAGATATTTGGCATATTTTGAGATCTGCTTTCTTGCATTGATTAGTGAAAAATTTATGTATATAATGGACAGGTTGGGATTTCTGATTTACAACTGAAGTTGTATAGAAATCTTTGGAAATTTGAGTAAACTTATGACTCCAAGCAGAATTGTGCCAGGGTTTGACACTGCTCGGTCAAGCAAATACCCCAGGCTTGTAACAATACTATTTGGCTGGATTTGAGCATTTATGGCAAGAAACTCATCTTATTGGCAATGACTATTCACTTTTTGACAAACTAGAGTAATATCATTGTTGCATAATATGCATACAAATCTTCTCTCTCTATCTCTTGGGCATGTGCAGATGCAATGTTGAAAGAAAGAATGAATGCTTGTGTTACCCATATTGTGTATTTCATGGAGACTTTGTATTTTTCAAGTCACTTTGAATAAATCGATGATGCATACTACATTATTTCTGCTGCAATCTGTATAGTGTTTTATCTCAACCTCAACACAAAGAATAATGGTAGACTATAAACATAGATAACAACAACAACTTAACTATGTTAACTGAATTGAAACCTCCTAAATAGCTATAAAGTTTAGTAATTGCAGAAGTGAAGATCAGAGTTCTATGAGAGTACATATATGTATAGAGTTAGTGGATGGGGATAATTTTCTAATATTTTTTACAAACAGTTTATCTTGTTTTATTGTTTTGGAGCCATGAATGAACAAGAATATACTTTAATGGTACAACACTCTCTTGGTTCACCTTCCAAATCACTTAGTTTATACATTTACTAATTCAAGGTACCACATAAAGGTGTTTTGTATTGCTGATTGGAAGTTTTAAACAGGTTTTTTTCCCATGTTGCCTTCTGTATAAAACATACTGAAAAAAAATACTAAATGAGTAAGAATATTACATTATAATTGTGGGGGTGTAGTGGTTGTCTAGGGGTGGGGTTCTTCTTATAGACTTTAACGAATTATGAGAAGTTCCCCTGGTCCTTATTCAGAAGGTTAATTCTGGACACTATATTATTTATTGACTAAATATATTTATGGCTACGAGCCCCCAGTCAGCAATGCCGACAGTTAAAAGAAATACAAAGATGAAATTTAAACAATAACAATTTAATAAATGAAATTTAAAAGAATTTAAAGTAATCAATGTCTCTCTTTCACCCAATGATCCCTTTGATCATCATTTGAGTTCACAGTGTGAGGAGATTTTTCCCTTCTTGAGTGCTACTCATCTAAATCTCTTCGTTCCCTTGTCTTTCTCTCCTTTCGTGATCTCCACTTCCGCTTCCTCTTCTATAATCCTTGTTCCTTGCCGTTATCTTGACTTCCGGTTCCTCTTCTAGTATCCGGAACCCTTGACGGTGTCCCTTGAGGTCACCCGAAATTCACTCGGTATCTCTCACCATCACCCGAAATTCTCTGAACTTCTCTCGTCCCCCGAAATTCTCTGAAATTCTTTCGTCCCCCGAAAGCTTCCTGTTGAAAGGTATAATGCATTAGCATAGGGTTATAAAAATCTTCCCTCACACTACGTCACTGAACTGAACCATCAGTTTAAGGCGGGACATTTGGGTCGCGCATGCGCACACATCGAAATTCCCATACACTTCCGCCGCTTACAAAAATGGCGCCATAACACAATCACACAAAGGATTCAAATATCTACATACTGAGCCCTATCAGTATATACATACAAAATATTTCAAATATGATTGTACTAAAATATTACTACGATTAGTAATATGACTATCTATATATTTATATATATTTATATATATTTCCTACACAAGCGTACCAAATCCACAATATTCACATTCAAATGGTGATAAACGGCAATCCGTTACTCAATGGCAAAATCTATCATTACGTAAACAAATTTCTTGTCTACCAAAATATAACTACGCAAAGAATTACAATATTAATTCTTATGGCGGCCAGCGAGCAATACAATTCTTCACAAATACAAATCGTCCTTTCAAAAGGGCGTAAACGTAATAATCCACGAAATAATATGCACACATATTACTAGCGAAAGAAGAGAACATTTTCGCCTCACAAATAAGGTGTACATAGTAACATTATGAATAATGATGCAACGAATCAACATCGTAATCAATCGTAAACAAAAGTACTAGCTAAAGTCATGAAAAAAATGCAAAATATTAAGGTCATAATTAACTATTCATACTTCAATACAAGTAAAATGTATACATACGACAAATTCTCTTCAATTAACAGCAGTCGTATCAAGCAGAATCAACGTAACATCAAACTTACCTGATCGAAGCTATTTCATGAATTTCCTAAATTCCGCCAATTTTTACGAATGGCTAACAGAGTGTGTGTCACTGCGACTCTTAAACACCAACTGACGAATTTCAGGCTTGTACAAGTCTTATGCCAGTTTCTCGAATCAAGTCCCACCTACAACGCATCCCGATTGGATGGCGACGGACTCTGGTCATTTGATCGAACTGTCAATCATAAAAATGTCAGTCTGTGTGTCCCCATGTACTGTCCAGCCTACCATTGTCGGCTTCCGGCTCTTTGAAGTTGTCTACGTCACGTGTTCCCATGTACAAAGATTCCTGCCAGATTTTCCACTCAAGAGCTCAAACAAAGACTGGGTTACGTAAGAGGATTAGCCAACTTAGGTACTTGGAAAAACAAAGCTTACCTGGCTCCACTTACAGACTTATAAATACATGTATAATACAAGGGGTTGGGGTAAAACATCACAATAATGCTGCTCTAAATAAATGTTCTTTCAAGTTATAAATACAAGTTGGTCTAGTAGAACATCCTGAGCGTTTTAGCTATTGTTAAAAGCCTCTTTAAATTTGGGAAAGCAATATAGATTGACGCTTTGTTTTTACATTTTGTGTGTTGTTTTAATAAGACTTCTTTTACAACAGAACTATTGATAAAAATATAATTCATGATTTGTTAAGCATAGTCATCAAATCACCGACTGAAGCAAGTATATACAGTACATTTAAAAGGACATTGAATGCATTTGACAGTTTATGATTGCTTGCATGTGAAGTCACAGGGATTGACCATCTTGATGATAAATGTTTGACCTCTTTATAAATATATTTATCTTTCTATATATTTAATGAAGTTCTGTGTGTGTAACTGCCAAATTTCGGTTAGTGACAATTTGATCTCAACAGGATTTTTCACTTGATTCACATCTGTTCTCTCTTGTTTGAATACTAAAATAGGCAAATGATGAAATAGGTGCGGATATAGCTCTTTTATTATAATCATAAAATACATGTTGCATATCAAGGATGTCTTTTCGTTATCTTTGTGTAAAGTCTCACCGCAAACAGGATGTTTTAACTTTACAGATGGGTCAGATAATTAGGAAATTTTGGTACAACTCTACAAAGAATTAATTCGTATTTCCAGTAGGATTTTGATTCGCGCATGTCATAGATATATTTACCTGTATTGGACATGTATGTTATGAATGTTCATGAGTTTCCCAATGCTATTGTCTCACATGCATAAAATATTATTGAAAAATACCAGGGACTGTTATATGCAACAACTTATCTTCTTATAGTTTAGCTAAGTATTTGTCGCTTGGATCTAAAGGGAGATAATATGTTTTTGCAATGTGTAATTTGATAGTAGAGATCTCTGTACAAGATTTTGACCAGGCAATCAAGTACATGGTGTCAGGACTGTGTGTCGCCAGCTTTGGAAGAAAGTTGCACTCCAAAATCACGAGCAAGTACCAGTTGTGTAAATGGTGACCTTCCTACAAATCATGATTTTATGTTATTCTAGGCTAAAATAGTTGGGAGAAGCAACATTTTACCATTTTTCCAACCGAGGATGTCCTTGGTACATTGGTGTATAATCTCATGAATGTCCTTGGTTTACACCAAATACAAATGCACACATTCACACTCACACAGACACACACATTCACACACACACACACACACAAAATATATAAAAACAGCTATTCACAGCATAAATGCTACATCGCTGCAGAAATGAAAATAAAGCACAGGAGGTGGGTGATGTAACACGTACTTTAATAAGTACACCACTTTTTATGATTTCATCCATCTAACACACCTGTTATCAAAGGAAGAGATGCTTGGAGCTGATTTAATATCATGTGGAATGTGATTCCAAACAAGCACACCTGAAAATTGAAAGCTATTTTTGAATTGCTCCTTTTTGAGCTTGGGTACTGTGAAAAGTTTGTCCTTTTAATGATCTTAAATTTGGGGTAGCAGTATATACTCTTTCTAGGAAAATGATGTTTTGGTAAGTGGGGACAGATTTTGGTAAGTTGGGGCAAATTTTGTCAACAGCTTTTTTGTGTAAGTAATAATTTTTGTACATGCCTTTTTGTTTATATTTTTTTCTCATATTTGTAGCAATTATGTTTCCCCAAATTAAATTATATTAGTCAAAATTAATAAAGAATAGAATACATGTACAGTGATTGTGGTTATTTTTCTTTAAATTGTTCTGAAACTGGACCTTGTAAACTAGTCTTTTTGTACACACCTGTTATGAGAGTCCACCTGTCTTAGACCATTTTTTGTGGCAGCAATGGGCAGTCTCTCGTAACAGTTTTACTGTAGCAAAAAGTTATGTGGTGACCCAGCCAGATTGATGATCAAAGGTCTTCAAAGGTGCATGTTTATTAACAAGTTCAAAAAATAGTTCAGATCAAATGCTGAAAATGTCTTCAGTATCATCAAAAAGTTTGATAGGGTATTTACTCTAAATCCGTTAAGAAATTTTCATTATTGAAAGTTTTAAAAGACATGTATGTGATAGAACATTATTTTCTCACACATTGTTGTAGTTTTCTTTTGAGAAAATCGCAGAATGATTGCTGTGTATACTGCGTATTAGCTTGTGTGTGCATGATCACTTAAACCCAGGAATAGAAATTCTTGAAATATTTTCTTTAGTATTTGTGTATATATGGTCTATATATGTTTTTTTAAATTGGATGCTACCCTAGTAGGTTCATTGACTAATTGCGAAATCCTTAAAGGTTCAACAAAATCCAACCAATGATTCTTTATTTGTTCATTTAGGAGGTCCCTACTTATGTCACCTAATATGAAAATTTCTTTGTCTTCATTTATAACTTTATTTGAAATTCAAAATCTTCATTCCAGTTAACATTTGAAGATGGATACCTATACAGTACATACATAAATCCCACTAGATAGGGTTTTGGGTTTTCCTGGCATGATCTGAATCCATATTGATTCAACTTTTTTGGATTCAGGATACATCCTTCCTTTGTAAACTGTACCATTTTTTACTTATGCTAGGAGTCCCCCATCTCCTGCCTTTCTGTCTCTGTGAACAGGTATGCCATATCCATCAACGCAGAGAAAAAAATGAGTTTCACTTTCAGTCAGTTTTGTTTCTGATATGGCAAGCAACTGTACATTGTTATCCAGAGAAGTTAACATGAGTTTAACTTGATCTATTTTGCCTCTGATGCCTTGAATATTTATATGAACAATATTGACACTTTTTCCTGAAAATTCCCAAATTCATAACTGTGACAGTAACAGGATTAAAATGACTATTTTGGGCACTCAAGGAAATATAACTATTTCTGCAGAGATTTACTTTATGTGTTTTAGTTCTACATGCATTAACATTGATTGGACTGCTGTCATTTTTATCTTTTTTTGCCATCTTTGGACCATTCTCAAGCATAGTTCATTTCTTTCTTCTGTTTAATGTATTATTTAAAATATTTACAGTCAGCTTGTTCCTGGTATAAATGCTAATTGTGTTGTCTTTACTGCTAAAGGAAACATATCTGCAGGTTCTGGTGGCCTAGTGGTTAGAGCATCTGCCTTGGATGCGGAAGGTCGCAGGATCGAACCCTGGACAACTTATAAAAATGGTACTAATAGCTGCCTCGCTAGGTGCTCAGTGTTAAAGAGGTTAGTGTTAGGACTGGTCGGTCTGGTGTTGTGATACTCTAGTTGGATGGGACATCATGCTATATGTCTGGGGCATGATGCCCCAGTGCCCCAGTGCTAGACATCGTTATAAACTGCCACACTGCAGACATCGTAGCGATATTACTAAAATTTGTTTAAAGCTACATTAAAAGTCCAAAACACACAAACACATATTTACAGGTAGATTTGTTGCATTCATGACATACAGAAGTTAACATGCTGAATTTTTTATATAAGTAAGGTCTGGATTTACCAGACATCCAATGGGAAATGATCAGTTGGGATAAAGCTATATGCACTACTGATGCAAACAACGGCAACTCTGTCATTACCTGTATCCTATTGATCAGAGTTATGAGGTTTAGGGTTGTGGCCTATCTCAGAACATACCCAGTATCTAATATTCCTTACCCCTATGCCTACAGTCAGAGACCGTATGATTTATTTCACCACACAATTACTTCTTTGATTTGCCCTGAAATGTCCATAATATTGGAACTGTTTACTTTTGTTCACAAATATTTGACTTTATTGTGAGTTTCTAATTTTTTGTCTGAAAGTGACATCACTGTAATTGTTTACAATTTTGTTGACTTCTTTTATGTTTTTGACAAGTTCTATTCCTTCATGTGAAAGGTGAATTAAGTCATTTTTTACCATAAAGACTTTTGTCTATATAGCCGTCTTTGGTAATGAAATCCTGGTAGGTGTAGACCAGTTTACATTTCCATTGTTGTAATAGTCTTTGAATGGATTCATTTGTATCCCAAGCATCACAATCTTCACTTGGTGCCAATTGACACAGAACTTTTTCATACTTAGGATTTTGAGTGTATGGCTCAGAATTTGATTATTTATTTCTTCGGTCAGTTCCAAATCATGATCTCTTTGTCCTGCATTCCTCCAACATACATAACAATGGTAGAATTTAAATGTTTCTAAGGTTATATAATTAATCACAGCAGGTATTGTTCGTACAGTAGCACCTGATACTGCACAGTTTTTGACATTTTTTTTCAATCCTGTGACTTTTACTTGATGTTGAATGGAGGAACCTTATGTGAGTACATTGTGACATTTACTTGATGTTGAATGGAGTAGCCTTATGTGAGTACATTGTGACATTTACTGGATGTTGAATGGAGGAGCTTATGTGAGTACATTGTGACATTTACTTGATGTTGAATGGAGGAGCCTTATTTGAGTAAATTGTGACATTTACTTGATGTTGAATGGAGGAGCCTTACATGAGTACATTGTTCTTTGGTACTTGAGGTTCTGCTTTGTAAATGAGACAGATTGTGGTGGATGTTTGGACACACTCTGTGTTTTGCTTACATTGGCATGAGGCACATCTTCCTGTATACTGGCAACATTATAGAATTGTGTACTGACTTTGTAATGGGTACAGTCTGTATATGAATCATTTATACATTGTCTCAAAACAAAAATAAAGTTTCATAAGCCTTTTTATTGACTGCCATGCACATTGCATTCAAATGCATAATTTAGAATATATATTTTTCAGCAATATGCATGACAAGTGCATCTTAACCTATGATTTATAATCCATGAATGTAGATTCTACAACAGAGATGAAATCCATTGGCAATTTAATTGTTAATTTCTTTTATTAAAAACAGTCCTGGATATAAATCATATACATATTTCATAGAGAGGGGCATATTTTGTCTATATAGGTTTCATCTGGATTTGAGTATGGACCAAAAGTGACTCTTACAGTACCTACCCCATTCCCACATCACCATGTGATTTTTATTGTGAATATATATCACTTTCTTGAGAAACATTTGATATATATTTTCTGTATGTAACTCAACAGGTAACCAAGTTTCTGCCCTTCTTTACCATCCATCTTCAACACAAAAGGAACTTGTATGGTTATGCTGAGTTTGAAGATAAACAGTGAAAAATAACATCTTCATTTGATTTTTAGTAAAAATCCTAATTAAATGTCATTTAATTATATCTCATTGACTGAGTACATAGCATTCTCAATGTGACTTGCCTAGGAGTGGTGTCAGGTGTGAGAGGAGTCAATAAATATAGCTAATTACAAAAGTTGAAAAAGGAACAGGGATGGATTTGTTACCTTTTATCAACATCAGCATTGTTCTAATCCTAGCCATTTAACAAATATTTGAGAGGAAAATTGCTTCAGATCTTACTACATAGTTTTGCTAAAAGATTTCTAATGTGTGCTTGGTACTAAATGAAAATGGTGTGCATATGATCTCCATCATGGCCAACATATCTTAATACACCTCTGAAACAGATGACCAAGTCTTTCATCAAAGACTTCCTATCATTGTCTGGTCAGTTCTCAATAAAAATGATGTCAGTCTGAAACATTATGGCCAGAATGGTAGCCAGCTTGGAATCTTGCTATCACTACTTTGAATTTTGACCAGATTTCATATTTAGTTCCATTCCAAAGAGCAGGCTGACATTTGATTTTAAAGTAAAGGATCTTGACTTAGGTTTTTTCCAGTACTGGCTAATATCCACGATAATGACAAGTATGAATGGATTTTGTCATTTAATCCAGTTTGTGGACATATCTTAAAAATATCATGAGTGTTACTTATAGATTTAGTCAAACTTACTGTATAGCTGTTGTTTGACATTGTCTTAAGTTCAGTGATCTTCTCACCTGATAATAATAATAATAATAATAATGAGGACTTTGTTGTTGTTGTTGTTGTTGTTGTGGGGTTTAACGCCATTTTTCAGCACACGATAGGCTATACATGGCGGCCAGTATTAATGGTGGAGGAAGAACCCAAGAAAACCCCGGAAAGAACCACCGACCCACGAGAAGCTACTGGCAAGCTTTGTCACATACCCACATTGGCTGAATCCTAGACTCGAACCGCCACAGACAGAGGTATGAGGACTTTGAATAGCGCCTAATCTTTAGAAGCTCTAAGCACTTTACAACATTAGACAACACCTATAAGATAAAAAACATATAATGATATGATTACAAAAACAAACACCATGAAATTAGAATACATTAAAAACATGCTGAGAATATTTAAAAGTTTGTTCTTGCAGTCGAAATAAGTGAGTTTTGAGAGCACTCTTGAATGTGATCACTGTGTCTTTGGGTCTAAGTTCAGTGGGCAATTCATTCCACGTTGCTGGGCCCTGGTATGCAAAAGAATGCTGTCCATATGACTTTGTTTTCATAGTGGGAATAATGAGTATACGATTGTCAGAAGAGGAGCGTAAGTATCTTGCTGGTGTGTACACATGGGTGAGGTTGGATAGGTATGTTGGACTAGAGTCTGACAGTGAAACGTAGCACAGAGAACAAATTTTGTGTTTGATTCTGGATCGAATGGATAGCCAGTGTATGGTACAAAGCAATGGGGAGGTGTGGTCTGATCTTGGTACTCCAAGCACGATCCAAGCAGCTGTGTTTTGAACTTTTTGAAGTTTCTGGAGTAGATATTGAGATGAACCAGACAGAATTGAGTTACAATAGTCCAGTCTTGAAAGTACTAATGAACACACAAGTGTTTTAGTGGCATCAACTGAAAGATATTTTCAAATTGAGCTGGTGCGTCTCAGCTCAAGATATGACATGTTGGTGCAATGTGAGAGTACTGTCCAGAGTAACACCTAGGTTTCATACTGATTGTGTGAATTTAATGTTGGTGTTGCTGATATTTATTGTTTGAAGTAAAGGATGTGAATGAGAAAGTCTTTGTGTTGTGATCAGAATGGCCTCAGTTTTATCATCATTCATCAGCAGCTTGTTACATGTCATCCATGATTTCACATCAGAAATGCACCTCTCTATACCTTGGATGGTAGCATCAACTTCAGTGGTGGCTAGATTTGAATTTCTGGGTGTCATCAGCGTACAATTGGTGAGACACTGGATGATGATCTATGACACTTGAGGGTGGCTGAGTGTATAGAATGAAGAGAACAAGTCCAAGAACAGACCCCTGTGGAACACCACAACATAGATCAACTGGGCTGGAGTGTATTCCATTTGCAACTAGAAGGAAGCTGTATAGGCAGAAGAAAAGGACTGACTTTTGCTCCAGTGTGAGTGTGGTTTGGACTAGTTCAAATGATGTGTGGTTGAAATTGAATGTTGTGGTGTGGTTAAGACATTTTATGATGGAGTTCTTTGTGATGACAGCAATTCCACCTCCGCAAAAATTATGGGGGAATGATTTGATGGAGTAACCAGTGGGTGTTAGATCCGCACACTTGGGCTCATCGCCTGATGTTTTTAGCCATGTTTCTGTCAGGGAAAAGATGTCAATATTCTGGTCATTGATAAAAGTAACTATTTCTGTGCGCTTTTCTGGTGGTCCTACTGAATGGGCATTGAATAATGCAATACGCAGAGGTATCTCTTGGATAGTTGACAGAAAGATTGACAAATTAATAGGGATTTGAATTAGGTTATCTAAATTAACGGTCAAATTTTTTTTTAAATTGTCAAGCCGAAATAAGGGAGATAACTGGAATTCTTCTTCCTGTTCTACACCGGCCAGCTTTGAAACAACGTTTCTTTTTTCACTTCTGTTTACATTTAGGTAATGATGAATGTAGTCCCAGTTCGTTTAGTCTAGAGCACAATGTAGTGTGAAGAGCCAAGGAGTGATCATTTGAAGTAATTAATGAGGGTCCATCGTAGCATATACGGGTTGACTGGCAAGTATCACGTGATGACGGTTTGTTCAAAAACAGTGGTGCAAGAAAGCTGGGAAAAAGTATAATTGTTCTCATTTCCAAAACAAGGAGATGAAGAAACACACACGAATTTAACAGCCGATACATAATGAACACAGTAACATAGATGAAAACAGGCAACAAGCACAAATATCATGAAAACGGCACTAAAAAACGGAACAGCTGCTTCAAGCCATTTATGCAATAGTGGCCATCTTGTATAACAGGTTCATGGTCAGAAGCCATGTCAATGAATTTTGTATTGCACTTAATGTCATATTAAGAACATGTTAATTCAAGCATAACATAATGGTATGTTGGTCTTTTTCATAAGTAGCATAGGTTTCAATAATCAGAAGTTAAAAAGAAGAAACTGACTTATCTTAGAGTCATACAAAATTGTTTTTGACTAGTAGAGTATTATCAGTACCCTCAAGGGACTATTGGCTCTTTTTTATTACTATTTTTTAACTGGTTAAAGTTATGAATTATCTCCCTTTTCATAGTCAGCTGGAACGCACTGCAAATCATGAGGATTTAGAAAGAGCTGCCTTTCATTTGGCCTATTACACCAGATACAAGGATAATGACTATCACAAGCTACCTAAAGACACTCTCGAAGCACTGCAGCATAGACTAGACCCCAACATCGGTGAAAGGGAGAGAAAGACAGTGCAGGCTCTGCTTTATACACCTGGAGGTATAGTATTACGACTCTTTGGTCTTAAATTAAGTAATAGAAAAGAACCCAATTGTTTTCTTCTAAAATCCAACAAATAATTTATTTCTCTTGAATACAAAGTGAAAATTTAAACAGAACTTAAAGTAATGTGAATTAAATCCCAAATAATCCTAAAAGATCTATTAAATCTCCAAAATTGTATGAAGCTCCAATTGAATGCCACTGGTGTTCCAAATAAGTTCCAATATCGATGTGTTGACATGCCTGTAGAGCAGCAGGGAAGTTGTACAGACCAGACGTTCCAGACCAAATAAAGCCTCCTACGAGAACTTTCTCCGTAGAAGCCTCAGATTTCAAAAATAAGCCTTCCTACGAAAAATAATTTGCGTAAATTCACTCTTGATTGCAATTTTTGTGTGCAAATTCAATGATTCTAGACAAGTAAAAAAGGGGGGGGGGAATTTATTCCGTCGACGAAGTTTGCAAAGTTTGGCTGCAATTTTATAAATAAATTTGATCAAGACCGATTCGATATCTACTACGCGGATCATGAAGATTAATCGTGATGAAACCATGCGGTATTGCCTGGGCGCGGCTGAAGAAATTTTTGAATTTGTTTATGTCCATATCGCCGTTGCACCAAGTCTGATGAATATTTCTCAACGTGTGAGTATCAACGCCATTGAACACCGACAAAATATTACAATTGTCCCTAATTACTTTTGGAATTTGCGTATATCGCTGCGTCACGTAAATCACATCGGTGTTCTTGTGTCGGCCACGCGAGAATATCCTAGCCGGATTAGTTTGCTTATCCAGCATAACATCATCGAATACAACAAGATTATTAACATCGCCATCTAAATTTTCCACGGATGGGGTTTCATTGATGTCTGTGATGAATTCGATTGTGCCTTCGTCGGTATTGTCGCTGAATTCCTTTAGCACTTGATAACAACGCTGATCATCAACGGACGGTGCAACCAAATACAACTTATCCCATTTTAGCCATCGCATTATCAAATTTAGCAACAGCTGCGTCTTTCCAGAACCAGACGGGCCAATAATTATCATCCTTATCGAATTCGGTAACACCGCGTTGTGTTTCGCTTGCTCGCGTTTCTTCGTGGCGGAAAAATCAATTACATTCATGTTACTAGAATACATGGATCTATATTGTGTTAAGTGTCGCACGCGCACAGCTACGATAAATCCAATCGAAATCGTCACACGCAATAACAGGAACGCAATTGCAGGAGAATGCGAAGTTTGTAAGACACGCAAGTTCAGATTTGTAAAAAAAAAAATAGAACCGGAGGAGACATTACCGCCTCCATGAAAAATCTACCTGGGTTGCCCTGGGCGAAATATCCGGGGGAAAAGCATCTGCCAGGATACAATTACTGCGGACCCGGCACGAGGCTCGATATAAGACTCAACAATGATAATCAACCAAATCCCGACGAAGATCCAGTAAACGCCATCGATAACGCGTGTTACTATCACGATCTTGCGTATCGCAGCGGGGATTTACAACAAAGACATCTCGCTGATATTAGGCTAATTCACGCACTAAACGCGATTCCTGACAAAAGTTTCAAAGAAAAATTGGCAACTTGGTTGATAAAAGGCGCGATGAAAGGTAAATTAGTACTCGGCGCTGGTAAATAATAATGGAGCAGATATATTATTCTCCGCGAGGATTCTGGCGAGGAAAATCAGCAATAGCCAAACTCGCCAAGGCAGCAAAAGTAAAACAATCCGTTGCTGAATCGTGGCTATCGAAACAGGCAGTCTGGCAAATTTATCTTCCCCCGCCTAAGAAAATATCATATGCGAGTTTCTCTGTCAGTGTCCCTAATGAAGTCCATCAGGCTGATTTAATGTTTCTTCCTTACGATACCGTCGACGGAGTCACATATAAATACGTGTTAACGGTTGTTGATATCGCAAGCAGATACAAGGAAGCCGAGCCGTTATCGAATAAAACAGCAACGGAGATCGCTAAGGCGTTTAGCGAAATTTATTCACGATCTCCATTAATATGGCCGAAGCTTCTCCAGGTTGATCCAGGTCGAGAATTTCTTGGCGCGGTTACTTCACTGATGAAAAAGAATAATGTTAAAATCCGTCGCGGTATTGTAGGTGTTCATCACAATCAAGCTATCGTTGAGAGATTCAATAAAACTCTCGCGGAACGATTATTCGGATACCAGTACGCGCGTGAATTTATTCAAGATAATCGATCTCATGATTGGGTATCGAGGTTGCCTCATGTGATTAACGCACTAAATAACGAGACAACGAGAACAATAGCAATGAAACCCGCAATTGCGATTACAAGATCGAATATACCCCTAAAGCGAGATTCCACAATTCCGCCTGTGCTAGGTAGCGTCACGGTCCGGTATTTATATAAAGAAGGCGAGGCCGAAGGAGGAAGAAAAAGAGCAACCGATCCAACCTGGAGCGTAACAACACACAAAATATCAGCCGTAACAAGATCGTCAGGAAGACCAGCAATTTATTTCCTAGATTCGCTAGCGCCACAACGCGGATTTACCAAGGAAGAATTACAAATAATACCGAAAGATACTCAACTACCGCCAGCGTCATTAATGTGAAACCGAATTCTACCTAATTGAGATAATTTTCTTACTCTTGACACGGCTAAATAAACTAAATTTGACCAGGAAATTCTATCATCGACGATCCAAACTTGGCCATCCACGGTTAATCCCTGCGATGAGTGTATCGTTGTTGCGTAGCCTAATTTCCATGGTGATCTTTCTGCGTTTATCGCGTCATTGACAAGATTAATATCAACAAGAATAATATCATTCAAAACTAAGATTTTTTCCTCTCCGCAGGGTAAAGTAACACTGATATTTTGTTTCCTGGTATCAGCGGGCCTGTAACACAATGGTACCTGCAATGTTGGAAATTTCTCGCAATGAAGCTTGAATAACATTTCCTGAATAACATCACGAACAATTTTCCTACTAGCAACAATCAGATGATCGAGACGCCACAAATTAAGAAAAATATCCATCGGAGTCTCGTCGATTATTCTTCTCATCACATCGCATTGAATTTTATTCGGTTGTAATCGAATTATTTTCTTAAATTCAGTCAGTAAAATATCATCGGATCTATAATCGGCGTCGATTTCCTCATAATATTCAACAAAGTTCCTGAGCCATTCGTGAGGAGATTCACCATCAGTCGGATCAGGTTGGCCATGATCTCCGCACATTATCACGGCTGTATTTTTCTCCTCCAGCCAGATCAGGAAAGATTTTAATACAACTAAATTTACTGTGCAAATTTCATCAAATATTATAATTCTGTTGATATATTTATTTCCCATGCGAGCCGAATCCCATAATCCACCGCTGTATTTGAAATAACTGTGATATGTGCAAGAATCAACGCCGCGTTGCCTTATTTCTCGCGCTAATCTGTGAGTTGGAGTCAACACTATCATATCAGATTTCGCAAATAAATTTATCGCTCGCGTTGTTTTACCGCTACCACCAGGACCATTTAGGTAAACAAATTTGTTACGTGAAATCGGGTCAAATGCGGATGCAGCCGTCGATATTTCCTCAAATTTATCTCGATGAAATTTATCGCAATCTTCAACATCAGCGTCCTCACAATAATCTAGGATATCCTCGTTTTTTATCCTCCAAGTGCCCCAAGAGCCATCGGAGATTAAATTATCCAGCCTATACTGATATTTCTTATCGATATAAAACGAGTCCGTTGCGACCCTTACCGCGATATCAGAAAATTTATTTATCATCGACAGTAAATTTATACTCACATAAGCAAGCATCGATGATCTCAAATGCGTATACTGCGCTGATTCTCCGTCGAGATAGCTAATTACGGTACCCAACTTTACTCCGTCAATAATAATATTTTCTCTGTTGCAGAATATTCCTCCCGATACCGTATCGGCAATAATAAAATCCATTTCGGCATCGTTGATAAACAACCTAGCGTGTCGGTGTTTATGATCAACGGATCCCCCTTGAGTAAATTTTCCAATTATTTTTCTTCCAATATCCTTCGCGTTTTCACAGTCCGTCGGTAGCCACACCTTAGTTTGTTTTCTATACGATATAATTGCCTCGCTCACTGTCAACGATACTAACATTGACGAATCTAGCATATACCTCAACAACACTATAGGGACCCATCTGCGTTGAGAGAAATGCCGACCGAACCAAATATAACAAATTTTATGTAAATTTTCAGCAAACTCGAATGAAGTAACATAAGCGAATCCGGTCATAACAAAATCTGGCAACGGTCCGTTAATTGCCACTCTCGTCATTTCGTTGGTGGGATGGCCAAATTTAGCAAAATAATCCGCACAATCGCCATATCCAAGAAAACTTCCAGGATAGCACGCGCTCATATCAACAGAGATCATATCTTCGAAATAATATTTGGTATTCCACAATCCGCCATGGCCGTATTCGATACAGCTAAGTTGAATATCAGTGAGAAATTCATTTTTTGTAGGTTTCCACGAATTTCTTTCTCTGGCAGCGTGAGCAGCAACAGACGGAACAGTAAAGCAATTCGTTAATAACTGATCAGGATTTGACGAATATTTCACCGCGATATTTTTCATAGATTCATGTAATTTTTCATCTCGGTAAATATCTCCGCGCGGCAATATAAACTGATCATACTTTTCTTCGCTCGAGAATAACCAAACCGATATTGGATCAGATGCGGCTAATATTTTGATATATCGGAACATGGCATCGGAATTGTCTTTTGCATCATCAACAGGATAAAATTTAACAGCGCGATCTCGCGGGAATATCATTACCGACTGCGACCACGCATGTGAATTATGATCAACAATTTCGATTGGTACTCCTCGAGATCTATACGGCGACGAATATAATATTTCTCCCGATAGCGTTTTCACCGTAATAGGAAATTTAAGTTTCTTGCTCAACACAGCAACATCGTCAATCGATGCGCCATCAACAACTGTCTTCGCCCACGCGTTAATTTTATCCAACCTCAACTGAGTCAGACCAGATCCACGACGAGCGTTTTTCATATGCTCGATAACGCGCTCGGCAACGCAATTTATCATCGGTGATTCTTTCATCGCAGGTAGATTTTTCATGTCAGGATTATTATTTAGCCGATAAATTCCATAAACAACAGCGCTAGATGGATACGCCCTGGCATAATAAGGACCGTCAATTCCCAATAATAATCCTGGCTTCGAATTTTTATCAAGAACGACGTTTTTCTTACCGCCACGTATTGGATCTCGTTTATCGCGAATAATCCAAGTGTCGTCAGGCATTTGTGCGATGAATTTTATTCCAAAGATAAATCGCTCCTCGGAATGCGAGTTTTTTATATGCTCGATTATCTTCTTGGCCCGTTCCAGATTCATCGTAGCATCAACAGCGTTAGTTTTCCATGTCGACCAAACATGAATCCCCCCATCATCGAAAAATTCTTTTTTGGCACGATCAACCTCAGGAATGATATATTCTGCCTCATCAAGATCAAATGTATCCATTATTATATTTTAGACAAATATTTAAATTATAATATGCAGTGCAAATGGATACCAATCGGATCAACAAAATCATGCGACAAATCCTGCAGAGGCGATTATTGTGGCGCTCATATATATGCGATTCGACGAGGCAGTAAAGGACCACAACGGTGTTTAGTTTGCCAAGTTGGCACGCGAGGAAAGACTCGATTGTGTTTATCCTGTGGAGGGAAAAATTATCGAGAATTGCTCAGATATTACAAAAAAAGATCCTCGTCGGTGATAACATGCGAAGAGGATTACATTAATCGATTCAAGGCAAATTACGATTTAAACAAACAGAATATTGTATATGGAAATGAAATTGACGATTCCTGCAATGAAAATCACACACGAGTATAGATCTCATCCTACGATCGAGGGATACGAAGCATCATCGGATGGTATTGTCAGATATATCAAAACAAAGAATCCTGTTGGTAATTTTGATAAATTTGGTTATCTTAAATTTACAATCAATAAAAATAATAAAAGAAGATGCGCAAAGTACTTCAACCATAGATTCATATACGAATGTTATCACGGACCAATAGAGATTGGACTTGTTATCGATCACATCGACGGAAATAAACTCAACAATAAACTTTCCAATCTCCGAGCGGTTACACAAAGTGAAAATTGTAGATCCGGCAATACCGGTGGCGCACGATCAGCTAAGTCGGTCAAATCGGTAAATCAAGCAACAGGCGAGGAATTTGCATTTGAGTCAATGAGGGCCGCTGCGAAATATTATAATATTAATACAGCCTCGGTGCAGCGAGTGGCAGGGGGGATTCAACATGCGACGTTTTCCTACAATCTCGGTGAATGGATCAAATTCTCCTATATACCAATAATATTCGATTCGGAAAGCGACGAAGAATAATTGAATATTACAAAATTAATATAATATGAATGAACAAACCATAAGCAATATCATCGAAGCCATCGATGACCTGAAGAAAAAAATAAATCTTCCATCGGAGTTGGACACGAATAAAATCCGATCCGAATTCGAGGCGATTGTTCAAGGGAAACTTGAATACAAATACACGCTGCCGTCAGAATACAAATTAATAAAGAAAATCCAAATTGCGATGTACCAATCGCTTGCAACAGTCAGCGATGATCGCATCGAGGATTTTGTTAAATTATCTACGCTAGTGGAGAAAGCTAGATTGATTTTATCCGACGAATATGAATCAAGAAAAATTACAAGCTCGCGCATCAGACAGTTGAAAAAGCTTGTCGATGAGAACAAGGCCAAGGAAATATCCTCCTGAATATTTCCACAAAAAAAAATTAATTTTGAAAATTTCCCTGGATTTTATTTATTTTTTTGCAATTTTGACGGGTATTTACCCCAGCAGATTTACGAAATTATATAATTGCATAATTTTGACGGGTATTTACCCCAGCAAATTCACGAAATTATATAAATTACTCGATTTGACGGGTATTTACCCCATAAAAAACATAAAATTACGCAAATTTCCTAATTTTTCTGATTTTTATTTATTTTTTTTTGTTATTTACCAAATAATTTTATTTTACTGAAATTATCCAATTTTCTTTGTTTTTACGGGTATTTACCCCATCAAAAACATAAAATTATACAAATTACTCGATTTGACGGGTAATTTACCCGGCAGATTCACGAAATTATACAAATTTCACAATTTGACGGGTATTTACCCCATCAAAAATAAAAAAAAAAATACTAATTTTGAAAATTTCCCTGGATTTTATTTATTTTTTTGGCCCATTTTTCCTTGGTGTACAGATTTACGATTTCACCAGCAGATTGATACTAACAGTTTCCCCGCGGATATCAAGCAAATTTCCCTTCTGATCCGTCAGTTTGAAATTTATCCTTGACAATAATCGATTATGACATCGCAGGTAAAATGGATTCACTGGCTCTTTTATTATCAAATAACCAGGAGAGGCGCTAGGTGAAAACGAATACAAGATAAAACCCTGCTGCGCTTGATTTGACTCTGACGAATCAACATTGTAGCTGCCCTCGACAACATCCGCGTGAAGATAAATCGCGATAACTTCCGTTATATTAACGATACCTGGCGAGATATGCCGCCCCTGCCCGGCGGGATCATTATCGTGTCTGAGAATCGATTCTGATTGTATTTTTTTAGTCCACGCGGCATGTAACTTCGGAAATAAATCATCGATGGTATCAGTGACGGATTTTCTCAATTTATCAACATCATAATCGGGAAATTTGAAATTTGGTAGCGTTTCCTCGGTTAATCCAAATACTCTCATGAATTTTTGTTTTTCTCCTGAATTTCTGATCAACTCGAATTTGCTAATAGGAAGAACATAATCGGCAATTGATATATCGTCGACTATCGCCTGAATAAACATTCCATGATAATATTCAACATCATTCGCGAGTTGATTTAAAATTTTCACGCGTTTGATAATTTCGCTACATGAGCCTGATTTATTTAAGATGCATTCATGAAAGGATTCCCGCAATAAATTTAATTGTATTGTATGTTCTTGAATAAATTCGTCGAGGGTTCTTCTTACCAAGATACCATCTATGGGGGCTATTATCCTGTAAATGTGGGTAGCGTCGAAGATTTTCACACCGGGGGGAATTTTAGGAAGAGGCAACCACGAGAGAATTCTTTCGTTAATAAAAGTAAAAGCGAATATTACCAGGTTAATTTTGTGGTTATTCATGAGGTTGATGGCGCTATCGATCAGAGGTTTGTGTTTGATATCTCCATACCATCCTTCGTCAGTGGTAAAATCAGATTTTTTTGGTTCCGGTAGTTCTGGAGGAGCTTCCTCGTACCAACCTGGAATAATAAAATCTGATTTTTTTGGTTTTGCTAGAGGTGCGATTTCGGGCCAACCTAATATGGTCCTAATCGATGATTGGTAAATATCTACCATGTACGGTGATTTCACTTCTATCATCGATGATAGCGTTGGTTCGTGCGCAGATATCCTTATTCCCGGAGTAGCATCGCCGGTTATATTTGATATTCTGGTGGTAAATTCCTTATCCAGCTGATCAATTTCGTAACTGCCTGTTGGTATGCCAACGACGATCCAATCAGGTGTTCCATCGGATTTGTTTTTGTTGTCAAAAACAAGCGAATTGATGCTAAATTCTGGCTTAGTTGAGCTTAACGATATTAACGTTGTTGTCGGCGGTGTCGTGTTTGTCACGATCTGGGCTAGTTCGGACATTATTAATATTCATTTGTTCAATCTCCGAGTAAATACTTATCATTACCGAAAATTCTAGATCGGAGATAACGCCATCGTTGAGACTCTCCGAAAGCAACGATGATAATTTCGAATACGCGTCGTTGATCTTGGTTAGTTTGTTTTTGTACAACGATAATTTCTCACTCGTGCACGAGGATATCTTTTTCGCTACGATATTGAGAACACCTGCGATTGTCGTTGTTGACGAGATTATTATCGTTGCAACGATTGGTGCGATTGTTGTTACCGCGGATAAAATTATTCCAGCACCAGCGACTACCGCGGATACCGCGTACACGGCGACGTCAATGGTAACTAATCTACGCTGGTATTTTTTTATTTTTGTTTGATATTCGTCGAGGAGTTTTTTTAGCGAATCCTGCCATGATCGCGCCTGATTGTAACGGTAATCCGATGCGGTCATTTATTAGTTATTTATCTAGCCAATTGGATTCAATGTGATAAATATTCGAATATTGCATGATAATGCGTTGGTTCTGTCGTAGTTCTATCTGGTGGTTCTATTGTAAATATTTCCCTGGCATTTTTCTTCATGGAAATAATAAAAAATCCGGGATAATATTCATGAATTTCATGAAATCTGGCTGTTACCTTAAATTTTATCTTGGAAATATATTGTACTCGATATACACCATCAAACGGCGCGACAAAAGTATCAAGATTTCCAAGGGGTGTCCATGTGAGTTCTTTTGTTTGTACCACAAGTGTCATAAAATAAGTAGTATTTTCTGTCATTAATTCCACTGGTGTATAAACACGCGCAAATCTTCCAAGGTTCATTGACGATATTTTTGTGTTAATATCGTTAATTTTTGTAGTTGCGTCGAGAACTTTCGCGTTGATTTCTTGAATTTTTCCGTCGTTCACTGATGTATCGACTTTTTTATTTGCTAATTCTCGTACCGCGGAGGTTTCCTCGGATATTTTAGTAACATCTTCGCTGATTTTTTTTGTTTTCTCGTGGAGATCATCGTATGATGTTTTATCGACTTTTTCGTTTACGATTTGGCGTACCGCGTTAATATCATCGTTGATGGATTTTGTTTTCTCGTCGTGTGATGTTTTATCGATTTTTTCGTTTACGATTTGGCGTACCGCGTTAATATCATCGTTAATTTTAGTAATATCCTCGTCGATTTTTCTTGTTTTCTCGCTGAGATCGTTATGTGATGTTTTATCGGTTTTTTGAAATATTAGTGCACGTGCCGATTCAATATCTTTGTTGATTTGGGCGATATCCTCATTGATGGATTTTACTTTCTCGCTGAGGTCGTTATGTGATGTTCTATCGGCTTTTTGAAATATTAATGCACGTGCCGCTTCAATATCTTTGTTGATTTGGGCAATATCTTCGCTTATTTTCTTTGTTTTCTCGGTAAGATCGCAGTGTGATGTTCTATCGATTTTCTGACCCATCGCGGTATTTATTTTGGTAATTTCCTCGTTGATGGATTTTACTTTCTCGCTGAGGTCGTTATGTGATGTTCTATCGGCTTTTTGAAATATTAATGCACGTGCCGATTCAATCTCTCTGTTGGTTTGGGCGATATCTTCGTTTATTTTCTTTGTTTTCTCGATGAGATCGTTATGTGTAGTTGAGGAGGTTTCGATGAATTTTTTTATATCCTCGTCGAGTTTTTTACTGAGATTTTTTGATGTATCGTCTAGTTTTTTAAGATCGTTAGTTAGCTTGGTAAATCTTTTTGTCACTCTGTCCTGAAGATCGTCGTGTAATGCTTTATCAGCCTTTAGAAGCATCGCCGCTGATAGCTCCTTGTCGGATTTTTCCACATCCGCGATATTGGCCTTTAGTGGTAATACCGCGATAATATCGGTAATATCAGCAATAGATTTTAATACCATCTCCGATTGACGAGTAAATTGACTAATATGATCGCGGTATTCGTCTCGCTTGATTATATCAGTTATTTTCACGTTGCTGGTGTGTAATCGCCCTTCGGTATTTTGAAAAACAGCAACTTCGCCAGGGTCCACCTCTGACAGCGATAGAAGATTGTTAATATCGCTCTTGGTTGCGAACTTTGATAGATCGACGTCAGTCACTTCTGCTTTTTCCTTCCTGTAGATAAATCTACCGTAAATATCAACCATGATATTTATCTACGGCGTATTCAAATACAATTTTGTGATACGGACCGGATGATTTTGAAATTGCGTCAAGAACATTAATTGACTCTGGACCGCATATTGGTGGATCCGCTAATGTCTGCGTTGGAAGTGTCGAATACCAAACCGGAAGTTTCAGCGAAGACACATAGTTGATAAATTCATTTGGCGGTGCTAATCCGTACGAATCAAAATAAACGACTTCGCGAGGATTAATCGCGTAGGCAACCCAGTGTGTTCCAGGGCCGGTATTTTTATCGAGATTTATTATTCCCGTCTCGGTAAGGTTTGGTTTGTTCGGTAGTTGATCCCGCATAAATACGCCTCTGAAAAATTTTATTTTTTTTTTCTTTGCTTCGCTAAGTAAATCTAAATTTGAATAGGCCGTGCTAATCTTAGGCCTGATCCGTATGGGGGCCGTCTTAGATAAAGGCCTGATCCTTTTTGTTGTTTTTGCAACATTTTCGCGATTAAGGGAGAGAGGAGGGGAAGTAACCCTCCCTTTTTTTTACCGTATCGTCCTCCCACCACCCTTTCTCCTAATTTGGAACCTATGCCCGAGAGCGCGCCTAATCCTAATGTCTTTCCAATAATCGGAAGGGCCATTTTTATCAGAGGGAGAAAAGGAAGAAATCCGCCTGTTTTGACCATGTCTCTGATGGCGCCTATGGAAAGGCTCACATGAACGCCAGAATTTGCTGATTTGGCCTTGGTAAATCGTTCACGTTGACCTCTAGTTAGCGACAGTTTGTTAGGTCCACCGTGAATCTGATCGTTTTTCAGTGTTAATTTCATACCGCATCGCTTTGATATCGCTGATTGGAGCTTTTTCATCTGACCCGGGGTCAGAGTTACACTGACGTGTTCGTATGGCATATTAATAATCGCTTAGTCTAAATTTGGAATTTATCACATATTCTCGACAGGAGCATCGATGACTCTCATTTTACCGCTAATGCCTTCCAAGATCATTGTTCTATCGCTGAGGATTACCGCGATGGCTCTTGCTGCTCCGCCTGTGTTAATTCTGGCTTTGAAATGGATATCGACAACGGATTGTTTTACCAAATCAAGATGCTCCAGGGAGAAGTAATAGATAGGATAGCGAGTATTAAAATCCAACTGTGATATTTGCAATCCGGTATCGATATTTTGATCGCGACCCATGAAACTTAACAATCGATGATACGCGCGGGCCGTCGAAAAATTTTCAAAATCGATGGCTATTTCCTCGGATGGCTCTTGCTGGCCGTTTATTCTCAGTGAAACGTTTGTTGCTGCAAAATTGTCGAATATCATATGACTGTGTTCTTGATCGTATCTGTTTGCGGCTTGAAGAGCAACAAAGATGTGCCTAGGTGCCGAAGCGCCCTGTTGTGATGCAATTCGCCAGGTAAATATTCCGTTGATATTAACATCGCAGGAGTCGGTCATCGTTGTCAACCAGGACATGACGGATTTTCCGCCTTGATTCATGAATGATAATAATTTTTCTTCCTCGAGCATCGATGGAACTATTGCTGGCATCCACAAGGTAAATTTTTCAAGGACAACTTTACCGACATTAGCGGCATCCGCACTAGCTTCTCGCCAGATGGCTTTGTTACTGCCAGCAGCGTCTCGAACGAAAGTTATCGTGTGTTTTGCTCCGTAAATAACTTTTCGGAAATGTCTACAAAATCCAAAAATGTGAGATAGCGGAATTGCACAGGAAAATCTTAGTTCATTGTTAGTCAACATAGCTCTTCTCGTGGCAAATCCAAGGTTGTAATTGTTATTTGCTTTTATCATCACACTTTCGACGTCGGCGTCATCGGCACCGACGGTATGTTTTTTCGGTCTCCTGGCTTCATACTGGACATGATCAGCAGTATCAGAGTTATCTTTGGCGAACATCATACTAGGACCGGCTGATCTGGTAAAATCATCCGAGTATCTTGCTAGGCCTATAATCGTCGTTGCTATATCAACGTTATCCGTAATCGATTCGATTTCTCTTCCGTCGATCATGTAAGTGGCGCTCTTGAATAATGCCATAATGCCGTTATTGACGAATCCAACTTTAAAATGTTCGCCAAAGTTGGTATCGTTTGTCCTAATAATTCTCCCAACAACCTCGATATATGCCTCAGATGGAAGAAAATATCTTGTTGTATCGTGGACTTGAATTTCCAAGCGATTATTTGTATTTGGGTCAACTGCATCGTACGAGAAATACTGGAAATCTCGCACGGATGTATCTCTGCCTACAGGCTCGTCCATGTCAAACACTTCATTTGACACTTGTGCGAACATTTATTATTAAGAATATCATCTAAAACGAAGACCGCTACCTGAAATGAAGCTTGTATTTGCTAGATTTGTCTTAGCAATTTCCTTTGCTAGATTTGTGTTAGCGACTTCCTGCGCTAAATTTGTCTTAGCGACTTCCTGCGCTAAATTTGTCTTAGCGACTTCCTGCGCTAGATCGTTTATTTTTTTATTTGCCGCATCGTTTATGACTTTGCTGATTTCGGGTGGCATTTCTCTGGTGATAGGCAATTTGACGGGTTGTTTTTTGCGCACTAAATTTAATATTTTACTTTTGACAGTATTGAAGCCTTTACTGGCCAAATTACCGATACCAGAAACGGCAGTCTCGCCGATCTTTCCTATTGCTTTTAACCCGAGCTGTTTGATCATGGGTCCGATTTTAGGTATTATTCGCGTAAAAAGACTTCCAATAATATCGCCGAATCCATTACCGTGGATATATCTGTATACGGGCAATCGAGAGTTTACTACGCGGACCTGTTTGGGTCTGCGCTGATGTTTGTGAACAATCATGTTATTTCAATTGTGTTGTTTTAATCGATGAGCTCATCGACAAGTTCCTTGTAAATGTGAGAATCAATGACACCACCGCGGAATAATCGCTGACAAATATCCGAGGCTTCATTGATTACTTCATGGGAATTATTTCCGGCTCGTTTTCCTCCGATTAATACTTCGAGGCGAGATACGTCGTTGACAACACTATCAGGGCAAACGGTATATCCGCTTCCTGTCTTTGGTTTTTGTGTTGATGGTTCGTTAAACCACTCCGTTAACACGTCCTTATCTTCCTTTTCTTTTTCTTTTTGGTTTACTTTTTCCATAAATTTAAAATATTCGTCATCACGTTTGTAAGGAGGTTTTTTACTAGCAAAATATATCCATTCGATATATTTGTTTTTTTCAAGAGGTTTTCCACGAACACTGGGGTTAAAATATTTATCCCTATTATCATAATCCGCGGCAATATCTATTAAATTTTCTCCCCTTGCGATTTGTTCATGCACATCACGGGTAAAAACATTTCCGATAGCTTTATGAAGATTTTCATAGTCGGACTTCGCAGTTTCTTTCTCTTGTTGAGTTATTTCTTGTGATTTATCCGAAGTTTTTTTTTCCTCCTTCCTTGCATCTGCGATATCCAGAAATTTACTATACAGGGCACTGGTTTTTCTCACCTCAGATAAATTAAATCTAACTCGAAATAAATTATTATACCAAACATCCCGCGATTTAATTTTTTTAAATCCGTCTTCAGTTAAAAACGCCTTTCTATTGTCAAAGGAATCTTCAGCAAAAATAGCAAATAATCTAATATCATCTCCAAGTACCTCAAATTGTTTTTCCATTGTTTCCCAACCACTCTTGGTAAATTTTTCTATTATTATATCTCGAGGTTCTTTTTTTTTAACACCCTCCTTCCCTTCTTCTTCTTCTTCCTCTTGAGCTTGTTCTTCTTCTTGCGCTTGTTCTTGTTCTTGTTGTGCTTGTGCTTGTGCTTGTGCTTGTTGTGCTTGTGTTTGCGCTTGTGCTTGTGCTTGTGCTCGTGCTTGTGCTTGTGCTTGTGCTTGTGCTCGTGCTTGTGCTTGTGCTTGTGCTCGTGTTTGTGTTTGTACTATTCGTTCCGGCAATAATCGAGTGTGTTGCTCAATGTCTCTCGTCATAGGAATAAGCCCCTTCTTCCTGAGTTCCTTATCTTCCTTTTTATCGCCGTATGCGACTTGCTCGATTGCTCCAGTGACTGGACTCAACAACTTTGACGATATCTCGGTAATTCCATACTGAGAATCTTCGTAATCACGAACTTTTTTCTTAAATAATTGTTTTACCGGGATAAGTTTCTTCACTGCCGCTAATTGCTCTCGCGCTAATCTTGCAGAGTGAGGCTCTCCAACTCTACTAGCTTTCCGACTCATATTATTTTCAACTATATTGTTTTAATGCGAGGTAAAATTAGGATCGGCAGCCAAACTTTGCAAACTTCGTCGACGGAATAAATTCCCCCCCCCCCTTTTTTACTTGTCTAGAATCATTGAATTTGCACACAAAAATTGCAATCAAGAGTGAATTTACGCAAATTATTTTTCGTAGGAAGGCTTATTTTTGAAATCTGAGGCTTCTACGGAGAAAGTTCTCGTAGGAGGCTTTATTTGGTCTGGAACGTCTGGTCTGTACAACTTCCCTGCTGCTCCTGTAGTCTTAAATGTGTTGATGTTCCAATTGCTTGGAATGTAGTGATGTGTTTACAGTCCTTTGATGTATCACAATTATATAATCCAAACATCCTTGTCTGAAATCTCTATAATTCCAAATTAATGATTTAATCCAAGAATATTACTGAGCTCTTTTTAATTCCACTGAAGAATAATTTGAATAAATAAATCCACCCATTATCCTAATGTAAGCAAGATTTTATACCCCTCCACTTGACCTAGGTCACAATTACCATTTGTATCACTCTGTCAACTTAATAGGAAATTTCATTTCTAGATGTTTCTAAGGTCAGAAGCAAGACTGTATTAACTTAAACTGAAGTAAACATGTTCAGAATTAATAATGATCTGAGTATTTAATATATAACGATAGAGAAATATTAGCTGTATATTATGTTCTTGACAATATAAATGTTACTGGTTATGTACACCATTCACATGGTTTTAGACGAAGGTCAGGTACAAAAATACAGATATACATAAAAAGTATGAAGCTTTTATGGGGCATTGAGTGTCAAAATGCACTCAGTCTCATTTGAAATGTTTGCAGTCTCAAAATGATGCTGTAGTTCTAATTGTAGCTTTTTATCCGTGAAAATATTGTTAATTTAGGAATTATTAAATATGAGTCATTTTTGTCCCTCTTCTTATTGATGGAAACCTACATGCAGTAAATTCAGTTACTACTCCATTCATCCCCCATGAGTCTACAGCACTGTTTACCTTGATATCTTATTAATATTCATGAGCAATATTCCAGACACACTGCATATTGAAATGATTGGTAACACAAGCTACTTTTGTTTGGAAGAGACACATTGCAAACTTGGCAGAACTCATGAAAACATGCGAAAGACATTAGAACAGCAAATCTTACTAATCTCTGTCTTTATATTCAAAAAGGGAGGGATATAAATGTGTGACTGAGAGTTTGAAATTTATGTGTTGATAAATTAAATGAATGTGCAAGCTAAACAATGACATTTTTGACAGAATTATCTGTGCTCAGAGGGAAAAGGATTGACCATACAGTACTTACCACAAAGCATAAATAGACCTCTTATTAAGATGCTGACACTTTAAAGCATTGTAAAGCCTGTATTGCAGAAACCTCAGACCCACTAACAGAAACAAACTTAATTAATCCATGCCAACACAGACAATAATCCATGCCAACACATCCATGCCAACACAGACAATAATCCATGCCAACACAGACAAGAGCAGGAAAAAGTTAAGTCCTTGCCAACTGAACACACTGTGTATGTCATTGATAACAAAAAGCATAATTGTTTGACAAGCAAATAGCATATCCTGCCCACTCTCCAATGCAAAGGTCTACTCTGGTGAGGAAAAATATTAAATATTTTTGTTTGAACATACTCACTGCTACCAATCTAGATATCACTAAGTTCTAAGGAGTTGAGATAGTCACACTGGACTAACATAACAGAAAGCATTGGTGGGCAACAAGATCCTGGCCAACAATGGTGAATAGAATCACAGGAATAGGTGAAAAAAAGTATCTAATTCATCCTTTAAATCACTTTATTCAGTGTTATATTGACTGCATACTGTTTATTGTACTGGAATGAACTAGAACAAGAGATAATCACTAGGACAAATGATAAAAGTCTGTTTAACTTATTTTTAATTACTCAGACATTTTTTTCTCCATTTTAAAGTGGAATTCTGCTTTTCTCCTGACTTCAATCAGATTTTTCTTGATATAGTCCATTTTTTATATCATCTCCAATCCATTTTTTAAAAATGGTCTGTCCACTCCCATTCCACAATGACCCTTGTAAATTATTCGTTCCATATATTAGTTAGCACATGACTCTCAAAAAGAGTATTCTGATTGGTCAAGGTTTAAATTCATCCAGTGAATCTTCGTGTAATGGAAACTGATGGCAATGGAAGGAAGAAGCATGTTTGCAAAATATGGCATCCTGAGTTTTTGAGAGACCATGACACAAAAAGTTTAGATAAAGGTTTAAAAAACATGGAAATGGGAATGGCTGGAGTGAAAAGTTGACAGAAATTTAGTTGGACAGTTTATAAGAAAACTGAATGCTAGAGGACAGGCATTTTGTGACCTCAGCAATAAAGATCTCAATTAAGGTTATTGCGGTTGAAAGAGCTTGGAACAGCACCTACAAAAGAAGTTGCATAGGGAAAAATTGAAGCTCAGAAGGCTTCTGGAAAAAGTGCAGTTAATTACTATAAGAAGAAAGATTTCTTGCATGAGAGAAAAGATGTAGCCCTCTGTCAGAATATGTGCACTGCATGTCGCCAAGCAACAGCTTGAAGGGAAAAAGGCTCTCATTGAGAAGGAAAAGAAATGATTGCATATTGAGCAAAACAAGTCAGTGTTGATAAAAAGGAAGGCTAAAGAAATCTTTGCCTAAGCCGCAAAAGAGCTCGACTGGCATATCAACAGGTTGTGTCCATTGGAGAAAAAGACAAGTGAATGTATGGGATTATTTGTATATAGTTGATGTACTTTGGTGTTTTTTTTACAGATTTGTTATGAAATTTTGCTGCATAAATTGAGAAATTATTGTGATTTAATTACGATGTGAACACTGACATGCACATGAAATAACTGGGGAACAAATTCATGTGACTATAAATATTGTGAACATTTTTGGTAAGTTTATTAGTTTTTCAGATGATTATTGTGGTTTATTTTATGATCATAAGTTGTACAAGGAGCAGTTTTTTATGAGTGTATAATGTGTTTTTGACTGGGGGCCTTTGGCCCCCTGGACCTCCAGATTAGGGGTGCTGCCCCTTGAGACCTAGTTGGGGGAGGACATTTAATGTGCTTGAATTCTCACCTGCTGATTATAAAAAGCAAACAATAAGAAAACTCATTTGACTTTAAATTCAACTGAATAAAGCATAAAGAAATTAAAAATAAATGTTTTTGCAGACATGCGAAAATTAGCACTTCATGGACAAAAAAAAATCATATCGAAGATAATAATAAACATTTTTGCTGGCAATAAAGAGACACCTTTTAGTAATCTAAGAAGATGGTCAAAAATTAGAAGTACAGTACATTTAGTAGTAGAAATGTATCCTGTAGATTATTATAAACAATATCAATGGTTCTCCAAATCACTTTCCTCGTAAATATTTTGGTCTATGATTATGCAGTCTAATGCAGAAATTAATATTGAACACAAAACATCTTGCATATAAGCAGAATTCCAAGTACATTCCAGTGATAAGTTTTGTTCCACTGATTTTATCCATCTGGCATAAACCACAGTAGGGTGATGATTGGTGGTATATACATTCTCCAATTTCTTCAGACAAGATTTATTTTTCTGAAGACAAAAGTCTCAGTTCTTCCTTCTGATAAATTTTTATTTTGTAAAATCTAAAATATTTTTTCAATGAAGAAATGACGTGGGCTACCATTTTAGCAACTCTACTAGACTGAGTTTAAAAAGAGCAATTTTGATTTGGTTAATAGTTCCATTGCATACAATCACATGCTTGGATTTCAGACATGAATGGAGTGGTAATGGAATTGATCATACGCGAGTTTTCAGCAACCACCCCAATTGTTTTGATATGATGCATATTACACCTTTGAAATGAACTTATTTCATTTCTGAAATTAGTGCTGTGCACATGTGCTAATTGCCAGGGAACAGAGCATTGAAAAGGGATAAAATAAGACATTACAAGTTCCCAACCATTCCATATATTTTTTTTGTTGGGCTTATTCAGTCACTATTGCATAGATAATCTAGTTTCATGCTGAAAATGTGCTGTGCATTTGATTTGAAAACTTCCTCCCACAGAGAAAAGTTAGTATGACCTTTTGTGAACTACTCTGTATGTTGCATGACCGTGTAAAGAAGCTAGATATTAAATGTCATTCTTTTTCACGTACATCAACTTTGTAGACATTTGCCAAAACCGTCAGAGAAATTATGCGTGTAATAACGTACCACAAATAAAAGTGGTCTCCTGCATTTTTATGACTTTCTGGCACCTGGAATCGAGCTGATTCTCATTTGTTGGCTTCAACACGTTTGGTGGACTGTGAAGCCCTTCCAGAAGGAGGGACTAGATATTCCTCCAGTAGGGAGGAGAAGACAACACATTTCATATTCCAAACAGCATGGTTGATTCCTCCTGTTGGAGAGGTAGAGAACTACAACAGTGGGTTGCACTCTCCCATTAAGGAGGTTGAGCACTGTGACACAGCTCATGCTTCTGGCAGCATGTTGCTGTCCCCTGTTAGGGAGGAGAGGTGCTGCACTCACTTTGCACAGAGTGATAAAGAGTTGAAGCCCTAGCAATTTAACCCCTCTCTTGTGATGCCTCCCTCTCCCAAACATCCCAGTAACTGCTTTTCTCAATGGCTTGGGTGGGTCTTCTCCCTCTTGAACCAGGGTTATCAACTCCAGATTCGAGAACAAGCCACACTATCGAGGATTTTCTTTCCCTAGTCCTGTTTGGTGAAATTGAGGGAAAAGGTCATATCCTTTGCAGGATGGGGCAATCAAGAGGGTCCTGAATGATCCCTCCCTTCTACTGCCAAATGCTTCTGGTCACCAAAATAATCTGGAAATTTCAAATCATAATCAGTCTCTCCCCACTCAGCCAGTTTCTTTTGAGGGAAACCTTCAAGATGGAGACAACCTCAATGTGGAACACTCTTTGTCTGTTCAATTGGGCCGTCTCCATTGACCTTCAGGATACCTATTTGCACATCCCAGTATTTCCTCCACACCACAAATATCTGCATTTTTGCTTTAGACCAGGAAGTTTTTCAATTGCAGTTTCTGCCATTTGTAATCTCTTCTGCACCCAGCATCTTCACCCAAATTTTGGGAGTAGTGGCCTACCTCCGACTACTGGGAATACCAATTCTCTAGTATTTCAATGACTGGATTATATCCTTAATATCCAGGTTCAATTGCTTCATCTGTTCTGTTCATTATCCAGCGTAAGTAAGTTGGGTCTTTTATCCAACCTCTAAAAGTCAACTTATTCCATCACAGCACTTTGTTTACATGGGGATGAACCTCCTCACTAACCAGAAGTTACTCCAGGTTCCTCAGGATCATGTGGCTCAAATTCTGACCCTCCTAGAGATGCCACAAGCAAAACCTTGTTATCTACATTCCTTTATCTGTGCATATTGGGAACCTTAAATACCACTGCCAACTTGATGCCTTTAGGACATCTCAAATTGCAGCCTCTACAGTTCCTCCTCACATCTGCATTCAGTTTGGTGGATGAATCAGGATAGATTCATGGTGTGGGTGCCCATTCATGCACCTGACCCCCACTCCTATCTGTTTGCCAATGTGTCAGATTGTGGTTGAGTTGCACATTTAGAGCCAGGGGGCTAATTCTCAAGGGTGCTTGGACTAAGGCCAATTTGTCATGCATATTAACAATATAGAAATAAAAGTAGTAAATCTAGTATTGCAAGGGTGCATCAACTGAATAAGTGATTGATGTGTCATGACCTCCCCAGAGAAAACATTCATTATATCATATCTACGACATGAAGGAGGCACATGTACTCCTTCTCTTTGCATAGAGGTTTGGAACCTCATCACCTGGGTAGCCTCAGAGGATGTCATAATCAGAGTTCAACACATCCCCAGCAAGATGAATGTATTAGTGGACAGCTTGTCCAGAACAGACAGAACTGTCCTCACAGAAGGGTCTCTTCACTTATCACCCTTAGGAAGTCCCCTGGTGGACCTGTTTGTGACCAGGCTGAGCAACAAAATTCCCTTTTGTATCTCTACTGTCCCAGACCAGAGAGCATGGACAGTAGATGCATTCAGCTTCCATTAGGATCGCCTTTTCATATACACCTTTCCACCATTCTAACTGCTACCAAAATGTCAACACTTCTGCAAAATGTCAAAACTTCCACTAGACAGATCACCCCAATGTGCCACTAGTGTTCATCGTTCATTGATCTCCTAGACCTATTGATCGATTGACCCAGGTCTCTACCACTTAAGAGGGTTTTCCTGTCAAAACACTGGGAATCCCTTCTCCATAACAGTCCTCATGTTCTCCTTCTTCACAACTGGCTCATTGTAGCCACTTACCTTATGGCCGAGCAAACTTAAATGTTGTTAGATCGAGTGATAATGCATGAAATTGATATGAAAATTACTTATTTTCTCAGAAATTATGAGTATTATAATCGTTTTGTCTTTAATCTGCTGCAAGACAAGATAAAACTACGGTGTTGATGAAATGTTACCTGGCACTTGTGATTTGCATTGTCAGTCACATAAGTACAGAAATCTAACAACCCACATTTTCAAATGTTGTAGAGAAAAAGAAAGAACAAAAATTCATCGAAAGTCGTATGCTGGTTGTAATAAAAATACAAAAATGAAGAACACAAAATTCTCCATATTTATATATTCCTAGAACAACTTCTGGAGTTTTGTATCATGTGACTACCACGTTGATCTCTGCTTGATGAATGAGGCTGGCCAGATTGCTGGTTTTTACAAAAAGTATCTGACTTTCATTTAAAATAATTGAATTTCTGTGCAACAACATTAAAAAGGAGTTTGTTGTTGATATCACATGACTATTGGACTTCCGATGTCATTGTTTGAGATTTGTGAAGTCATGTGACTAGTAATGCAAATGGCGAGTACAGGGTTAGGTTTCATCTATGCCGTATTTTCGCCTAGTCTGACATAACGTTTATAATACTTGCCATTTCTGAAAAAATAAATTATTTTCCTATCAATTTCATGCAGGTATGAGTCAATATAACATAAGTTTAAATTTTCTAGGCCCACTGGTAAGCGACTACCATATGTCGCTACCGCACGGTGGTGGCAAATTCCAAAATTTCGATATGCAGTGACCCCACACCCCAACCTAAATGTTCAACTTTGAAAAATGGGATGGGAATATTCAGAGGAAACTTGGATTAGAAAACGGACTGCTATTCGTTTTAAGCCAGATTTGTATCTCCAAATTGTTGAATCTCAAAGCTGTCGTTCCTTGTATTACAATGCTGTCTGGCATTTCTGCACTTAAGGTTTCCGTCTCCAATATTGAAGTGACCGATTGACGAAAATAAAATACAGCAATGCTTACCATTTGAAAAGAGGCAGTTGTCACCAGAATATTCTGTTCAAAATAATATTAATTTTGGACACAGGGGATACCACCCCCGTGTTTTCCTGACACTCTATATGTCGACCTATTCTGCACACAGTGTTGAAAAGATGTAATATTTATTAATCAGGCAATAGAAATGAAATGCATTACTTTGGACTGTTTCTGTCAGCATTTCAGTTGAGTAATTAGGTCAGATTTATAGCTAGTTTTACAAAATTGAACATAATAATGCCAATAAATGGCAAGATATATTAACACATTAACCCCTGGAGGTTTTTGTCATTTTTGCCTGAAAATCGAGTAGGAAACACATTTTGAAAGCTAGTTCTGAATAGATCCGAAAACACCAAATCCCCAGTGATCTTTCAATAAGATATTGCCTAGTTGTGTTAGAAACATCGTTTTTCATTTTCTGTTTGACTCGCGCATGAGCAGAAGGGTGAAAATTGGAGTCTTTTTTTTTTGTTGTTAAAAGGATCCATTATATTTGTATTGAGACCACTCTTTATTCCAAATGCCCATCTTATCCTACTTTTTGCAAAGGCTCATCTGTATGTTTGCAGGTCATACCGTTTTGCCTTAGATCTGAGACCAAAATGTCTAAAATCCAAACACAAAATCGGATTCCGACCATGGGCAAATTTTGGGTAGAAAAAAGTCGGGTCCATAAAATGAGTTTTTTTTTAATCTGTATTTTGTAGTGCAACTAGATATCCCAGATTATTTGGTATCATTGTAGAGCTACATCTGTCTACCTTTCTATAATAGCACCCACTTTAGTCTATCATGCATGACCATGACGCTACAGAGCTTGGCAGTAGGCTACTACCTCCTGCCCTGTTAAGTCATCGCTAGGGGTTAATGTGTTAAGCAAACAAAACCAAGCTTGTAAAAAAGTTAGTAAAGTTCAACATTTTGTAAAAAAAATAATCTATTATGTGGAAGAGAACAACAATAAGAGGGCAACAATGAATAGGATGTAACATGTTTACAATGTCTTGCTGATGGAAAAAAATTACTTAAGAATTTAGAAACAACATATGCTGGTGAATTTCTTGAGAATTTATATTCTAGCGGCAAGTTGACAAATTGGGTAGCAGACTATTTTGTATGTGTGGAACAACTTCTTGCAAAAATGGAAATTTGGATTAAAATGCAGTATTGTTTAAGGTATACATTTCCATCTTTTATATAATGTATTTATTTGTATGATTCCAAAAGGTATATAGTAAATCGGATTTTCTGGGTTGCCGGTTCAAGAAGGTCATGGAGTGGGTCTTCATGTTGACATATAGAAATCACATTTTCATATGCATTTTGAGTCAAAATGCCTGATATTTTTGTACACTTTATGAATATCACTTTTCTTAATAAAATTGTGATCATTTTTTCTTGATACAAAATGGATTTTTGATCCAAAATAACAGTAATCCAATGTTTACAGAAATGACATCATTGCACAGAATTACCCAATGCGCAGAATTGGCAGACATGGTGGTATATATTAAAAAACAATACGAGCCCCTGTATCAATACAGGTTTGGGGTCTGGTTTAATGAATTACAAGAAGTTGATTTTACAGAACATTCAGTCCTGGTTTATACAACAGTATATAATTTTGAAGGTCTTTTGCCAAAATTTAAATCAACCCTTTTGAAAATGTTTTTTAAATGATGGATATTTGACCAGATCATCTTTAGGAGATTAGGTTGTTTGAAAAATCTTGTTTGGGATTTTATTGGCACATATAAATTCAGCGTTAAATTCTTTTCGTTACAAGACAAGATTCTAATTATTTGCATTTATTGATTTTTTTTATACTGTAATAGAAAATGTTACTTTCTATGAGATGCATTTATATATTGCTATAGAATTCTTTAGAATTAAAGGTTTGAAAGGAAACAAAACATTATTTATGTTCATTATGTTGTTCCCACTTAGCAACATAATGCAGCAAAATAAAGTTAGAATTTTTATTCTGTACATTGAAGTGACTTTGTATGCCAATTTATAGGAATATAATCAGACTTGTTTCATGTGATACATTTTGTGGTTTTGTACATGATCATCTTTTCTGACTTTGATTTTTTTGGAGAGCTTTGAAAGAGAAATTTTTAGATTTAGAAAATGCATGTTTTTTAATCTAAAATGTTCTTTAATTCCATTCAGTAATGGTCATACATGAACCTTGAAAAAAGTAATTTCATCCTGGAAAAACCCAGGCAATGACCTGGAAATTTATCTTTAGAAAAGCATGGGAACCATGTCTCTCCACCAGAACAAGTTTTGGGCTGAGTTGCCAGTTGCATAATACAGGCCAGGAGAGCTTCTACATCCAAAGTCTCTGATGCCAGATGGAGAATCTTCTGTGATTGGTACAGCAGGAAACACATTGATCCTCTCTTCTCTTCTGTAATTTCCATTGCTGATTTCCTTTTGAGACCAAAAGATCTTATGCATCCATTATCAACGGCTATCGAGCTGCCATCTCCAACATACCTGAATTATCTCAGGACACAGAGATTGGTTCATATTTGCACTTTGTTAATATTATTAAGTATTTTGAGCTCCAGAGACCTGTCCCCCATTCTCTTACATACAGATGGAGTTGTTTTTGTCTTTAATAGTCATTATCCTAAGCCTGGTTTGAACCATTGATTGAAGCTTCCTTTCAAGACTTTGTACTCAAAATTTTGTTTTTATTTGCTCTTGCTTCTGCAAGGCGAAGATGTGAGATTTATGCCTTGACTATTCAGTTGATCAGTCGAACAAGTTCTAAATGTTATTGTGTATGTAACATAATTACAAACTACCTTAAATTAACCGATTCATTCATAATTGTGATCCAAGTTTGCTAGGCAACCCAGCAAAACAAAATACTTCGTCAAATAAAGAGCTTGGTTTCACAGATACGGACCATTGTGGGCAAGTGAGTTTCAGGGAATTCTTGAACTGGCACTTAGAGATATCCTCAAGGATGATAAGAAGTTTCACTATTACTTCCAATGAAGTCTTGACATGAGTATTGTACTAATTGAATAATACAAAGCTTCTATGCAGATGATTGTTTCACAAAAAAAATGTTGCTAGTTATTTAAAAAAAGGAATCTTCTTTGTTGGACTAATCAACAAAACAAAAAGCAGTGACATAATACACAGATGTTTTTGTGTACACATGTATGTTTGTTGAAACCAGTTAGAATGATCTTTCACATGTTGGACATTTTGAAAATAAATCTTATTTATATAGAAAAATGAACAACTTCATTAGAAAAAGCATGTTATTAACATTTATTATTGATGTGATTGTGAAATGAGGATTCAGTCATTAAACAGCTCAGTTCCCTAAACCAAACAATATCAACAACATAACCCCCCTGTGGTTTTCTCGATGTCTAAGTGGATATTTTTCAATATTTAGAGGTCCCTCAGTAACTCAAGCCCTCACTTATAGCTGGCTGACTCTCTCTTTTTGGAGCAATTTCTGAATCTCCTGGACAATGGAAATTCGATAGGTGGCTACCTGATTATTCTTGGAGATTTCAACTTTCACTTTGACTGTCCCAGGAATCCAAATACATCAAAACTCATAGATTCCATTAATGTTTTCAACCTCAAACAGTCATTTAACCAACCCACACATAAACATGGTCACATTTTATCGTATGATAAATAGAACCAAACTAATGCACGACATCCAAGCTAACCTAACAACTTGCTTACCTCCTACAGCAGAACAACTCAATAACTGCCTGCGTTCATTGCTTGACAAACATGCCCCAGCTACCAAGTGCAGAATATCAATTCAGAAGTGTTCTTCATGGTATAGCAGTGTTAGGGACCAGCTTTGCACTGCTAAAAGAGACCGCCGTAAAGCTGAGAGGCTTTGGCTTTCCACCAGACTCACTATTCATAAGCAAATCTATGAAGCCACTAAGAAGAATGTCACAAATATGGTCCAGGCAGCGAATTCAGCCCACTACACTACTAAGATTATGGAAAGTTCAAGCTGCAAAGAGCTCTTCGAGATTACTAACAAGCTAATGTCAAGGAACAAATCTACATCACTTCCAACTACCTTCTCTCCAGTTTACCTTCCGGACATGTTTGCAAATTTCTTCCATGACAAAGTACAAACCATTAGAGATAAGCTTGACACCACAATTTCAACTGACTCATCGTCACCATACAATTGGGATACAGAATTTGAGTGGCAACCATTAGCAGCATTTGAACCTGTCTCTATGGATTTCATATGTACAATCCTGATGAAGAGTGCACCAAAGTCATGTGAACTTGATCCAATTCCAACATCACTGCTGCTTGAGTGCTTAGATCCAGTATTGCCTTCACTAACTGATGTTATTAATACCTCTCTCTCATCAGAGGAATTCCCATCATTTTTCAAAACTGCCATTGTAAAGCCTCTGCTGAAGAAACCAACACTAGACTATAACAATTTAAAGAACTACCGCCCAGTTTCTAATCTCCCATTCATATAAAAAAAATCTTAGAAAAGGTGGTTCTATCCCAGCTTGTATCTCATCTGATATCAAACAGTCTTTTTAGCAATGTACAATCTGCATATCGCCCTTGCCACAGTACTGAAACTACTCTTCTAAAAGTAGTTAATGACATTCTCTCTGCGTTGGATAGCGGAAAGATTACAGTCTTCACCCTCCTTGATTTGTCTGCAGCATTTGACACAATAGACCATGATATATTACTTCACCATCTCCAGCATGTATTTGGCATTCATGATACAGTCTTACTGTGGTTCAAGTCCTACTTGGTCAACAGGATACAAATTGTGTCTTCAAATGAAATACATTCCAGCCCAGTTCATCTGTGTTGTGGTGTTTCACAGGAGGTGTGTTCTTGGACCTGTTCTCTTCATTCTATACACTCAGTCGCTCTCAAGTGTCATAGATCATCATCCAATGTCTCACCAATTGTACACTGATGACACCCAAATATACAAATCTAGCCACCCAGCTGAAGTTGATGCTACCATCCAAGGTGTAGAGAGGTGCAATTCTGATGTGAAATCATGGATGACATGTAACAAGTTGCAGATGAATGATGATAAAACAGGCCATTCTGATCACAAGACAAAGACTTTCTCATTCATATCATTTACCTCAAACAATAAATATCAGCAACACCAACATTAAATTCACACAATCAGTACGAAACCTAGGTGTTACTCTGGACAGTACTCTCATATTGCACCAACATGTCATGAACATATGCAAGGCTGCATATCTTGAACTGAGATGCATCAGCTCCATTCGCAAATATCTTTCAGTTGATGCCATTAAAACACTTGTGTGTTCATTAGTACTTTCAAGACTGGACTATTGTAACTCAATTATGTCTGGTTCATCTCAATATCTGCTCCAGAAACTTGAAAAAGTTCAAAACACAGCTGCTCGGATCATGCTTAGAGTACCACGAACAGAGCACACCTCCCCGCTGCTCTGTACCCTACACTGGCTATCCATTCGATCCAGAATCAAACACAAAATTTGTTCTCTGTGCTACGTTTCACTGTTGGACTCTAGTCCAACATACCTATCCCACCACACCCATGTGTACACATCAGCAAGATACTTATGCTCCTCTTCTGACAATCGTATACTCATTATTCCCACTATGAAAAAAAGTCATATGGACAGCGATCTTTTGCATACCAGGGCCCAGCAACGTGGAATGAATTGCCCACTGAACTTAGACACAAAGACACAGTGATCACATTCAGGAGTGCTCTCACAACTCACTTATTTTGACTGCAAGAACAAACTTAAAGACCTAATAATGTTTCCTACCTCAAATATTCTCAGCATGTTTTTTAATGTTTTCTAATTTCATGGTGTTTGTTTTGTAATCGTGTCATTATATATTTTTTATCTTACAGGTGTTGTTGAATGTTGTAAAGTGCTTAGAGCTTCTAAAGATTAGGCGCTATACAAAGTCCTCATTATTATTATTATTATAGTGCAGTCTATGTTTGTGGACCCTCTTGTGCACAAGTTATCAAGGGAGAGGTGTATTGTGTTTGGAAACCAATTGAATACGTATTTAATCTTCATATAGTTAGTTACAGCCTCATTACTGTGATAATATAGCAATATTCAGATGTTGAACAATAAAATGTAATTTTAAAGAATCTCTCCTAGCCCTGTTAAAATCTTTGGACAGTACACCAGAAGAATAAATGAAACCATGCAATCAAACAATAATATAGTCCAAAACTGTCCTTCTCTGAATCTTACTGATGAGCATTTTGTATTTCCAGTGAATAATAATTGTGAATAGATAATTCCACCCAAATGAAAAATAACAGAACAATAAGACTTATAATGCAAGAATGAAGAATTTTTCAAGCCAACGTTGTTATAGAAACAGCTACAACTCAAAAATAGAACCAAGATAATGGTTAAATGTTCATTTCTAGAACATTGTAAGTGGTTAACAAGGTAATGTCTGTTTATTAAAATTATAATAAAGAACATGGCAAACACTAGATACACCAAATTTTTCCATGGGGAACTCCATTGTTCTAGACTCAGATTCAAATAAATGTGTTTACCTCCAAATACAGTGATCTAAACATTTAACCCTAGAAAAATATTAGCTATATACTATGTTATTTACAAAATTAATGTACCTAGTCAGGTACAGAGTGAACTTGATTTTGGACTAAGATTAATTACTAATTACAAATATACATAACATATTATCATTAAGAAAAGCCAGTAGATTATACATCTAGCATCACTGAAGTGCTTTAAAGTTTCACATAATCAAAAAAAATATTTAAATATTCAGGTCCCTGAATAAATTAACATAATCCAATATGTACTGACTGTTTAAATTTAAGATTTTTAATTCTGCTAATCCAATGAAAAATATTATAAATAAATCACTATTTCTTCTAAATGACTAAAAAAGCTAGCATAGACTGAAGAATGGAATGTGGTGCATATTCTCATTGTATAGTCTCTATTTACACATCAAATCAGCAGAATCTGATTACTAAAAGATTCTGGAACAATTAAATTGTATTATTTCAGAACAACTCAAAAACACTCATTCTCTGAGCTTAAACTATTGAACTAATCAACAATTAGGGCATGCATGATAACTCAACAAGGCAAATACATTCCATTTTGAACATAATGTTTTGTGACCTCCATTTGAGTTAGAGCATTGCCTACTTGACTGACATTGTTGTTTACTTGACCTGGGCAATCAGACCTTGGCTCATGAATGAGATTCCTATAATGTACTTTACTATAGTGCTAACCAGCCACTGAAATAAAATTTAAATGTCATTAACCCAAATGATTTATAATAGAACTATATTTATATTAAATTAAAATAGACGATACAGATATCCATAACACATTAATATAAATTGAGCAATAATAGGTACACAGTCTATCAGTTGTTCTTTTTTGAGTAAGCTTCCAGTAATATCTAATTTCAAGTTCAAAGTTGCTGAACTGGTTTTTGCAATTTTATGTATATCACAATTTAAATGACTGTAAAACAGTTTGATTTGTGTACTGAATGACATTTTAACACTGTTGATCCATCTTTCTGTCAGCCTTGTGAACACTCGAGCATCCCTGTAGTGACAATGTAACTGAAATTTCACTGAAAGTTTTGATCAAAATATTAATGAGATTTTACTGAAATATTTTCAAGATTTCATAAAATGTGGACTAAAACTTTCATTGAAGTTTCTTTGAATTATCAGTGAAATTTGACTGAAATAGTGAAATTTCATAGTTACTATAGTGAGTTTTACAGAATGTTCACTAATGTTTTACTGAAATTTCAGTAATTTTTCACTTACATGTCAAAAGGTTAAAAGCAAAATAATGAGTAATAATTAGTCAGCATTTTATGAACCACTGTAATATTTCAGTGTAAAATTAAAAAATTCTACAGGTGTTATATGGCATACATGAAATATGGGTGTTATATTGTAAACTGGATTTTTTGAATGTACAAACCATGTTGTTGTGATTGCCTACTTTTGAGCCTTTGAACCATAAGCAGCTGTAACAAAGTTTATCATGATCTAATTACAATGATTTTACTCAGAATTCTAACACAACTGAAGTATTTTGCTAATATCAACAATAATTTGATTTATGTCTTTGAAGGATAATTCTACTTGTGGATCAAGAAAAAAAAAAAGTAAAGATACAACAATCTTTGATAAACATGGTTCTCTGGCAACTTCCCCACCATTGCTCTATATGTTGCCCTAATCTTAAAGTCTGGGAAGGAATTAGTTTGGATTTATATAACTTCCTATCATACTGGTCCAATTCTTTAGACAGTATTTTAGAGTTGGTAGTAGTAGTTACTCTTTATGGCAGAAATTGCAAAATGCTAGTCCAGGTCCTCATTTTTCTTACAAATTGACCAATTGTGTTCCCTTCGAACTATGCATTGAAGTGATTCTCATTTCCACACAATTTTCATGCTGTTATGCAAACTTTTTGTGTCCATGTTACTTATTGATAACTGGAGGCACATTGATTACCAAGCATACTCATTCCCATCAGCTTCAGTTACCTGAAGATTCATTGGTCAAGTACAAACATTTGACCAATCAGAAAGCTATTGACAATGATCGTTGTTTTAAAAATATAAGGAATGAATACTGTTGTAAGGATCATTGTGGAATGGTGCCAGACAGACCATTATTTGAAAACTAGATTGGAGATGATATACAATGTTTGGCCCATATCAAGGATAATCTAACTCAGGTTAGGTGAAAAGTGGAATTCTGCTTTAAAGCAGAAAACAGTCTTGTCTGAGGGCAGTTAAATCCAATTCAAGTTAAAAGGGTAAAGAAAAAGAAAAAATGTGTAAAGTTATTGTTCTAAAAATGAACAATAAAATTAGAGGTATCAAAAATGGAAAATGTAAGTTTTGCTGATAATTATTCAAAATGTAGAAGAAATTAAAAGTAAATTATATTAAAATGGAATAAAAGTTCAATTTTCTATATCAGTGAAGTACTATTTCTTATGTATATTTTTCCAGTAAAATTTCAGTGAAAGTTCAATCACAAAATCTTATTGATATTTTCAGAAATTTTGGTGAAATAAGGGCATTACAGTGAATTGTCACACTTTCTCTAGGACCATATTTATTATTTAGTTTTGAACCAAATTTGCACTGAAGCTTCATCGCAATATCAGCTTAGATGAGTTCATTGATGAGCACATTTTGTACATGTCTCGTAGCATAGCACAACATTATGAACACTTAAGTTTCCACATTTTATATTATCAATCTATCTATAAATACATTGACGCAGTCAGACTTGACTACTAAGCAACTGGTGGTGTGTGGTCAAAGATAAAGTAAAGATGGAAGTGATAGGACAGTCAGGAAAGTAATGATAGGAAAGGCAGAAATAAGTAAAAGAGTGTCAGTGTATGTTTTCATCGCTTTATACTCAGACCACTCCAGCTACCACAGCAGCGATATGATAAGGAACTTGAACTGGCATAACCCTGACAATGACTAGGTCTTACTTGTATCTGACTAGTTCATTAGAATGTGATTTTGGAAAGCTTCTACTTGTGAAATACCAAGTCAGGAGCTTATGTAATTATTGATGGCAATTTGTTCCAAGTCCCTGTTGTACATTGGAAGAAGCTGAACTTAAAACAATTTGTTGATATTGACTTTAATTGGAACTTTTTATTTTGGTTTGCCCTAGATTAGCTATATGCCAGGGTGAGGTATTTGTCCACTGGTATGTCCACTAGGTTGTTCACAATCTTGTACAACATTGTCAGCTGGGCCATGGTTTGCTTGGATTCAAGTGCTTCCCACTGGAGCTGGTTCAACATTGCACTGACATTGTTAGTGTTACGATATTTATTTGTGGTGAATCTAGCAGCTCTCCTCTGAACCATCTCTGTCTTATTTATTAGATTTTTATTATGTCAGTTCCACACTGTGAGCAATACACAAGACCTGGTTGAACCAGAGTGAAATATGCTGCACTTTTTAAACTCTTCATTGTTGATTTGGAGGTTGCACCACAAGAAACCAAGGCTACTGTTCTCCTTTTTTACTATATTGTCTATGTGCCTTTTCCAAGAGAGGTCTCCAACCCCAAGATACTTTGATGTCTGCTCATTGGTTAACTTGTGCCCCTTAAGAGTCAGACATGACTGGTGATTTCTTCCTGTAAACTCTTAGGATGCTGCATTTTTCTGGGTGGAATGACCATAGGGCCAGTTGGTTAAGGTTTTCTTGAAGGATCTCACAGTCCTTCAAGGCATTTATTTCCCGGTAGACTCTATGGTCAGTCTTGTGTTGGATTTGACAATCACAGGTAGATCATTGATAAACACCAGCAAGAGGATGGGACCCAAAACACTACCTTGAGGTACCCCACTGACAGCCGTTGTTGGGTCTGATGTTGCTCCATCTACTATAAATCTCTGTGATCTGTCTGTCAGAAATTTCTGATCCATTTCTGGGTATTACCCCTGATGCCATAGTGGTCCAACTTACTGATGAGTCTTTCATGGGGGACACAATCGAAAGCCTTACTGAAGTCAAGGATAGCAAGATCATTCTGCTTCCCTCTGTCTAAGGGTTTGGTGAGCTCATCCATTAGGGTTATGAGTTGTGTTTCACAGCTTCGTCTGGCATGGAAACCATGCTGGCAGTCAGTTAGAATGTTGAAGTGATCTAGATGTTGCATCATGTTGCTGACTATGATGTGTTCAAGCATTTTGCAAATGATACATTGTAAGGGAGACAGGTCTATGATTGCTGGCCTCGAAATCTTTCTCCATTTTTGAAGATAGCTGTAACATTTGCTGTTTTCCACATATAGGGACATAATCTGTTGAGAGGCACTTCTGGTAAATATAACTCAAGTATGGTGCACACTCTTCTGCTAGATCTTTCAGGATCCTTGCTGGAATCATGTCTGGTCCTGTGGCCTTCTGTGGGCTATTTTTAGCAACAAGCTGTATACACCTTCTTCAGTAACTTGGATGTGAGGTATTGGTGGGTACTGATCTCCATGTAGGCTTGGTAGAGCACTCTTATCCTCTTGTATGAAGACTGACTGATATTGTAGATTCAGTATGTTAGCCTTGTCAGATGCCTCGGAATGTAGTTTCCTGTGTTTGTTGAAGGGTCCCACTTTACAGATGCCTCTGAATGTAGTTTTCTGTGTTCCTTGGGTGATGCCACACCACAGTTGTCTCTATGTAAGAACTTAATGTAGTTCCACAATCTCTTCTGCTTGTTTGGTTGTTGTTCTTGATTTTAGATTACCAACTTCTATCAAGTTTTCAATGTATCTCCAGTAGGCCTGCCATTCTTAGCATTGTGATCTTGCTTTTGCTTCTTTGTATAGTTTCCGAGCTCTTGTTTTTCCTGTTATTTTCTGTCTTGCAAACAATTTGTTCCGACTTCTGTGTTGGGCTCTAATGGATTTGTCTATCCAGGTCTTAGATGATATAAATATATCCATTAACTGTTTGATATTCTCCTAAAAAAAATTCCATGTGTCATCTGCAGAAAGGTCATCTGTATCACGTATGAATGATTCTTTTGATGACTTCAGTTCTTCACATATTTGGCCATAGTCTGCGTTCCTGTATTGGAAGACTTTATGACCTTTTGATTAGTGTTTTGTTGTTTGTGAAGAACAGATCAAGCAGATTTGAAGTAAATTCAGTTACACATGTTGTTGCATCTACAACCTGTTCCAGGAATGAGTCCTTTATAATATTTATTAGCTGTTAGCACTGGGCATTGTTTGTGTCTTGTAGTAGTGGACACTAATTCTCCCAGTCAATATCTGCCAGGTTGAAGTCTCCTTCTTGCCATGTGTGTGCAACTTGTGGGATTCTGGTAAGGCATGAGTGAAGCTGATCTAGGTAGTTTGGTTCGGTTAAGGATGGAGGTTTGTAGAAGGCACCAACATATAGGTCTGATGCCCCTTTACCCTTGATTTTGGCCCAAACTAACTCAAAGTTATTAGCTGCTTTTAGTTCTTCTGTCTTGCAGCTGGAATACTGGTCTGATACTAGGACAAATACAACCCCCATTGGATCCCTCTGGACAATTACATTTCAACCCAATTTACTTTGAAACTTCTAAAAGTATTTCAGAACAGTTCAGTAATGGCCATGTTCTGTAAATATTTTGTTGATTTATGGATTATGATTGTAAGACAATTGTAAGCTTAGGATTTTATAATACATAACCTTGTGCACATTGATTTCAACATTTATTATGAGATTTTAACCAAATTTGCTGTGAAATATAGGTGTAATCTCGACATTAGTTTGGATGAGTTTTATGAAGAGTACATTAAAAAAAGTTATTGACCCAAACTGTTTTATTAAAGGTAGTACTTTGCTCTTTCTTTTACTGGCACTTAGTCCCTAATCCACATTCAATGCAATTTAATACACTCAGATGATTTTGTAGAAGACCTGGATTTTTGGGTACTTCACCTCATTTTGGGTCTTCATCTCCATCCCACTTTTTGATCAGATGAAGATGAGGAAGTTTGGTCTTTTGACAAGGCAGTTAAGGTTTACAGCCTTTCTTTCACCCAGCTTTGTATTCCAAGCCTTTTGGTACTTTTAGCACCGGTATCCATTCTAGATTGAAGAAGCTGTCAGGAGCACATGGAGATGGTCATGGAGTTTTCATGGCAGTTGTCTAAGGGCCAGGATGCAGCCAGGTATGAGAAAGGATGATCTGTCGTCTCTTCAACACTGTAGCACCTAGAACACAGGCTTCACTTCCCCCATGGGTCCCTCAAGCCTCCTTTTCCAGATGTGGATTTTGGCTGGAACCAGAGCCATATTTTCATTAAGTATCTAGAGGTTTTGGAACTCCTGTCTCGTATCCTAGTTATCATAGCCTCCCATGTGGATTTTACTCTGTCTGCATCCTTCAACCTGTTGGAGCAATCTCAGTGTCTGTGGACTTTACTCTGTCTGCATCCTTCAACCTGTTGGAGCAATCTCATTGTCTGTGGACTTTGCTCTGACTGCATCCTTCAACCTGCTGGAGCAGTCTGTCTGTGGACTTTACTCTGCATCCTTCAACCTGTTGGAGCAATCTCTGTCTGTGGACTTTACTCTGAATCCTTCAACCTGCTGGAGCAATCTCTGTCTGTGGACTTTACTCTGACTGCATCCTTCAACCTGTTGGAGCAATCTCTGTCTGTGGACTTTACTCTGCATCCTTCAACCTGTTGGAGCAATCTCTGTCTGTGGACTTTACTCTGACTGCATCCTTCAACCTGTTGGAGCAATCTCTGTCTGTGGACTTTACTCTGACTGCATCCTTCAACCTGTTGGAGCAATCTCTGTCTGTGGACTTTACTCTGACTGCATCCTTCAACCTGTTGGAGCAATCTCTGTCTGTGGCCGCTTGGCAGAAACTACTGGAGATGGCTGGCAAGACATCAAGACACTTGCTTTCAATATCACTTTGTTTTGTAATTATTTCATTACATTCTCTGTGATGAAGCATCCATGTTCCATGAAAATACTTGTTTCTTTTTTCACCCTAAAGGGTTTCCACCTTGAAAACCTTATTGGAACTCAGCAAGAACCTTTTGAGGGCAGTGCTTCTTGATGTGACAATGTTACTCATCTACCATATCCCCATGATCTGAGACATAAGCATCACTGGTCTCTGGTTAACTCTTTACCTTCTTCAAGTATTCAGTGCTCTTCTAACAAAGCCTGCTAAGCTGCTTGCCTTCTAGCATCGGTTCGTAGGCTAAACCCCAGAGTATCATAAAATGGCTACCTGAGTGAGAGCTTCTTGAGTTAGTGCAAATGCTTAGCTTATCTTTGTTTTCTGTATCAATCTTGTCCCATGAAAACTATGTAATTTAATGAAAAATAAAATTTTAAACACTCACATAAGTTTATTCTGGAATTTGCTTTTATAATAAAAATAACATTTACTCCATGAAATGCCTTTGTTTCTGCAACTGAATTAGGTCACTACTTCGGATAAGGCTTCTCCTTACTTTCCTTTTTGGCATATCTATTCATTTTAGCTACCAATGACTGGAATATTACTTTGGGAAGAAATTTAAAAAAGAAATCTATCTCCCTTGCATTTTTATTGAAGCAAAATGTTGGCCTTGATTCTGCTTAAAATTGTCCACATGTACTGGCCCCACTTATTCTAACAATACAAGATGATTGCATCTTTTATCCTCAGATTCACATAAATTGATATCTGATCCTTCATTTTGCATTGATCATTAAAGTCAATGTAATTTGCAATGTCATAACTTAAAAATCCCTCAAAACTTTAGTCGGAATTGTCTGAATACATCAGTGTTGCCATTTTGTTTCACTTTCACAATGACCATGGGTCACTGTGACTCTTGTCACACATGCTTGCAAGCATATTGAAGATAGTGTCAATTCCAGATCTAATGACATTAGGTAAAGATCTTCGTTGACATCACTGCTGACTTGCCAGGGTGACAAGTTGTAGGTGCACATTTTAGTGAACTAATATCCCCACCTGTCCAGATTAATTAAACTTTAACTTCATGCTGATGTTTTGGTAATTGTAATGACACTATACCAGTAATTGATGACCCACATGACTTTTGCCTGAAAATGATATGTGAGGTTGAAGCTTTTCTTGATGCAGAAGCATTCACTGTCTCCAGCATGTATTTGGCATTCATGATACAGCCTTACTGTGGTTCAAGTCCTACTTGGTCAACAGGACACAAATTGTATCTACAAATGGAATACACTCCAGCCCAGTTGATCTATGTTGTGGTGTTCCACAGGGGTCTGTTCTTGGATCTGTTCTCTTCATTCTGTACACTCAGTCACTCTTAAGTGTCATAGATCATCATCCAGTGTCTCACCAATTGTACGCTGATGACACCCAAATATACAAATCTAGCCACCCAACTGAAGTTGATGCTACCATTGATCCAGAATCAAACACAAAATTTGTTCTCTGTGCTATGTTTTCCTGTTGGACTCTAGTCTAACATACCTATCCGACCTCACCCATGTGTACACACCAGCAAGATACTTGTGCTCCTCTTCTGACAATCATATACTCATTATTCCCACTATGAAAACAAAGTCATATGGACAGCGATCTTTTGCATACCAGGGCCCAGCAACGTGGAATGAATTGCCCACTGAACTTAGACATAAAGACACAGTGATCACATTCAGGAGTGCTCTCACAACTCACTTATTTCGACTGCAAGAACAAACAAAAGACCTAATAATGTTTCCTACCTCAAATATTCTCAGCATGTTTTTTAATGTTTTCTAATTTCATGGTGTTTGTTTTTGTAATCATATCATTGTATGTTTTTTATCTTATAGGTATTGTCTAATTTTGTAAAGCGTTTAGAGCTTATAAAGATTAGGTGCTATACAAAGTCCTCATTATTATTTTTATTATATGGCACATTCAGTACAAAAAGTACATATGTACAATATATGTAGTGGGCATTGCTGACACCACACTGATGGCTGTGTTGCTGCACACTGATCTAGCTGGGGTTGGTCTGTTGTCAGTTTTTCTGGCATTGCAGGTTATACTCTCAGAGAAGACAGCTGCTGCTCACTTTGTTTGCTGGAGCTCTTTTAGCTTGTGGCTGACCGTGAAAGCCAAAAAGCATGATGAAATTTGTGTCTTGGCCAAAGCAAAGCCCAACACAATCACAAACCACATATCTAAAATGCTAAATGACGATGCCTTCACTGCAGAAGGATACCTGCTTTTACAAGATGAACTCAACAAATACCAGTACATAGAGCCAATTAAGAATTAAATATAGTTTAATGTACACAGGGTACATGAAATATAACAAATGACTGGTTAAAAATGGAATTGGAGTTGTATGATGTCAAGGCCAGGTTCTGTGGTGTTGACAGTTTGGTGTATATGTTAGGAATGAAAGATTATGATAAATGTTTGACCTGGAAGTAAATAGTTTGTTAACCCATTCAATACAAAACTTGTGAAGGAGAAATAAAGGCTGCAAAACTTAGGATTTGTATGTTATTTTTATAATATTTTTTTTTAAATTAGTATTTTAAATATATCAGTCATAAATGATGTTAACAGTATTTCCTCCAGACATGAGGTATCTTCATCCCATTTCAATCATATATATCAGCAGGTCAGTGACAAAATCAAATTGTATACTGCTCTTTATCATTCACCATGATATATTGATACCAGGTTTGATATATAGTTTCTTATTAATAAGATTTGACAAGTGTTTTACTTTTAGGATTATCGAATTATGGAACGTTATGGGGGGGGGGGGAACCATTGAAATGACTAGTCCTTTTATGCCCTATGATGACTGTGGTAGGGGCATATTTTGTTACCATTGTCTGTCTAACCATCTGTCATACCATGGTTTTGTTTTTAATTATTTCATTTATTTCACTGTGATGAAGCATCCATGTTCCACAAAATACTTATTTTTTTGTTTTTTTTCAATTACCAGATGATTCAATTCAGCCTAGGTTGTGGTGTGGTCTGAGTGATGGCAAGGTCAAGGTATATAATGGCATCAACTGGATTTTGGAGAGTGAAAATGTACAAACAAAGAATTGTGTGGTGAGTTGCCGAGTGTTCTTATTTTTTCATCTTATGTGCATCAGCATCCAACAAGACAGATCTAAGAATCATAACTGCATTAACATTTAGTATGAAATAGGTATCAGTCTTACCTACATTGGCATGTAACAAGAAATAGGTATCAGTCTTACCTACATTAGCATGTAACAAGAAATAGGTATCAGTCTTACCTACATTAGCATCCAACAAGAAATAGGTATCAGTCTTACCTACATTAGCATGTAACAAGAAATAGGTATCAGTCTTACATACATTAGCATGTAACAAGAAATAGGTATCAGTCTTACCTACATTAGCATGTAACAAGAAATAGGTATCAGTCTTACCTACATTAGCATCCAACAAGAAATAGGTATCAGTCTTACCTACATTAGCATGTAACAAGAAATAGGTATCAGTCTTACATACATTAGCATCCAACAAAAAATAGGTATCAGTCTTACCTACATTAGCATGTAACAAGAAATAGGTATCAGTCTTACATACATTAGCATCCAACAAAACATAGGTATCAGTCTTGCCTACATTAGCATCTATCAAGACATAAGCATCATCCTAACCTGCATTTTCATATAGCAAGACATGGGTATCAGCCATATCTACATTTGCATCTAGCAAGATGTAGATAACAGCTTTACCTGCATTTGCATCTAGCTAGATATAGATAACAGCTTTACCTGCATTTGCATCTAGCTGGACAAAATTAACAGCCTTACCTGCATTAGCATCTAGCAAGATGTAGATAACAGCTTTACCTGCATTTGCATCTAGCTGGACAAAATTAACAGCCTTACCTGCATTAGCATCTAGCAAGATGTAGATAACAGCTTTACCTGCATTTGCATCTGGCTAGACATATATAACAGCTTTACCTGCATTTGCATCTAGCCAGACAAAATTAACAGCCTTACCTGCATTTGCATCTAGCTAAACATAGATAAAAGCTTTACCTGCATTTGCATCTGACAAGATGTAGATAAAAGCTTTACCTGCATTTGCATCTAGCTAGACATAGATAACAGCTTCATCTGCATTTGCATCTAGCCAGACAAAATTAACAGCCTTACCTGAATTAGCATCTGACAAGATGTAAATAACAGCTTTACCTGCATTTGCATCTAGCTAGAAATAGATAACAGCTTTACCTGCACTTGCATCTAGCTAGACATAGATAACAGCTTTACCTGCATTTGCATCTAGCCAGACAAAATTAACAGCCTTACCTTCATTTGCATCTAGCTAGACATAGATAAAAGCTTTACCTGCATTTGCATCTGACAAGATGTAGATAACAGCTTTACCTGCATTTGCATCTAGTTAGACATAGATAACAGCTTTATCTGCATTTGCATCTAGCCAGACAAAATTAACAACCTTACCTGCATTTGCATCTAGCTAGACATAGATGATAGCCTTACCTGCATTTGCATGTAGCAAAATAAAATTACAGAGGTCTCACTAGGATTTTAAAACTAGGAGTCCAGGACTCCAATTTTGGTAAAAATAGGAGTCCCACCATCAAAAGTTGCAGTCCCTTCTTTCCTACAGAATCAACAGAGATGTGAGTGCATCTATTTTTAGATGGAGAAGTTTTCATAATGTAATCACTCACTATAATATAGCTTCATTACAACAGTCCATTGACAGGATCACAAATTTATGGTTTATTTATTTGTATACATACTTGTAGTAATTTTAGGCAAATAAATAGTATCTGATTTGCTGTTTTTTCCTGTATTTTTGCAAATATCTGTTAAGTCAGAAAACAGCTTAGACCCTAAAGCGCATCTCGTGAATTCCACAACATAGCATTGTCCCATACGTTTCTGACCTACATAATTTGCATTTTAAAGTTAAATATTTAGAAAAATAATACATTGGCTTTGGTTTCAATGATTTGTATATTTTTTCTGAATATATTTGCCTGAAAATTTAAGAAAACAGACAATCTAATAAACTGATACATCCCAGACTTAGCAAAGTCTGCCATTATTTCCCATTAGGCCTACTGGTTCATTTACAGTTTCAAACTAATTTTATGATGAAATAGTGTATAAGAGGCAGTTAATAAATATTCAGATCACCGATTCTGATCTTAAAACACAAGTTTGTATGTTTTATCATCAGAGGATAGCATGCAGGAAATTGATAGTTGCTACCTTACTCGGAAAAGGGTTAATGGTCAATCAGCTATCAAAACATAATGTTTGTGAATGGGCAAGAGTTTGTTTGTCAACATAATTGATATAAAAACTAGGCCTAGCAACTGATGCCTTGAAAATACATTTCGCTACAACACTAGAACTAACCGGGCTAAGGTGAGGGACATTTAAAAAAAATATGGTATGGTCAGTCAATGTACCTCTTAAATAATCACAGGGCGAAGTCATTTTCGCTTTCCTAACAGAAGAAGGCGAAGTTTACATTTTTAGGCGACTTGTCACCCACTTACAAATGGCATTTTGTCTAAGTCTCAACATGTCTAGATTCTGAGGTCACGTGCACTGTGTATTTTGCTACATTCGGAAATGAACACAATAATGAAAACTAAAGTTGTTTATTTGATGTAATTTTATAGATGACCACATGTACATCTCTGGGTCTTTCTGACTCTGAATTCAATCACTGTAAATATCAGTACATTTTTCCACCCGACCGCCAGTCAAAGTCTTTGAACTTGCTGCCCAGCTATTGCATCATGTTCTTTTTTATGTACTCTTATAAAATGGCAACATGTATGTATCAAGGGGTCTTTCAGTCACTGAATTCTGTCATTGTAAATATCAGCACAGCTAATTGATCAACACATTTTCCCACAAAGCAGGTGGCTGAAGCAGGACTGGCAAATCTTTGAATTTTGCTGCACACCTATTACATGCATACAGAGGACACCCGCTTCAGTGATTTTCTGTGTCCCAGATCAAAAATTGGCATCCAAATATGCGTAATTAAGCGTTTCCGAGATCTCTGAATTAACAGCTTTACCTGCATTAGCATCTGGCAAACCTTTGGTATCTGTCTTACCTGCATTAATATTGTTATGACTCTTAGTCTAAAACTATGTCACAGAAAGAAGTAAAACTAATAGGTTTAGTAAAATCAAGTAATTTATTTCCCTGATATACAAAGTGAAAATTCAATAGACTCATTATTGCTAATTAAATTCCAAATAATCCAAATGTCTTATCACAAGTCCAAAAGTATTGAATGTTCCAAATTGATTCTGACAATGTCTTTGAATGATTTCTCAATTATCCCAAAGTATTATTTTAATCCAAAACTTCAAAATTCCAATGAATAATTTAAATAAGTAATTCCTCTCATTTTATTAATGAACACAACTGTTAACTCTGATCATAGATTCCCAAAGACTGATATTAAACAGGATTGAATAATTATTTACTAAATCCCTTTATTTGCAAACTGTCACCTGACCTATGATGCAGCAGAACATTCTGGAAAACTAATCATTTCTAATGGAAAAATTCACTAACTTATAAAAAGTGTCATGTCTTGAACTCAAATGAAAGTTAACATCTTGTTTCTTCTTAGAATCATGACAAAAGCAGGTAGGCATTATAAGACAAAAGTCAGGTACACAATATAAATTAAATATCCATAACAGTATCTGGCCAAGATACTATATATTGGCTAGATACTGTTATGGATATTTAATTTATATTATGTACCCGACTTTTATCTGAATATGCATCTAACCAGATGTAGGTCTTACTAGCAGAAAAATAGGTATAATTCTTAACTGCATTAGCATCTAGCAAGCCAAGTGTCTGTCTTGTGTTAACATAATATATAGTACAAGTCATACAGGTCATGTGTGTGTTCACTACCAACTATTAAAGTAATGAGTGTCATGTTTTAGAATTTGATTTTGCATACCTTTCAATTGCAGCTATTTACTTGGATCTTTACACATCCATATTTCTTTGGAAGGTCATTACTTACATGGCCAGAGAAGTAAATATAAGTGTTATGTGGACATTTTTGGCAAGGTCAAACTAGGTGGGATCCATGCTGTTATGTCACAGTGAAAGATATACATGTAGATATATATGTAGAAAAAATATACTAACCTATATTGTGATGGTTAGACTTGATATGCTCTTTTCTTGGCCCAGTTTAGTATCTGGCCATGATTGCAAAAGTCCAGAGTGATCAATAATTTTCATCTGATGTTTTTTGATGATAGTTAAGGTGCATATAACATACGATAATCAGGATGGAATAGACTTTTGGTTAAGTTATATTTGTATTAAATATTAGAGACTGCTCTTATGGATCAGTGGTTAGAGCGTCCATCTTGGATGTGGTAGATTACAGGCTCAAATCCAGGCCGAGTCAAACCAAAGACTTTAAAAAATGGTACTAACAGCTGAATTGCTAGACGCTCAGCATTAAGAGGTTAGTAGTTAGGACCAGTTGGCCTGATGTCAGGATAATGTGACTTTGTAGGACATGATACTACATGTCTACAGCATGATGCCCTGATGTAAGACATCATCATAAACTGCCACACAGCAGACATCATAGTGATGTGACTGAAACATTGTTAAAGCTACATTAAAAATCCAAATCACACAGACATATTAAATATTTGAGCAGTAATTAATTTTTAATTTAAAAGGAGTAAATGCTCCTACATGACCACATTGATATACACTTTAGCATCAGCATTTAGCAAGACATAGGCATCCTTTGTACTTGCATCAGCATTTAGCAAGAAATAGGCATCCATCTTACGTGCATCAGCATTTAGCAAGACATAGGCATCCTTTTTACTTGCATCAGCATTTAGCAAGAAATAGGCATCCATCTTACATGCATCAGCATTTAGCAAGAAATAGGCATCCATCTTACATGCATCAGCATTTAGCAAGACATAGGTATACTTGTCACTGTCAATGTTGAGTTTTGCATTTAGCAAGACATAGGTATACTTGTCACTGTCAATGTTGAGTTTTGCATTTAGCATCATTTCTTGTGTCCCTTTACCTCATAGCATCTGTTACCGCTCCGGTGGCCTGGTGGTTAGAGCATCCATCTTGGATATGGATGGTCATGGGTTTGAACCCTCGGGCGAGTCATATCAAAGACTTACAAAAATGGAACTAACAGCTGACTCACTTGGCACTCAGCATTAAGAGGTTAGTGTTAGGACTGGTCGGCCTGGTGTCAGGATAATATGACTGGGTGGGACATCATGCTACATGTCAGCGGCATGATGCCCCAGTGCTAGACATCACCATAAACTGTCACATTGCAGACATCGTAGCGATATGACTGAAATTTTTTTTAAGCTACATTAAAAATCTAAATCACACACACACACACACACACATAGCATCTGTTTTGTGTAGCCTGTCAATTACATGTGCTCAAGCCACACAGAGCAGTGTGCTATAAATAGAATGCATCTATATATAGACTTAAGAGTAAAATCCAGTCTTTATAGTTGTAAGGTTTTTCATGGATGAATTATATTAAATGCATTAAAATCTTAAGAGAACTCATTCTGACCTTTCTCTAAATCAACCATATATTAATGTACCATTAAATGATCTGAATTTGACAAAATATCAAAAATATGTGTCACCTGCATTGATATTGGAGGCAGTATCTGACTTATTGAAGCCTTCATAATTCTAATCCAAACTTACCATTCTGTAGAATTCAAACCAGTTATTTTAATTAGCAGATTACAGCTCTACCTTAAATAGCAACCACATGATGTCACGTAATGGTCATATACACAGTACCTGTAGCTACTAAAAAGGGGTGTTCTGAAGATGGTACTATGAAAACTAGCTCAAAATGGCTGGTGTTTACTGTAGGCATCAAAACATGCTTCCATGAGATGGTGCATGGTGAGACATCCAGTAGTGATTCCATGAGAATGGGGAAGAGATGCCCAAAAGTACGTATATGAGATAAAGGGTTAAACTGTTTCAAATACAGACATGAAGATTAATGGATGTATTTACCTATTGAAAAGTTAGACTGACTGCTAGGAAAAATAGGTTACAGATGCCTATTTTTCATTTACAGTCTCATTCTGGATAGAATTCTGGGCAAGAGAGAAAATGTTACTGGTAGTTTCTCAACAAAAGAATTCTAACATGCCACAGGCTGTCATCCATCCATAAAATATTCACAGTGACCTACATTTTGCTATAATGATCAATGTTGATTTTGATAATGCACCAGCAAAGCTGCTGTTTGACACAGCATGACAGACTTAATGTGTTTAACAAAGCATGACAGACTTCCTGTGTTTGACACAGCATGACAGACTTCCTGTTATAAAGAAATGATAGGGTTTATTTTGGAATGGTTATTCTGTCTGTCCAGTCTCCAGTCTCTCTTGCTTCTATGCCTTTTGTAGATTCATGCTAAATTTGGTAATATCCTTTCCAAAATATTAACAGGCTGAATGAAGGATAGTGTTTTCATCTGTAATTCAAGGTCTAAGAGCAAGTATTAAAATTCCACTGGAAAATGCTTATGAGTTTTAAAGATTTAACATGATGAGTCACATGCCATTGTCATAAAGAAGAGGGTAAGCAGATGTTTTTCATATATGTTTTTGCTAAGTCAGTTCATATGATTGCATTTGCCCAACTCACTGGTATTGGTTGCAAAAGCAACATGCACATATGCATGCATTAATGTTTGAAGCTTAATCCAGACTGGTTGTAGTCATGTTTTCTGTCTTGCCACATCACACGAACTTTGCCTGTCCCATTAATCTAAAACAGGTCACTAGTGACATCTCCACTCTGATGTATCAGAAACTAAAAGTAGTTACTTTGACAATTTATCAGCACAGTTTTTTGGAACAGTCATCCAGTAAGCAAAGCTTGCACATTTCTGGATGACCTCCATCAGAGGTCAAACCCAAGCCTATATTCTCATACCTGGATGTTTCAATATCAATACACCACAGCAGTTTAAAATAATATACCATTACACATTTTATGTTTAGGTGAGTTTCTTTGACCCTTTTACTTGTACAGTCATCAAAGTGGATATCCATATGCATCTGGAAGTGCAGTAAATCTTTATTATTCCAATAGTGCCCCCATAAGTAGAAATCACGAGGAAGCATAAAATTGAACATGATATTGAAATGTGCAAAACCCTCACATCAGGCTTTTTCTGTTATGATAATGTTATAATATGTTATGATATGCAGTTTTATCGGGGATACTGTAATTCTTTGGAAAAGGACATGATGGTTTTCCATATGACTTAGATGTTGGAAGAGATTTTTGACAGTTCCACACGACATAGATGCCGGTTGAGTTTTATCAAAGTTTTTTTGAAAGGTTGTTGGAAAGTGCATGATTTTTATCTGACTGGAAATGTAAGTTTTATGCTTTATTTTATTTTTAGAAAAACACAGGGTTTTTTAAAATCATATTTCAAATAAAAAGATATTTGCCCCAAATAATTGCAAATACATATTTGGACGGAGATTAATTTCATGTCTAATAAACAGATTCATTGTTTAAAAAACAGGCAGGAACAATGATACTGTTCTGTTTAGCACCTCCTGTTTAAATGTTTAACCTATGCAAAATTGCAAAATTCAGGAGTCATTCCTTCCTATTTGCATATCAATAGAAGCAAAAATATGTACCCTTTGAAAGTCTTATTTACCTTAACATTTGTTAGTTGCATATGATAATTTTATTTATCAAATAGTAGGTATAGTTTTCCTATAGTATGTGCAGTTTCATATTTTTTGTATTACCACACATTAATATTTCACTTTAGGTGATTCTGATTGGTCTAAATAAGCCCGTGAAATTATTGTGCAGTATTCTCTTTATTGATTGGCTGTGGTCATGGGAAAACCTTTTAACCCTGCCTTCTGGAATTTTTTGTTTTCAATGAACATTTTTGGCTGCCATTTTTTGAATCAACTCATGAAAAAGAATTGAGGAAAAATGGTCTCATCTGCTTTTCAATATGGCTAATTTACCCCCACAGGGGTTTGTTATATCATGTATAACATCATAACATGAAACATGGCTAAAACCACAAGAACAATGACAACAACAAGTAAAACTATAGGTATTGCTTGTGTGGGGTGGGGGTTGAGGGAGGCATTATATCTGTAACTTGGAATCCACCCAATATACAACCATGGTTTAAATATTAACTTACAAAGTAAATAAACTCACCTCTGTTCACAGATGAATGTGGATATAAACTGGTCTCCAAATTGGACAGAAGTTTGTCCAACCACTTCATATTTACGTGGTGAATATATGATGCAATTCTGAGTCGAAAGGAAATTTGTTTGCATATTCTGTAGTCTGCTGTTCCAAATCAAACACTGCAAATGTGCGGCCACAAATACATTACAGTAAATATGGGAATTTGTGTATCCAGTAAACCTTCTTTCACATGAATATCACAATATCATTGTAATGTTTAATTGTGAAAGTGACACTTTAAGGTTATGTAAGCATGGATTGTCAACTGTACGGGTAGTGCATCAAACATCAGACAATGGACATTCTTTGTTGAAAAATGATTTTGTCTGTGTAAAATGTTCTGGTTATTCGGAAGGATGCTTGTTCTTTGATTTATAGTTGTAAGAAAAGTATAATATACTTTTAAATGTCAATACTAGTTCAACTTTGGTTGGGACTATTTTACGCACAACAAATGAAAGGTGCAATATCTGTCAGAATGAACAAACTTATTCACAAAAGCTGGACATTCAATTGGTTTCATGTATTAAATCATTAAGATCCTCTATCTGCTCATTTCCACCAGTTATGCCTGACAGCTGTTGGAAAGAAACATGTGTGGGCTGGTTGCCATGGGATATTTATCATTGACACAGAAACTGTTACCTGTAACAGAACCCTGATGGATCATCCAGACCAGGTGGTAGGCATTGTGCTGACAGAGGATGGAAAGTAAGCTTATCCAAATTATAGACACTTTGTTCAGTAATACAGTTTTTTAATCAAAATTATAATCTGAATTATATCTGTTGTTCATTTTCTTAAAGTGTCAAAAATAGAGAACAAAATGTAGTCCAGAAAGATACAGTTTTTACACAGCTGGCCAAATTTTGAATCATTTTCCTTTCTGAAATGCAGATGTGCTGGCAGTTCAGGAACATGGCAAAGTTTTTGAAATAATATATGCTTATCACTAATTCTTTTGTTTTCTTGAAGCATATAAAGTCTGTAATTTGTTTGGGTAACTGGCAGAGAGTTGCAATAATCTCTTCATCAAAATGAGTTGACTTGATCTTGAGAGCTAAATTAAACATATTTGTAGATGTAGATGATCATATTAGTTCTGATGCCTCTAAAGAATTTCTTTTTATATAAATTTTCTTGCTCTGGGCTTTTGGAGTTCAGAGACCATTTTATCATAATTTTGCAAAAAACAAAAGTTGACATAGACAAATAAAATGGAGTGGGCATGTTTGTATGCATGTACAGATTAGATCTTCTTACCAATAAAGCACTTTTCCATTCCTTTAGTTTATCAAATGCATTGGAGTCATACATATCTTACAAACATATATCTGGTATTTTCTCTTCTTTTGCAGGAAGGCCTTTACTGCATATGTTGATGGAACTATACTTAAATGGGATATCCTGACTTTGTCAGTTGAGCAGCCTCACATTAGCCTTAGTAACAATATTAATTTGCTGTCACTGAAGATCTACAATGAGCAGCTGTGGTTGGGTATGCAAAGAATAAGTATTTTTTTAGAAAACATTGATAACCTTTGATATGAGTTAAGCTATTGATAACCTTTGATACAAGATAATAATAATAATAATAATAATGAGGACTTTGTAATGTGCCTAATCTTTAGAAGCTCTAAGCACTTTACAACATTAGACAATACATATAAGATAAAAAACATATAATGATATGATTACAAAAACAAACACCATGAAATCAGAAAACATTAAAAAAACAAATAAAACATGCTGAGAATATTTAAGGTAGGAAACATTATTAGGTCTTTAAGTTTGTTCTTGCAGTCGAAATAAGTGAGTTTTGAGAGCCCTCTTGAATGTGATCACTGTGTCTTTGTGTCTAAGTTCAGTGGGCAATTCATTCCATTGATAACCCATTGATAACCTTAGATACAAGATAACCCATTGATAACCTTTGATTTGAGATAACCCATTGATAACCTTTGATATGAGATAACCCACTGACAACCCATTGATAACCTTTGATATGAGATAACCCATTGATAACCTTTGATATGAGAAAAATATAGGAAAAGAGTGGACTGACTGTAAAAGCTTTAGAGCAGCACAGAGAGATACTCTGGTCCATTGAAAAGTATTGTTTTATAGAAGTATTTTTTGTCTTATTAGGAACAGTTAGTTCACAATAACGGAGGCCCAGCTTGTATTTCCTCTTTAATTCCTGCAGATTAACATCAGCTAGGATGGTTGGATTTCATCCATATTTTTGATAAGATGTTGAATCAGTTGTTTTCAGTGTTCTAAGACTTCACTTAGAGGAGTTATGTCCCCAGTTGTTTGTCCTGCAGACTTTGGTTTCTGCAGCATAATTTTACTGCAGACTGTTGGATTTGCCATGCTGCTTTATATTGGTATTTGCTTGAATGGGTTTTATTTCCATCTTTCCAAACTTTACTTACTGTTATGTTCATGACTTCACAGTCACCTGTTTCCACAGCTGAACTTTTCCATTGAAATTTAAGTTCAGATTATATTACAACCACATTTAGAGTACAGCCCATGTTTATAAGACCATGATTGAGTTTTATTTCCAGCAATCCATGATTTCATCTACAATATTGTTATGAGTCGTTAAGCTCACTGGTTGTCCATCCATCCTCCTGACAATGTTGGTGTGAGTTATGCCTACCAATTGTCCATCCACCTGACTATTGGTGTGTTATGCCCACTGATTTTTCATCGTCCTGACAGTATTGGTGTGTTATGCCCACTGATTATCCATTGTCCTGACAGTATTGGTATGTTATGCCCACTGATTCTCCATCGTCCTGACAGTATTGGTGTGTTATGCCCACTGATTGTCCATCATCCTGACAGTATTGGTGTGTTATGCCCACTGATTGTCCATCATCCTGACAGTATTTTTGTGTTATGCCCACTGATTGTCCATCGTCCTGACAGTCTTGGTGTGAGTTATGCCCACTGATTGCCCATCGTCCTGACAGTCTTGGTGTGAGTTATGCCCACTGATTGTCCATCCTCCTGACAGTATTGGTGTGTTATGCCCACTGATTGTCCATTGTCCTGACAGTCTTGGTGTGAGTTATGCCCACTGATTGTCCATCCTCCTGACAGTATTGGTGTGTTATGCCCACTGATTGTCCATCCTCCTGACAGTCTTGGTGTGAGTTATGCCCACTGATTGTCCATCCTCCTGACAGTATTGGTGTGTTATGCCCACTGATTGTCCATCGTCCTGACAGTCTTGGTGTGAGTTATGCCCACTGATTGTCCATCCTCCTGACAGTCTTGGTGTGTTATGCCTACTGATTGTCCATCCTCCTGACAGTCTTGGTGTGTTATGCCCACTGATTGTCTATCCTCCTGACAGTCTTGGTGTGAGTTATGCCCACTGATTGTCCATCCTCCTGACAGTATTGGTGTGTTATGCCCACTGATTGTCCATCATCCTGACAGTCTTGGTGTGAGTTATGCCCATTGTTATGTATATTTAATTTACATTGTGTGTTAGGTTTTTTTTTAAATTATTTTTTTATTATTTCAATATATGCTGTTGTAATGTAACATTGTATGTTGGACTTGACCATGTCCAAAACTGAGTTAATTTCTGCTTGACCTGATTGACTTTTATTAATTTCTTTTTAGGTGTAGATGTTTGTATTTTCACAGATTTTTTTTGGTACTGGATATCCATTTTACATGTTCTCAGTTTTAATTGGCTTCTCTGCAGGTGTGAGCCATGTAGCATAGCCCTGCAGTCTCAATACCTCATACTTCAAAGAAGATATGGGTCCCTCTCTGTACCTGTTTTCTTTTTTGGTACCTACCAGTGAGTGTTTTGTTGTTGTTATTGTAGGGTTTAATGCCATTTTTCAGCACAAGATAGGCTATACATGTCAGCCAGTATAAATAGCGGAGGAAGAACCCAGGAAAACCCTGGAAAGAACCACCGACCCACGAGAAGCTACTGGCAAGGTTATTCACATACCCACATTGGCCGAACATGAGACCCGAACCCACGCAGACAGAGGTGAGATGGCAGTGATCTGTAACGGTGAGTGCTTTAGACCACTTGGCCCCTCGGGGCCCCCACCAGTGAGTGTTATAAACTGTGTTACTTTTTTTGGTATGATTTTCTCCTATGCTGTAATTGGGGTAGATGACAGGGAACCCCTTCATAGTCCCAGTTAATTATTGTCTGAAAGATGGTACTCAAATGTTTTTTTATACAATTGTATTTGCTGCATTGACTTTAAACCTGCCCATGTACCCCATACATGCCTTAATTCTACATCTGGATTTTTTAAACTGTACTTTATTCTTGTAATTCTAGTGAATTCTTGTTGATATTGTTGTATATTTTATTGTATCTGTCTTCTATCTAAATAATCTCTCCCTCTCTATTTAAAAATAATATCCCTCATATAAGCTAATTTCCTTTGGGGTTCTTTGAGTTCCAATAATTTGTATTCCTGTAAAAAATTCTTGTAATTATGTCTCAATATGAAACCTAGCCTATATATATATATATATATATATATATATATATATATATATATATATTGTTGTTGTTGTTATAGGGTTTAATGCCAATTTTCAGCACATTATAGGCTATACATGGCAGCCAGTATTAATGGTGTAAGAAAAACCCGGGAAAACCCCGGAAAGAACAACCAACCCACGAGAAAGTACCGGCAAGCTTTCTCACGTATCCACGTTGGCTGAGACCGAGACTCGAACCTACGCAGACAGAGGTGAGATGGCAGTGATCCATGATGGAGAGCGCTTTAGACCACTTGTCCACTCGGGGCCCCTATTTAAGGAAGGAATAAGTGGGCCTCTTCCCTTTTTCTCAATATAAATACTCTTTTGGCAGGTAATGCTGTTTCCCTCACCATATAAAATGTAATATTTTCTTATCTAAAGTGTCTAACAATTTATTTCTCAATTCTGTCGATTTGTAGTAAACATTACTGCTGATATAGGTTCTTGCAGCCTCTACTATTTCCATTACCCCGTATTTCATGTTATTTTTCATACCCTTTAATTTTTTGTACACCATCAAGCCATAAAAATAATAATTAATTCATTCTATCATATTTTTTCGTACACAAAATTTAATATTTTTTCGGTCATCCTATTATTTTTCGTACATAAAATGATCTTCTGTGAAGATAAAAAAGTACAGCCCTTTAAATTTTACAGCCTAGAATAAGAGATAAAATCATTGTTTTAGTTGCATTTTTATTTTTTATTTATCCATTATTTTTATTTCATTTTGTTAAAACTGAAGACAGGTTCCCATTTCAAACGGATTCAAAAATATATCAAAGTTCGATTTAGGTACATTAAATGACCAGGGTATTGTTTTGCTAAGCAAGTTATGAGCAATGACTAACTTTGGGCATGTTCTTAACTGAGGCACAAGTTGTCAATTCATTTTCAAATGGTTGAGATATTTTGAAGAAGGAGTGTGTCACCAAACATGAATCCAGGCGGGGTAAGTAATACATGTATGTTAATTTTGCTCATTGATCCTTTACTTTGGCCATCAATACCATGTTACAACTCCAGTGTCTTAATCTACGCAACAAGAAATAGCAAAACAAACAAGTTTTGCGTAATTGAAAATATAGAAGTGAAAGAATTAAATTAACTTACAGCATGGTGAATGAATTCTTGTTTCCTAAAAGTCCTTTCAATTCCAATAATTCCAAGAAATCTGAAAAATGCCCCTTCTGTGTTGAAGTTTCAAATGTACAGAAAGATTTCCAAAGAATTCACCAATTATAAGTGTGTAGAAAGCCCGTTGCTCAGCTTACTCAGAAAGGGCAACTGTTTTGTTAACTGAGAATCTATTCACATTCATTTTATTGACCTTCTTTGTCTTTTGTATCGGCAAGAAAATATAATGATTGATGTATTTGTTCTGTTGTTGTCATTACAATATATACTGCTATTCATCAACAGCTGGACAGCGTCATTAATGAGCGCACTTGATTACGTCAGTTGGTGTAACAAAGCAAAGCGTGCATTTGAAAACGAGTTCAAAAGCCATTTGAGTTTATTTATCCAGTAAAAATAATAATATCCCATTACAGGAAGACACGAAGACCACAGACCATTTGGCAATTAACCTTATTGGCTCAATATTGTAATGCAGTAAAAAACTATAAAAACCCAGTTACTTTTAATCATAAATGCAAAAGTCATTAACTCCGTGAGTTCGAGTTATATATACCGGTAGTTAATATCTTCAAAGATCTTGGTCTGTTCATGCTTGGGCATGTCTTCATTATTAAGTTTCTTCAAACCCCTGCCAAAGGGAGAGACTTTTATCCCACCACCACCTAAATGCACTGAACCACCAAACAAACGGCGGAAAATTGGACCTGGATGGCCCAGAAAAGACAAAGGTGAAACCCATCACTTGTCTGTTACTTCAGTTACCGAGATCGCCAATGTAAAAGATGATGTTGAACTGCAGAAATCAAATATTGATGCAGCAGATAATGCCATCATACCCAAAGATACTGTTGCAAAGGCGCCCATTGTTGCTGAAAACTTACCTGAGCCTGCAGTAGACAAGCTGGACTACAGCAAAGATATGAGGGATATAAGCCAGTGTCCTGGTACTGCAAAGTTACCAGTAAGAGGAAAGTATACGAAATGGGACATTAATGATAAAATAAGAATTGTTCAGGAGGCAGAACTATGTGGAATTAGGCCCATAGCTGCAGAATACCACCTTACACCAAGCACTTTATCAAGCTGGATGAAAATGGATTTTTCGAAAATATTCAAAGGACAAAGAAAGGATCTATCACAGGTGCCTGCCGACCCTTGATGTATTCGCATGAGAAGGAGCAGGAAATTTTATCCTGGTTACTCTGTATGCGGGACCATCACGTGCCTGTAACAATTGAGATGTTACAAAATTATGCTACTGCAGTTATTCAGGAGGAAAATCTAAAGTTTCGGGGCTCAGGAGGATGGGTTGATGGATTTTTCAAGCGAAATGGACATGCACTGAGATGTAGAACTTCAATATCTCAAAAACTACCTCGAGAGCTAGAGGAAAAAATAGACTGCTTTACCAGATATCTAAGAAGGCTTTGGGAGGATGAGGAATTTGATGAACATTTAATTGGCAATATGGACTAAATGCTACTGCATTTCGACTTGGTTCCAGAGAAGATAATTGATAGAATCAGAACGAGAGAGGTGCATATTAGAGGTACCGGCAGTGACAAGTGCCATATAACTTGAGTATTGACATGCCTGGCATCTGGTGACATGTTGCCACCCATGATAATCTTTTGGGGAAAAAGAAACTTAAAAAATCTAAAAATCCCAAAGGGAGTTGTCATCAAAGTTCAACAAAAAGCATGGATGGATGAACACCTAATGTTGGATTATATTGAAGAAGTTCGGAAAGTACACACGAAGCGCACACCCTCTCTCCTAGTGTTGGATTCATTCCGTGGCCATTTGACTGAAGGAGTAAAAAACTCCATGAAAAAATCCAGAACAACAATGGCAGTAATCACCAGTGGATGCACAAGTAAACTACACCCACTGGATGTGTATCTAAATAAGCCTTTCAAGGGACTGCTGCGGAAGAAATGGTCAACGTACATGAAGGTTACAACCGGGGAAGCTGGTGAGGAGGCAACCGAAAAAATTCCAGCCCTTAAAAGCAGCAGATGATTGACTGGATTTTTGAAACCAATGAAGAATTAAAGAAAAAAAAGGACATGATAATCAGTAGCTTCAAAGTTACTGGCCTTTCAAATGTAATAAATGGTAGAGAGGACCACTACATAAGGTGTGACAATGCAGCTCCATTGGAAAGTCTTTCCAGTGATGAAGAATGTGAATGGTTTGAGGGTTTTGAGTTGGAAGACTTGTAAAATTCTTGACAATTATGAATGTTTCATTGCATCATGTTTTTGTTCTTGTTTTGTGCATTCATTCAACGTTGGATCACAAATTATGTCCTTGAAAATAACATGCTAGGTTTATAATACAAAAATATTTTTATATACACGTTGCTTTGTTGTTCTCTCTCTCTCTCTTAAAATCATTTGCCCTTTTTTCAGCTGGCTTCAGAACAAGTATCAGTAAATTAATATTTTTCTTGAGCTAATGGACTTGTCGTATGCATTTTCAATACCCAATGGGTAGCCTCATTTCCCTATGTAGAGCCTCCTTAATTTGATCTGTTGAGGAGAATTTGATAAATTAAACAAGACTTACCAAGTCGAAGTTTAATTGTAATTTCATGAACCCCATAAGTGCCTTAGTGATCGCATGAGATGAGATGATGCTGGTCACGTGGTTAGTCAGTCTTGAGAGCAAAAGAAATGGAAGCCTCAATGTGTTATTGGGTGGGAAGTATTAAGGGTGGGCATGTGATCACTAAGGCACTTATGGGGTTCATGAAATTACAATCAAACTTTGACTTGGTAAGTCTTGTTTAATTTATCAATTTCACTTCCCCCATAAGTGCCTCGTGATCCCATGAGATTTCAGAGCGAGGCTTCCATTTATGGAATTGATTAACAACAACTAAAAACCGAAAAAGAAGAAATTTTATGTGTTGATATTAAACCAGACAACCCAAAATTAAGATATACATTACATTACCATTATACAATTCTGGATGCAGACAAAACCTTTGTACTGAATTCAGTCTGGTCTGTAACAGGCTTCTTATAAAATTTCCTGAAAGTACAGGCACTAGCCCAGCCAGCTGCCTTCAAAATTGTACCCAATGGTACCCCTTTTGCACAGGCTGCAGAAACAGATGCAGCCCTTGTGCTATGAGCCTGGAAAACTGAGGTATCAATACCAGACTTTCTCATAACAGTCTTTATCCAGTTTGATATTGTTCTTTTGGCAACCTTTTTATGTGGAGTTTGTGTGCCAATAAATAACTGTGTTTCAGAATTTTTCAAAACCTTGGTCCGTTGCAAATAACACTGTAAACAAAAAACAACACAAAATTTTTTGTCAAAAGGATAAGATTAAAAAACAAAAGGCTCCAGGTGTTTACCTGGTTTAGATTGTTTCAGCAATGAAGAAATGTGTATTTGTACACTGTTTACACCAAATTTAATGCCATTTGTCTGCATAAGGTGAAGTGTCTAACACCTCTGTCCTGTCAACAAAGCAAGCAGCATGACTAACTTCATAGTAAGTTCCTGTAATGATAATTGGTCATTACCTTGTAAAGAGAGAAAATAGTTAAACACAAGCCGCACATCCCACACAAAAGTGTATTTTGGAAATGAAGGCTTTGTAATGAACACTCCTCTCATAAATCTCTTAAGTAAAATATTCTTGCTTAGTCTGGATTTAGAAGTAAGACTAACTGATGATGAAATTGCAGATCTAGCTGTATTTACAGAACTATAACCTAAACCTCTATCTACTAATTCTGTTAAAAACTCTATAACAATAGTCACAGGTGGGTCAAATGGATTAATCTGTCTCTGATTTGAAAATAGCATCCACTTTTGGAGATGACCCCAATACTGTTTTTTAGTTGATTTTCTCCATGAATTGATGATGAGGCAGGCAGCCCTTTCTGATAATCCTTGATTTTTGATTGCTGTCCTGATAAGTGAAAAACACCCGTCTTCAATTTTCGGAGGGGGTATCGTCGTTGTGGATTGTGTGCCAGGTGTAGAATGTCTTGTGGACGTGGCAGTAGAAAACAAGGACTGACTACAGCATGCAGTAGACCAACCACGTGACCAGCATCATCTCATCTCATGGGATCACGAGGCACTTATGGGGGAAGTGAAACTGGTCTTCAATCCAGTATTTACTAGAAAAAACCAAGCTAAAGGTCAAGCGTATTTAATTAGCATGTATATTACCTCTGCATAGCCATGTGGCACAGTGAAAATGGATCTCATAATTACAACCAAAATGATTTATTTATTAGGTTTTAATTGCCAATGGAATATAATAGTGCCCTTGTAGTGTTTACATAAAGAATAACACAACTGACAGGTAACTGAACAATAAAGATTATTTTCTTATTTCTCTCTCTCAAAATAACAACAGATTTTTCTTGAGTTGAGCAGAATGAGACCAATTTTGTACATTAGTTTTGTACGCTAGGTTGTTGAGTGTCACGTGTTCCACAGGCCTTGTCAGCTATGATCCCTTTATTTTTTGTACACGGTAATTACCACAAAATGATAATTATTTATTTTACATATAATTTTTTGTACATTGAAATTAATAATCATTTTTTCATGTACGAAAAATAACATGAAATACGGTATATCTAGAGACATCATATGCCTGTGTTTATGTCCACTTCTCTTAATATGTTTTTAAAGGTTTCTATCACTGCATTTTTTCCAAAGACAATCCCATATGCTTTGACTCTTTCTTTGAATCAGGTAAGGGGGTAGTCAAGACTGATTCCCCTCCAGTTTTCTATTTGAAAGATCTGTTTTATCATGATTTATTGGTGATTCCAATGCTGTGCCAAAATTGCAGAACTTTTCTTCAGCTGTATGAAGGAATAATGGCCAAGATGTATGAAGGAATAATGGTCAGTTATAAAGTTTGTGCAGTCATTTTTAGTTCTTCTTTGAGATTAGGTGTCTTGACAATTTTTTATTGTTAATTTTTGAGCACAAGCCTTTTACTGCTATTATTTACTTACAATAGCATTGACAGGGGGCATCCCTGTCTTACTGAACTCTTTATACTAAATCTTTTAGTTTTCTCTCCATTTACCTGTACCCATGAAAAGATATTGGTATAAAGGATTTTAGTCTATTTAGAGAAGTTGTTGCCAAATCCCTTTCTATCTAAGATTTTTCCTACATACCGTATATACTCACATACAAGCCAAATAAGTTAGGAAAAAATAAAGGCCTGGAAGAAGGGGGTCACCTTATCCATGGGTCAGGGTCTAAGCTTGAAAGTTTTTAAGATCTTTTTGTTGACTACCATAATGGCTGTAAATCTTGGGACACAAAAAAATAATTTTTTCCATGTCCAAAGATGTATATGCATGTAAAAAATTATGTTCTCTGTGTCCCAACACTTACTCAACTGTTATAAACTACTATGATTGTTTTTGTTAATATTTTGCATGTGCATATATTCTGATTTCTCCAACATTAAATAAAAAAAGGTAAATAAAGACTTGATAATTCATGGGCTCATTCAAGTTTACCCAGGAGACCAGGCTGTACTATAATGCAAATCGTGCTTAGTGTAACTTGAATCTTTGTTTGTTCCCAAACATATTCAGTGCAGATTTTGCTTTATTCATTGTTTCAACCAAATCACACTCTTCCAGATATCACTTCAGCTAGTCTGTGATACCTTATGTTGATCCATTTGGTCACGAGTTACTCTTTTTCACAAGTTACTCTTTTTCATTGACATAAGCAATGCTATACAAATTGAGGTAATCTTTTTGAAAAGGTATACACATTGAGTTGTGCAAGGCATATAACCAGCATAGCTGTTACTTGTTAATGAAAGAATGGTAATAATAAAGGCTAAAATTCTGAATATAGATAAACTAAGATCATCATCAATCTATTTTTACTTTTATGTTTTGGCTGAACAAAATTATAATATTCCACACAATGGAAAGCATTTGTTTATGATTGGCAGATTTGTCTTTTGTTTTCTTACAGCAAAAGCAGGCCTGTTAATCATTAAAATCCTGAAACAGGCTTGGGTAAATAGGGAATTTTGACTGGCAATGATACCAGTACTTTTATGTGTAATTTCCTTTCACTCCATAATATTAGCACAATTACAATAGTTTTATAAAAGGTGTAAGGTCGCATACATTAAAGCATACTACAACTCAGTTTTTTTTGGTTATTTAGGTAATGAATTACTGTTTGTATATTCAGATTGTTGGATATTTCTACCTTTCTCGCCACAGCTCTGGTTACTGTTTATTATTTCAGACATACATTTTTTTTAACCCTTACTGAAAATTTTTTATTTAATATTTTGTAATCTATATTTAATAAAGGTATGGGCCTCAGTTTTTTAAATTCATTTTGTTGCCCTTTCCCTTTATATATAGTTGTTATTATCTCTTCTCTCATAATCGTCATTATTATCCCCGATTAGAAATATATATTATACAATGATTCTAAAGTTGGCATTTGATACAATTCTGACATTATGCCATTAGATGCAGGTGATTTTCCTTTTTCAGGTTGTTATTATATCTTCAATTTCTTTTGTGGTAATTAAATCCTCACATAATTTCTTATGTGTTTCATTTAATTTTTTAAATTGTAACTCCCTCAGTAATTTTCAGTTTTCTCTGCAGTAATGTTTTGTAAAGTATATAATTGTTGGTAACAAGTTTGTGTCAAAACTTTCTTCTTTGTCTTTTTATGATATGTTGTCAGCTCTAAATTTCTGTAATTGTCTTTTCTTTTTCTAATTTCTTCCCTTCTGTATAGTCCTCTTGCCTGTTATATAACTCTCCAAATTTCCCTGCTCTTATTTTTGTCCCCTCATTTCCACATCTTGTATTTTCTTTATTCTGATTTTGACCTTTTTTAAGTTTGGTTATTAATTGTGTTGTTCAGTGGCCATAAGTGATTAGAATATCCACCTCAGATGCAGGAGGTTGCAGGTTCAAACCTCAGCTGAGTCATACAAAAGGCTTATAAAAATGGTACTAGGAGCTGCCTCACTTGGTGCTTAGCATTAAGAGGTTGGTTAGTGTTAGGTCCAGTTGTCCTGGTGTCAGGATGATGTGACTGGGTGGGACATGATGTAACATTTCTCACCCATTCGACAGAGAAATCTACTTGGTTTGCTAACCTTACTTTTCTTGTCTCAGTCTAGTCGTCTCAGACCAGTCGTCTCAGTCAAGGTGTCCACACCGCTCAGAACTACTTTAAAAAAAGAAACCCTTGTTGTCTTCTGCTGTGCCCGACATAGTTGTACTGAAATCAAACAACAACAACAACAGCAACAAATATATAACAAAAACACAGTAACTTAAGTTAAATCCATCTTTGAGAACACACCATACAAAAACATTTTGAGAGAGACAAAGACAAACGCATATGATGTCGAGCTTTTTTGGTATAATGCTTGTTTGTTCCACACAGCATGGTCAATTTTATCCTATATGCAGGCCTAGCTCAGTACATTTTTAAATCAGCGCCATTAAATGTAGCTAAAGCTACTTAACTAGTTTTAACTACTTCGTGTGAAACAAATTATATAGTTAGCTACATTTAATGACGCTGACCTGAAAATGACTGTGCTACAGATAGGATAAAATTCTCAATGCTGTGTGAAATTAACAATATAATAGAAAACACTGCTCCATGCATATAGACTATAGACCTATACACTTCATAGCCTACCAACTCTCTTAACAAATACGGAAAACTTAGTAACAGCCAGAAAAGTGTTATATAAAACATGCTTTTTTCTAATTTTGTTAAGCATCTCCATTGTGCCCCGGTTGAATCAAAAATATACCTACAATATTTAATGACAAATAATACACTTACCAGCCAGAAGGAATCATTTATCCATCAGCACATTAATCCATAAGCAAATTTCACTGTAGCACTTGCCATATTTCCAGGACAGAAAAATATATGTTCAATGAATCCTTGAACTTGAAAGTTTGGCACATGGTTATCTGCTAGAGTCCGTTTTTGGAGGGTTTGTTATACATGGGGGTAATTTTACAATCAATATTAAGGACAACACAGGTATGTCACACACAGTTTCACCTCCTCCAAAGAAAAGAATAGTTAAATATGATAGTAACACAGATCTCTAATTACCCATGAATACTAAAGAAAGATGTTACTCTTCGTTACAGCTTGTACTAAGTTTAACTACAGTAGAGCTGAATTGCCAATATCATTTTATTATTTACAGTATAACTTTTCAAAATTGGAACTGATGAAAATAAAAGTGTTTTGTAATAAATATTAATTATTTATTGTCAATTTCATAAAACATTAAATGTGATAATATCTCATTATTATGCAACGTTTTTTGTTGTTATTTTTCTTTGCTCACGCGTATAAACTGTGTACTTCGGACACAACAGACAAACCACAGCCCTCATTAACATATTTATATTCATGTGCCGCATGTAAACATTGAACATGAAAACTAGTGAAGAATTCTTTTTACTTTAAAGGAAATATTGGGTGAGAAAAATAATCTACGTTGGGGTTTGGACCGAGACAAGGAAATCCCAGTCGCAGGTTTATATTATATGTCTCCCCACTTGGGCAAGCCTTGTGGGGAGACAAATAATATAAACCCTTGACTGGGATTTCCTTGTCTTGGTCCAGTACCCAACATAGATTCTATATGTCTTCGTCATGATGCCCCAGTGCTAGACATCATTATAAACTGCCAAACTGCAGACATAATAGCGATATGACACAAATTGTTAAAGCTACTTTAATAATCTAAATCACACACACACACACACACATGTTGTTACACAATTAATTTTATCATTTCACTTTTTAGCATATCTTTCTTTCCCTTTCATACCCAACATTATGCTTTGGTTATCTTCTTATTTTTCCCTTTAAGTCTTCCCACTCGTTATTGATAAGATACTGCTCTTCTCTTGTAAAGTTGTTCCAATCATATCTCTATATTTTGTATCATTTAATATTTTGTTGTTCAATTTCCATATTCTTGTTCCCCATTTTTCCCCTTTTTTTTAATATTTAGAACTACCACTGAATAATCAGAAATTTTTAAATCTTTACTTTCTTGAATGCTAACAATTCCTGTTTCTGAGACACAAAACCTGTCCAATATGCCATTCACTTATTCCATATGAGAATGTAAATTCCCTTCTGTTAAATTTAAATATCTTTATATATCTATAATTTTATTTTAGATTTGTCTCCTTTAACAATTTATCTTTCACAGAAATTCCCAGACTTCTGTCAGTATGGAATAGTACCCAATTGAAACCCCCATGGAATAATTTTGTAAATATTCAGACAATTTATTCATAAATTCTATTTTTTTTTTGTTGTATTTGGAGGCACATACACATTTAGTATGTGATCCATTAATTTTTACATGTAACAGTATGCCTTAAAGAAAACAGTCTACATCAAAAGTTTTCCATGAAGTTATTTTTCCAGTTTTTATTTGTGGGCACACCCTCAACCTTAAACTATAATAAGCTAAAGACCTTGGTTATGACACCCCCAACAGCTTTTTCAAAACATTTAGTGGCTTTTGTGTGTTTTTGTACCATTCCTGATATTATGTGTTGTTTATTCAGTAAAAGCTCAGAAAGGGTTTTTGTAAGACAATTTATTTATTAAAACTTTTTTGTTTTTGCGGAGGTTATAAGAATTGCACTCTATGGTTCTCGAATTCAGTCCCCTGGTTTCTTTCTCTATACCTATGTTCTCTATACCTATATTTTTAACACTTTTTTTTGTTTAAATTAAATTTGTTACATGTTATGTACTCACATCCATTGACATATTTGTCAATGGATAATGTGGGGAACTATATGGTTGGGGTGGGGTGCTCCCAATATTTTATTTAAACTATTATAGAAGTCCTACCCAGGCTCTGTTTTGTTGGAAGTTAAATTTAGCGAAAGATAGATTAAAGCTCCGAGCCCCCAGTCAGCAATGCAGACAGTTAGATGGTTAAATATACAAAAGGGTTGAAATTCAATGAATAACAATTTAATAACAATTCAATAATCAAATGATTCAAATTTCCAATTACACTCCTTCTGCTCAACCCTTTTTTATAAGCCTATTGTATCACTTGATTAGCAGTGTGAGATTGATTTACACCTGTCCTTGTATTTCTACTCATCTGTTGTATCCTTTCTCTCTTTTATTTCTCCCATTTCCTTATGCACTTCTTCCCTGACCTTTCTCCATATTCCTTGTTCTCATCCTCCTCCACTTTCTCCCCCACAACTACACTTCTGTCAACTTGGATTTTCTTGGCTACAGTCTCAATTCAGTCTCCAACTCTTGAAGATTTGGGACCCAATAGAACCGGAAGTTATCTGTCCCCTAGAAGCTTCCTATGAAAACACAAGGTACAATCTTTTTCCTTAACCTTCTCATCTCACACTATATACAGCCTATTATCAGATATCAGCTATTAAATTTCTTCGGTCATGCATTTGTTCACATTGAGATACCCATATGTTCTTGTATGGTAAAACAAACATCATAATACAGCACGGTATCAATTACTTCTTATACATACATCAATAAATTCTGTCACATAAGTACATATTCCCAATCCCATTATACTAAACAATATCACAATAATCAGACACATATCTTTACCTTACAATAATAATAATAATAATAATAATGAGGACTTTGTATAGCACCTAATCTTTAGAAGCTCTAAGTGATTTACAACATTAGACAACACCTATAAAATAAAAAAAACATATATAATGATATGATTACAAAAACAAATACCATAAAATTAGAAAACATAAAAAACATGCTGAAAATATTTAAGGTAGGAAATATTATTAGGTCTTTAAGTTTGTTCTTGCAGTCGAAATAAGTGAGTTTTAAGAGCACTCTTGAATGGGATCACTGTGTCTTTGTGTCTGAGTTCAGTGGGTAATTCATTCCATGTTGCTGGGCCCTGGTATGCAAAAGAATGCTGTCCATATGACTTTGTTTTCATAGTGTGAATAATGAGTATACGATGGTCAGAAGAGGAGCGTAAGTATCTTGCTGGTGTGTACACGTGGGTGAAGTCAGATAGGTATGTTGGACTGGAGTCTGTCTGTGAATCGTAGCACAGAGAACAAATTTTGTGTTTGATTCTGAATCAAATGGAAAGCCAATGAAGGGTACAGAGCAGTGGGGAGGTGTGCTCTGATTGTGGTACTGTAAGTATGATCCAAGCAGCTGTGTTTTGAACTTTTTGAAGTTTCTGGAGTAGATATTGAGAAAGCTTGCCAGTAGCTTCTCGAGGGTCAGTGGTTCTTTCCGTGGATTTCTCGGGTTCTTCCTCCATCATTAATACTGGCCACCATGTATAGCCTATGGTGTGCTGAAAAATGGCGTTAAACCCTACAACGACAACAAGTGTTTTAGTGGCATCAGCTGAAAGATATTTGCGAATGGAGCTGATGTGTCTCAGCTCAAGATATGCAGCCTTGCATATGTTCATGACATGTTGATGCAATGTGAGAGTACTGTCCAGAGTAACACAAAGGTTTCATACTGATTGTGTGAATTTAATTTTGATGTTGCTGATATTTATTGTTTGAGGTAAAGGATGTGAATGAGAAAGTCTTTGTGTTGTGATCAGAATGGCCTCAGTTTTATCATCATTCATCTGCAGCTTGTTACATGTCATCCATGATTTCACATCAGAAATGCACCTCTCTACACCTTGGATGGCAGTTTTGAAAAATGATGGGAATTCCTCTGATGAGAGAGAGGTATTAATAACATCGGTTAGTGAAGGCAATACTGGATCTAAGCACTCAAGCAGCAGTGATGTTGGAATTGGATCAAGTTCACATGACTTTGGTGTACTCTTCATTAGGATTGTACGTACGAAATCCATAAAGACGGGTTCAAATGCTGCTAATGGTTGCCGCTGAAATTCTGTATCCCAACTGTATCGTGACAATGAGTCAATTGAAATTGTGGTGTCAAGCTTATCTCTAATGGTTTGTACTTTGTCATGGAAGAAATTTGCAAACATGTCCGGAAGGTTGACTGGAGAGAAGGTAGTTGGAAGTGGTGTAGATTTGTTCCTTGACATTAGCTTGTTAGTAATCTCGAGAGTAAACTTTGTTAGTAAACTCATACAAAGTACACAAATATTCAAATATCCAGGCTCTGATATATGTATACATCCATAGTATCTAATCTTACATACTTCAAACATGTTTCCAAATTCACAATTCAAACATGTGTAAATTCTAACATAATGCATTAATAAATACACTGGTTTACTATAAAGTAACATAAATAGTGAGTTACAAAATTAATTCTGACCACAAGCTACCTCTTAGTTCTGCTGCCAGATTATGTGTGGCTTATTTCTTGGAGGAAACCCTATTGATCTGCAATCTTTCCAGGCAAATGCTAAATTACACTTTATGATTTCCGAAGGTATCATTTGAGTCTGAGTTGTAATCATGCCCTCTATCTCAATTTTGATTGGATATCACTGTGGACCGATCCAATCAAACTTAGCGGACAGTGTCCCTATCACTGTCAATGTGGAGATGGATAAGAACATGCCACGTTCACCCTGTGGACTTTCATTTTGATCCTCAAACTAACCTTTAAAATATAGGTGTGATAATGGCAAGCCTTTGTTAAGTGATGCGACTGGTTGCCTTTGCTAACTCAAGTTTCCAGTCTCCGGCTGGTCATGGTAACATTGCATAAGAGTTTAACACTAGCCCGTTGGCAATCTTTAGAGATCAAACACAAGGCCGCAGTAATATTACCCAGACAGGTAGATTATACCTTATACTTGACTTTATAGCTGGGACTTAGCAAACATGACAGATAGTTTCCTTAATTTTCAGTTATCATGGCCAGTGATCTCCGTACTCTCCATGTATGTTGTGTATATGTTATAATATATTGTCTTCTATAGATTTTTGTAATAGGACCAGCCTTGGCATTGTCAGATCATTTAGTATTTGTTTTAGTAATTTATTTCCCATAAAAATTTATGCACTACTATCTATATAAAAATCAATGTTCTATTAAATACATGTGCTTACGTTGGTGCCTTTGGCTTTATTCTTCCACCATGACCATATGTTCATATTTTAAGTTTGAATTTTCCAGTTATATTTCAGACTTGTGCAACTTCCTGTGTAGACACTGTTTGGATTGTGATTTGCTTGGGCTGTTGCATTTTGTTTTTCTTCTATATACACTTTCACTTCATTATTATTATTATGTGTTTCCTGCAAGAGCATTTATTTTATAGTCTTTTGTTTCTTCATGGAGTTTGTTTATCTTTTCTTTGCTTTTGATCTAGGGTTTTCATTTGGAGGCTTTGTGCCTCCATGACAACAGTAGAATTGTATATATTTCCTTATATTTTGATTGGTAAGGTTTTATTAATTTGTATGATTTAGTATTTATTCATTTTTGTTATGTCATTGTTTTCTGCTTCATTTTCAGTCATTTCTGCAACATTTTCTGGTTTATCATCACTCATTTCTCTGTAATCACTATGTTGTTCTATCAGTCTTTTGTTTTCAGTTGTTCTTCTATCACATCCATCTGTTCATCTATCCCATTTCCAACCTGTCCTCTCAGTTTCATGTTCCCTATGTTAATTTGTGTCCTATACTGCTCTATTGTTATCTTTTGTTTTGGTATGGTCATTCTGGTGTCTTTTATCCTAGAACTGGGGTTGTTTCCCCTGGCTTTGAATGCCATTCTTCTAAGGGGTACTGATCCTTTTCCTTAGGATGTGAGGGTGTGGAAGTGACAAAACTTCAATCTTTACTATCCTCATGATCATTTTTATCATCTAATTTATCATGCCCATTTTCTTCTGATTTTTGGTTCCATATGCTGAGTTGGAGTTTATAGTATCTTCTTCAGATACCCCATGCAGAATGTAGTATTTCAATTTTGGTAACAAGTCCTTTGTCCTTGTTTCTAATGTTATTATATTTAATTTGTATTTGTTAGTGTTTCTCCATGATTATAAATTATAATTGTATTTTGTACTTGACCTTGTCCAAAAGAAGTTCATGTTGTACCTGATCTGTAACTTTTATTTTGTAAACAATATATAGCTAATATTTGTATAAAGATGTGGGTTATATATTAGGATCATTATCTTGGTCTTTGTCAAGGATATTATCTTTACCTTGTTCTTTATTATAGTTTTAGTAACAGAATCTTCCAGAATGAAATTTTTCATAAAGTAATAGTTTTTTTTATATAGAAAATGGTAATTGTGACCTAGGTCTAGGCTTCATAATTTTTTTTTTCTAGAAATTATTCAATCATGCTCTAAGATCTAGAAGCAGAATTATTTGTTGTGTTCAGTATTTCATTTGAACTGGAATTATTTATTCAAATTATTTATTCTCTAGAAATATAAAGTGCTCATCTATAAATTTCTTGGACAGGGACATTAACTGGGAATTGTAGTGAATACAGACAAGGACTTCTTGGATTTTATTATTGTCAGTCATTAAAATACTGTTGTCAGATCACCATGTCACAGGACACTACAGGCATATTAACGCCTTCAGTGTTGGATCTTTTTTCAAACATGGGGCCCCGAGTGGCTGAGTGGTCTAAAGCGCTCACCGTTATGGATTACTGCCATCTCACCTCTGTCTGCGTGAGTTTGAGTCTCAGGCTCGGCTAATGTTAGTATGTGAGAAAGCCTGTCAGTAGCTTCTCATGGGTCGGTGGTTCTTTCCAGGATTTTCCAGGGTTCTTCCTCCACCAATTATACTGGCCACCATGTATAGCCTATCCTGTGCTGAAAAATGGCGTTAAACCCTACAACAACAACAACAACATTTTTCAAACACTGCTTGAATTTAATTAGAACTTTATTCATTAGGATTGTGATATTTTTTTTTTGGACCATTTGGGATTTAATTCACATTTCTGAAAGTTCTTTTTAAATTTTCATTTTGTATGCTAGGGAAAAAAATTGTTGAATTTGACCAAAAGTTGTTGGTTTTTCCTCTTTTCTATTACTTAATTTAAGACCATAGAGTCATAATACTAATGATCTCTTTCTTCTCTTTCTACATTTTTGGCAGGAGTGGCTGGAATTACACTCCTTGTTTCCTGTAGAAGTTTTCCCACTCTGTTGCCAAGGGTATGCTCTCTACATTTGTTTGTTTGGCTTCAGGTGTTTAATTTTCAGTGGTCTGGCCAGTTGCCACTGTTTAGGTTTCTTCATCCCTATCTATTTCTATTTGGTCTTGTTCTTTGTTTACATTTTCTGCTGCTTTGTTGGCACAAATGTCACCTGTTCTTTGTTTTAGGGCGCTGGGGCAGTCCCTGAGGATGTACCATACATTCTGGCATCAGGTGTATTTTGTGTCCCATTCACACCCACTATACCATGATTTCAATAAAAATCCCATGATGTAAAAGAAAGTAGGGATTTTCTTTATGTCAGCTTTAAAACTGTGATCATCACTGTACCAGACTTAACCATGTGGAACCCCCATACAATTGCAGGGCACTGTTCATTTATTTTAATCTTAAAGTTACTTACCATGTTTAGCTTTAGCTCTTTTGTCCAACTGTTGCTTTCTTCCTATTTATCTCTGTTATTCCCTTCGCAGTTATGTAAGGGTCCTTTTGGGGTATATGTAAAACTTCCCATAACCCCCATTTGGAGTGCATCTGTTTCCTAAATTATTATCCTTTTTACTCCTAATGCTATCAGGATTTAAACCTGTCTGGGGTGTTCTTCTGTTTTATTTGGGTGCAGTCAACAAGTTGACACCCTTGAGGGTGTTGTGCCACCAGGACTTTTAGATTTTCCATTTTCAGGACTTTCATCCTGAAGTAGCTCTTGTCACGAAATTGTGTAGGAGTTATATCAATATGTATATGTTGTCAAAAATGTACTCGGGTTTTGTTGCCATGTACAGTGTCACCCGAGGGTGGTATATCTTTTCGGCTCTAGTTATTTTGAAATCCTGAGTGAAACTAATAGACCATGCTGCACGAGCAAATTGCCTGCACCAAGAAACCAAAGTACCTAGCTGCACATCTGTCACAGCTAGTGTACATATAGAGCAAATTCTCTATAATCAAATCACATTATGCAGAGTCTTGTCAGGAAGCTTACCCCTTTATGGAAGCAAATCTCCAGCTGTAGAGGTAATGAAATTTTCTTTATTACTAATCGTTTATATGACATAATTGTTTTCATACTTTTGATGTTTTAGAACCTTAATTAATGTTTCAAAAAGACTTATATCTGCAAACATATTCATTGAATGCAGTAGCTAAAAAGCAGGAAATATATATTTATTCTAAATTCTACGGAGAGTCAATACCTTGGTTATACAACGCCATATTAGAGATACTTAATAGTCTGGTTCGAGTTAGCTATTTGTTGCAACTGAACAGACAAATTGATATTTGATTATACGCTGTTTGCATTACATGATTAATGTAATAGGTAACGAATTCATGTGTGCGCATGCGCTACATATATCACTGAAGAAGTACTTAACCGTGTCATATGTACTACACGGTTTAGTTGTTATCATTTTAGCTGCCTTATGCCATGCCTTGTATATGGTTTGATATGGAGTCACCAGCTGTAGAGCTGCCTTATACATGCCTGCCATGCCTTATAAATTGTTTGATGTGGAGTCACAGAACTCTGTGGGGTTTCGTGTGATGTATATGCTGTGTTTTGGTGATGTTGGATTGGAAGAGTGGACTGGTTTTCTCGATGCGAGGGACCAGGGCTTCACGACCATCGGGTCTGTGATGTGAGGGCTCTCAAGGGATCCTTCAACAGACTGAGAGGAGCAGACCATGCATGGGTGCTTCTCTGGCCATTGACTAGAGCGCGTGGAACCGGAGTTACATCTTGGTCATCAAATGGGTGCCACGATAGTTATATATAGTGTTCCATGTTGTTATATCATTATGTGAACGATTGATAGGTTCATAATTTCATTCATTCCTATTGCTATATCATTATGTGAACTATCAATATGTTCATAAATTCATTCATTCCTATTGCTATATCGTTATGTGAACGATCGATAGGTTCATAATTTCATTCATTCCTATTGCTATATTGTTATGTGAACGATCGATAAGTTCATAATTTCATTCCTATCATTATATGAACGATCGATAGGTTCATCATTTCATTCATTCCTATTGCAATATCGTTATGTGAACGATCGATAGGATCATAATTTTATTCATTCCTATCGTTATATGAACGATCGATAGGTTCATAATTTCATTCATTCCTATCGTTATGTGAACGATCGATAGGTTCATAATTTCATTCATTCCTATCGCTATATCATTATATGAACGATTGATAGGTTCTTAATTTCATTCATTCCTATTGCTATATTGTTATGTGAATGATCGATAGGTTCATAATTTCATTCATTCCTATCGCTATATCGTTATATGAACAATCGATAGGTTTGTAATTTCATTCATTCTTATTGCTATATCATTATGTGAACGATAGGTTCGTAATTTCATTCATTCCTATTGCTATATCGTTATGTGAACGATCGATAGGCTCATAATTTACACTGCTTTTCAATATCATTTTATGAACGATACGTTCAAATTTACATTCTTTTCAAAATCGTTGTTTGAATGATACGTTCAAATTTACCTGCTTTTCTAAATTGCTATTTGAACGATACATTCATAATTACTTTCTTTTCTAAATCGTTATTTGAATGATACATTCAAGACTCTTAATATTGGGGTGTAGGTCACTTTTATTTTGTTGATCGGTGATAGGAATTCACGTTTGTTTTGAAATTCCATTTGTTAAATTCATGTTTGGAGTTTTTTCTCATTAGTTAATTGTTGATAGTTCCATGTTAGGAACTTTAAAATTTTCCTTATCTTTTTGTTTATAATGGTGTCAGATTTGTTAATATTAAATTGCGTTTATAAATAAACATCTTGTAAACGCAGTTGCTTTTGGTGTCTTCCCTAATCCAGTCCCAACCCGGCTTCATCCTGTGACAGCTCTCCAATTTGGTTTCCTTGTTTTCTTTTTTTTTCCCATGTTTCTTCATTAGGTCATGGCAAAAACTATTTTGGTCAAGTACGCATGTACATGTATCGACACATTATATTTACTTTCTTTCCTTTCAAGAGATGAATACTTACCCATACATATTGAAGCCATATAGACAATATACATGCAGTATGCAATTTGCAACAAAATAGATGTCATTGAGTAGTATATTTACTGATGCCCTGAGGCATTCATGAATACAAATAGTTATTTTCATTCAGATTTTAACTACATTTCTGAAACCACTGGATATATTGGGTTTGGAAGAAGGCAATAGAGTTATAAAATAATTTTCTGTGCCTTTCTGAGAGAAAATGTCTTATTCTTTTTAGAAGCCATAAACTTGAATCAACGTTTTTACTGAAATATTTTATATGTTCAGTACATGATAGGTTATTATCTGGTTGTTCCTCCAATGAGTTCATTGAAGACTTGTGATAAAATCATAAAATAGAAGGTCTTTAACATTTTCCCTTACATGTGTTGATTTTGTTTCTCCTTCATGTAGATGTAAATAGAAATGGAGATAAACAAATATAGGTTTAATAGTGATGCTGCATGCAAAATGATTTAATTTTCTATGAGTCATTGAGAATAAGCCATAACATATAATTTTAGGAAACAAATTGTGTCATTGGAACATAATTTTCAGTAGAAACTTGAATGTCTGGAATTCTGCATTATTTTGAATGTTTAATTGAGACATTTTTCTTATGTCATCATTTCTCTTTTCTCATGCTTATACCCTGTTTCAGCAATAAAAATAATAATGACATTGGCAATGACATTGGATGAAAATTTATCTGCAAAATAAACAGAAGTTGTTAAATATCAATAAGGGGGAATTTTTATTTGATCTGCACCACAATGTAATGGGATGTTGTGATCAGGTTTTTTCACACAGAGGAAGTAATGTATAAAATAAAAGGTATTTATATATATAAGGTTAAGCAGCCCATCAGTACATTGCTGGCTATATAGTATAATGTTAAAAGTTAGGTATAAAAAAAATAAAGAATTACAGAAACTTTTGAGTTGAAAATAAGGAAACAATCATTAAAGATCTGATGGCATGTTGTTGTCATTAAATTGAACAAAATGATGAGTACCATGATTTAGTTATTTTTACTTTAGTTAATATTGGATTTGATTCCTTTCAAATGTAGATGTTGGTGTGCATTAAATATTACTTTTTATGTCTCTTTTTCATGCGTGATGGAGACTTTAAACAGTAACCGCGATGTAAGCAAGGTTGACTCAAATTTTGGTGAACATTGGTGGGGGGGGGGAAAGAGGGGACATTACTGTTAAAATCTCAATTGTCTTTTATAATGGATTTTGATTTTAATGGAGATTTGATCGGTTAAAGTCAACAAATTGATGACCATTAATATCAATCAAGTTGACGAGTACTCAGATTTGTGCATCAGTAAAGTTGAAGTTGCCTCCACTTGGCATCAGAGAAGATAAACACAAATGAATTAAAGCTTTATAAATAGAATTATACTCACAAACATTGGGAATGGAAAAATCCATCAATACATTTGTGATAGTCAGTTCCTCAAGATATAGATTTTAAATTGTAGCACACACTTCTTGGTTGATTGCCAGTACATGGCAATGATGGTGTAAGCTATATATTTTTTGTTGTAATAGACACAGTTCACACAGCAGTCATGTGGCTCAGTAAAAACTAAATATAGATTTTTGTTTTAAATTCGAAAAAGAAAAATAGAAAACAACTTGTTATAAGAACTCAAAAAGTTATTTGTGATTATAACACTATTTTTTTAAAGGGCTGTCCATGAATTAACCAAAGGTAAACAATAAAGAGTCATCTGTGGTGTGTGATGTTCAAAAAAATTAGACCGAACCTACACCCAGATGTTGCTGTGATCTTGGCACTTTTTTTGTATTGGAGACTTGTAGTTATTTAAAAGTGAAGTCCTAAACAGTTGTCATACTAAAGCCAGATGAAGCAAGACTTGTAGTTATTTAAAAATGAAGTCCTAAATAGTTGTCATACTAAAGCCAGATAAAGCAAGACTTGTAGTTATTTAAAAATGAAGTCCTAAACAGTTGTCATACTAAAGCCAGATAAAGCAAGACTTGTAGTTATTTAAAAATGAAGTCCTAAATAGTTGTCATACTAAAGCCAGATAAAGCAAGACTTGTAGTTATTTAAAAATGAAGTCCTAAACAGTTGTCATACTAAAGCCAGATAAAGCAAGAAATGAAAAGGGTAAGGATCTGACATAGAACATTGACACTCAGCCAGGATTCATAGTATATATCAGTCCAATAATAATGGTACAGAGCAAACATGGATGTCTGACTAGAGGGGCAAGCACTCCACTAAGACATGGTATTGAATGCTTACAGTCTATCTCAAGTAAGATCAAAGTAATGTATAGAGCTGCATATTAAATTTGGTTCAAATGCAATAAATGTTGATCCAATTACTTTGCCAAAATGAAACTAGGACAGATGTACATATGGAAAGATGGTAAAACAGACAAACAGAAAGTCTCAGTTTAAATTCCATTTTCTTTGAAAGTGGGCAAAACAAATCTTTCAACATACCAATGTAATGTTTTTAATGTACTACAGTACAGTACTGCTTTTTAATGTACTACAGTACAGTACTGCTTTAGATAATATTTTGTCATTGCTTTATCAGGTTTGATTCTTAAGCTTGATACCTGTATATGTTTTTGGGTTTCATGACTAGATTTTTTTAAATATAAAGTTGTGTGTTAATATTCCTTGCAAAACAAATTGATCTGCATTGTAAACAGGCAATGTAATTCAATATTGTTTGATAAGGTCTGATAATGTAGGAGTATGCTGGACAAGATGTTTTATTCTATAGATATCTTTTATATTCAATAGGTACTCGGAAGAAAGTCATTGTTGCAGATATGATGGGCAACACACTGCAAGAATTTCAGCATGAAGAGAAGAACCATATGCTGGAACTTGACTACTTTATCAAACCCAATGATAAAGAGGTAACACTTGTCACAGACAGTAACCTTGCTTTATCAAATGAAAATGTATCTGCCACCTTCTTCCCACATGCCAGAATAGGGCAAACTGCTAACACAATAGGGAAAAGTGAGTATAGAGAGGTCAGAATTGTGAATATGCAAAACATGCTTAAAACAGCTGTTTTAATTTTGAGCCTGAAAATTGCATAAAAGAAATCCTTATTCCACTTTATGAAAATATTTACATTTTCTTACCTTGAAAATATTTACATTTTCTTACCTTGGTTCTTGGTTACCAAGATTGTTGTATGACTTTGTATGATATATAACTATGTTGATGCAAATGACACTAACATTGCAAATAGGTTGCTAATGAAAAAAGTGACAACTACCAAAGTATAAATCAATTTTTAGCTCCACTGCTCATAAACCAGATCTTATGGGATGGGCTATTGTTCATAGTCCATCTGTCCATTAGCACATATTTGCTATTGCTAATACTCCTGAACTATGATACTTGGAGGATTGCCATGAAACTTTACACACTCATTCATCCCATGGTCTAGTTATCCTAAATGCTTGGACATCCAATATGGTCACCACAGTTGCCATCTTGAGGCTTGCAAAAAGTTGAAGTTCAGCTAATTTCATTAAAAGAAATTCCAACATTTTTCAATCATATCCTCTCATGTTCTATCACATCCATTCCATCATGACTCTCATTTTCCCTCACTGAACTTTGAAAGGATTTAGTGGATTGAATTCATTTATTTCTTCCTCAGATATGTTATTCAATCAGGATACCTACTACTACCTCACAAATCCAGCCCTTGCAGGTTAAAACTGTTAGCTTAAAAAAGTTATCTGCCCACCTAGGTGGCAGTTAGAGTGATCTACCCTTGAGACTGGGATTGGTGGCAGATTCCATGAATACTTTAGTTACTAATTCTACTTAAGCCAAGATGCACACTCTTGATGGAGAGACCTCATCAAATCAACTACAGTGTGACCCCGCTTTAGCGCGCTCCATTATAACGCGAATTCAGATATAACGCGGTCGTGGCATGGCTTCTGAAATTTCTTATACATGTATTTTTCTTGTGCAGAAAAAAAAAATTCTTCAAAAGTACGAAAAAAACAAAAAGTTGCTTATCGTTTTGGGGAATAAATCGCGTATGAATAATACAAGACGATCGTGGCTTGGCTCCTGAAATTTTATATGCATTTTTCTCATACACTGCAAAACATACCATGTGGCTTTTTATTTATTGGCAACATTGTTGGCTGTTTAAACTTTTATATACAACCATTGGTTTGGAGTGCAGAAATTCAGAGGCACCATGAAAGGAAGCCGCAAACTAGATATAAAATGCACTGAAATTTATCTGTTGTTACATAAACAAATTCTTTGTCCATACTGACAAACCATCTAAACAGTGCATTGTTATATCATAATCCACTTATCTTGACATCTGGCATGAGTACTGTATGTTGTGAAATATCCGCTTTTTTGTTGTTGACATTTCTGATAACAGATCAACTGGACGAGGCATTGTCTCATAATCTATCTTTCATCGGATTTTCGTCCGCTCGCTAGTAATTAATGTATTTATAAAGACTGACATTTGTATTGGATGGTAAGTAAAATTCCTCTTCTTTTCACTCAGAATTAAATTCTTCAGAACACTCACATTTTCTGTAATAATCCCTGTTGTCAGAACACCTGCATCTCTATCGTCCTTTGACCCTTTGTTAATTTTCAGACACATGTGTGGAAGGCAGCATCACACTGCTACCACAAATGTAAAAAAAAAAAAATACATCTTACTTATTGGTTTATTCAGTAGGCATGGAGGGACAGTAACTAGAATAGTCTAAAAGATGGCCAATTCCTTTTTAAAAATGTACCCAGATAAAATAGTTTGCTGAAATTTCAAAGGAATGTTATGAAAACGTACTCAGCAAATAGAAAAAATACCAGTCTCAATCATGCAGTACAATTATTTGGTGTTGCTGCCACAATAACAAATGGGCATTCAATAGCGCATGCACCCTTCTTCAAAGAAAGCTGACTACAATCTTTCAATAACAGCAAAGAACTTTTCTTCAAAGGAAGTCAGTACCAAACTTAAATAAAAGTGATGGAATCTGATGGATTTTTGCATTTTCCAACGTGACTGGAACATGATAACTGTGTTCCAAAAGTTTCCTTTTTGTAGGGAAAAAGTTTATGCTTACAAACACTACCAACAGCGGCTTAAAATGCAAACTAACTTTTACCAACTTGGAACATACTTTAAAGTAAATGTGTTTTGTTATTCGTCATGTGATTGTACTACATTTTCCTCTGAATTCAGACCAATATGACCTGTTACAAAATTATTGAATATTTTAAAGCTCTGTGTGTGCATATTTTTGATGGAATCACTTGTATTGTGAATTCAGTGTATATGATGAGGTTTGCAGGTGAGTACATGGTGTTGATACTCTATTCATGCTATACATTAGACATTTATATATAAAAAGGATTCATGTATATGAACCAATTCATGGTTCTCAAATAAAGTAAGCTATTATATTATGTCTTCTCTGTTTTCACTACAGGTGTATTTCTCATTTAATATGCATCAATTTAAGATGGTAACTGTGCCGATGAAGCATGTATTTTACCGCCTGCATTTATTACCCACACACCCTCCACAATTTTTTTGGGGGGTACATTTTCTTCAACTAACTGACTTGGTTGCATATAACATGGTTCAATACATAATGCGGTCAGGTTGTATGGCTCCCAACTACTGTGTTATAGTGTGGTCACACTGTACCAGTTTCTGGAATTACTATCATTAACAAGTTGTAAGAGTCTTTGCTTCAAAAGGGAAGTATGCTCTACTGTCTAATACTTTTAGCTTTTCTTTCTTTTTCCTCATCTGGCAACAAAGTTCTGTCTTTTCAGCATTGTCACCTTGTTGTCATCACACACTTGCTCATAAATATGAATCATAGTCATAATCAATCATACAGGATGAGCAACCAGAAGGGCACCATTTTTTCAATTTGATGAACCCAGTTTATACAGGCACTCTCATGGATCAGTCTAAGTGGCATAGTACTGATAGGCACTTGCTGCATACAGTGTCCAGCTTAGTGCCTTAGTAACCAAGATTTGTTACAGAACAATCTTCAGCTTTTGCCACTTAAACAGAGTCAATTACTTAGTGACTGTGTGGAGGTCACCATATCGAATCAGGATGTTCTACAAGTATAGTAAGCTACTGTCCTCAGTACTCTTCTCCAGCTACTTCACAGGTAGTACAAGAGACATCAAACTACCTGTATCCATAGACAATGATGCCTACTCTCATGTTCCTTCTTCATTTCTAGATTTTACTTTGACGTGTGAAGACTCAGCCATCTGGACTTCATTTGAAGAAGTTTACAACCATTTGCTCTCAAGGTTCTACCCTACTCCTCCCTCTTCATCAACATCCAGGAATAAAGCCCCATCAGTTGATATTGTTACAACTGTTGCTGCGGTTTTTTCAGTCAATACGTATTCTGGGTTCACCTGGTACTGGCTTGAGATGAAATGAATGTAGCATTTTGATTGTCGAGTTTATATTGATATTTCTGTACAATAAAAGACTAGAATGACAGAGGAGATTATAGAGAAGAACGAAGACGTGTGCTATTTATGATGTAAAAAATACAGAATAATTATGTTTTACTTTTTATTGTGTTCTCTTATTTCCTTTTTCTAATACTCACAAGATCATAGTTACATTGACATACACAATAATAATTTTACTTCATGACCATGCATTTACTATACAACATAAGCAAACAAGATTGTTTTTAATGCACAGTTTTTTATGTATACTTTAAGAAACAATTTTAGCAGAAATGTTTTATAAATTAATTTGATAAAATGAAGATTATGTTTTTATAACATCAAAGTATAATCCTTTTGGTGGAGAATTGTACTAACTCGATTTATAGAAACCCTATAAAATAAATCTGGGCCAATCTGAATTTTGGACAAATCCAAAATTTGGATAACTTAAAATCTGGACAAGTCTGAAATTTGTACAAATCAAAATATGGGCAAATCCAAATTTTGGTGTTGTAATAACATAACACTTTCAGAGATTGTTTTTACTGAAAAAATTAGTCACGACTGATAAAATTCGGATTTAGAATTTTGAAACTTTGGTCCAAAAGGAGACATACGGTTCTGACTTCAGTGCTGTCAGTCTCACTTCTGCAATGAAGGGCCTTATTTATACTCTCTGTACTCTTGGAGAACCTCAGATGTTTACAAAAACATAAAGAATGGGGACACTCGAGGTTCTCGGATTTGGGTTAGAAGCAGGAACACTACCACCTCGTGCTCAGCAACATAGAATGCTGGGAACAATAGCGCCATTACAAACCTAGCGGAGCATGTTCTGGGAGGCATTATTTCATTAAAATACACTGTAAACAACATAAAATAATGTCATCTAGTAATACATAAGTATCTAACAGTTACTCAAAACATAGTGACAAGTTGAAATAATTATCAGAATGGATGAAATGAGTGTCAGTTAATCTCATTCAAAGCGGACGTACTTTCAACAAGGGACCGTCTCAAGGCAATGTATTCATTGGAAACAAGGTACATGTACGCAACATTTTAAATAACTATACTAAACATATACAAAAGATACATTTGTGAGACTATCATAGCAATATATTGACTTAAACTGAAGAATCTACTTTCAGATTACTTCTGCAGTCTGGCAGAGTTACTGACATTTTAGACTGACTACATGGTCCACCAGTTACAAGACCCTGGAAGTGTCAACCATTTTTCTCACAAATGCTCCTTCTCTTGAAATTTCATCAGCAGTTCTACAAGTCCCAGTATTTCAAATGGACACTCCAGAAGTTGTCCAAGTATCATAGCTTTGGAATGACAAAGCCATACTTAAGATATGAATTGGACTGGGTATCGTTTAATGACACTCAGCATTTGGTACATGATGTCATGGCCATGGGATCTGTGTTGTATCTAGTATCTATGACAATCTTCCAACAGGCAGACCACAGCTTCTCCCACTCTAAATCTCACAGGATTTGTGCAGGAGTCTTTTTCTAGAATGGCCTTGAATATTAAACAGAGATGCCTCAAAACTTTAGCCCACACCATTAATAGCATCTGCAAATCTACAGCTGGTGGAATGAGATGTAGTGCTCTCTACCTCCACCTTTCTTAAGAACCACAGTAAGACCATGCTATGCTCACAACCTTTATCTTCAGGTCAACTCTTTAGTGGTCAAGTTGACAAAATCTGCATACATGTCACCATCACCAACGAGACTAATTACCCTCCTTCACAGCCTCAGCTACAGTGTCAGGATTACCAATAAAATGAAGAAGAAAAAATGACCGCAGAAATGCCTCAATGACACTGACTTCTGTGAAGCAGTCCTACTGAAATTTTAACCTTCCAGTCAGGTTATCTAGAAGCTGTCTGACATACCTTAGGAAACTGAAAAGGGTCTCTCCGGGATAAGGGCATGTATCTCCACCTCCTACCTGTTCTTCTAATGTATCGTTGGGTAATTGTTTGAAGAAGAAATCAGTTCTAGTAAAAAATTTCTTTAGTAATATTCACCTGACCATAATACACATACACCCTGACTCCCCACAGTTACATCAATGTAGAGAGTGTGCCTTCTGCTTGAGTAGTGTCTCAGGTATTCATTAGACTGAGTGCCAGTCCCTGTGTCAAGGAGAGATCACACATGCCATCTAGTTGCGCAGTTAACATTTAGCTTTTCAAACTAAAAGTTTTAAATTAGGAGGAATGGATTTGTGAGATAGCAGTTGTTCTAAGGTATTATGATCAGGTAAGTATTATCAAAGAAATAATATATTATATATTTTACTAGAAAAAATATTTTTTTCTTTATACATATTTAGATACTCATAGTCAGGTTTCATTTTCACATATTTCCATAAGTTTGAGTCTATAAACATTGTATGACTTAAAATTTTGCATCATCATTTATTTTTCCACTCAATTTTTTTTTTGAAGAACTTTTATGGATTGAAACCAAACTGAGTATGAGACTTCATATTTAGGAAGCATTGGTCAAGTTTTTTGTTTGGTTTTATGTCACAATTTCACTAAGTTAAGTCTTTTGAATGAATTAGAAGTTTGCCATAGAATCATGAATTATGTTTCTGTTGAATAAACTTTGAAGGACTTCATTGAATGAAATTAAATTTGCTATAAAGGTTATATTTAAAAGAAACTTATCTAGTTCAATTGTCACTTATTTGCATCAAACTTTTGACTGAATTATAATAATAATAATAATAATAATAATGACTTTGTATAGCACCTAATCTTTAGAAGTTCTAAGTGCTTTGCGACATTAGACAACACCTATAAGATAAAAAACATATAATGATATGATTACAAACACAAACACCATGAAATTGTAAAACAGAGAAAAAACATGCTGAGAATATTTAAGGTAGGAAACATTATTAGGTCTTTAAGTTTGTTCTTGCAGTAAAAATAAGTGAGTTTTAAGAGCACTCTTGAATGTGATCACTGTATCTTTGTGTCTAAGTTCAGTGGGCAATTCATTCCACGTTGCTGGGCCCTGGTATGCAAAAGAACGCTGTCCATATGACTTTGTTTTCATAGTGTGAATAATGAGTATACGATTGTCAGAAGAGGAGCGTAAGTATCTTGCTGGTGTGTACACATGGGTGAGGTTGGATAGGTATGTTGGACTAGAGTCTGTCAATGAAACGTAGCACAGAGAACAAATTTTGTGTTTGATTCTGAATCAAATGGATAGCCAGTGTAGGGTACAGAGCAGCGGGGAGGTGTGCTCTGATTGTGGTACTCTAAGTATGATCTGAGCAGCTGTGTTTTGAACTTTTTTGAAGTTTTTGGAGTAGATATTGAGATGAACCAGACAGAATTTAGTTACAATAGTCCAGTCTTGAAAGTACTAATGAACACACAAGTGTTTTAGTGGCATCAACTGAAAGATATTTGCGAATGGAGCTGATGCATCTCAGCTCAAGATATGCAGCCTTGCATATGTTCATGACATGTTGGTGCAATGTGATAGTACTGTCCAGAGTAACACCTAGGTTTTGTACTGATTGTGTGAATTTAATGTTGGTGTTGCTGATATTTATTGTTTGAGGTAAAGGATGTGAATGAGAGTCTTTGTGTTGTGGTCAGAATTGCTTCAGTTTTATCATCATTCATCTGCAGCTTGTTAGATGCCATCCATGATTTCACATCAGAAATGCACCTATCTACACCTTGGATGGCAGTTTTGAAAAATGATGGGAATTCCTCTGATGAGAGAGAGGTATTAATAAAATTGGTTAGTGAAGGCAATACTGGATCTGATCACTCAAGCAGCAGTGATGTCGGAATTGGATCAAGTTCACATGACTTTGGTGCACTCTTCATCATTCATCTGCAGCTTGTTACATGTCATCCATGATTTCCCATCAGAAATGCACCTCACTACACCTTGGATGGTAGCATCAACTTCAGTTGGGTGGCTAGATTTGTATATTTGGGTGTCATCAGCGTACAATTGGTGAGACACTGGATGATGATCTATGACACTTGAGAGTGGCTGAGTGTATAGAATGAAGAGAACAGGTCCAAGAACAGACCCCTGTGAAACACCACAACATAGATCAACTGGGCTGGAGTGTATTCCATTTGCAGACACAATTTGTATCCTGTTGACCAAGTAGGACTTGAACCACAGTAAGGCTGTATCATGAATGCCAAATACATGCTGGAGACGGTGAAGTAATATATCATGGTCTATTTTGTCAAATGCTGCAGACAAATCATGGAGGGTGAGGACTGTAATCTTTCCGCTATCCAAGGCAGAGAGAATGTCATTAACTACTTTTAGAAGAGTAGTTTCAGTACTGTGGCAATGGCGATATGCAGATTGTACATTGCTAAAAAGACTGTTTGAATTCAGATGAGATACAAGCTGGGATAGAACAACCTTTTCTAAGATATTTTATATGAATGGGAGATTAGAAACTGGGTGGTAGTTCTTTAAATTGTTATGGTCTAGTGTTGGTTTCTTCAGCAGAAGCTTTACAATGGCAGTTTTGAGAAATGATGAGAAATCCCCTGATGAGAGAGAGGTATTAATAACATCAGTTAGTAAGGCAATACTGGATCTAAGCACTCAAGCAGCAGTGATGTTGGAATTGGATCATGTTCACATGACTTTGGTGCACTCTTCATCAAGATTGTACATACAAAATCCATAGAGACAGGTTCAAATGCTGCAAAAGGTTGCCTTTCAAATTCTGTATCCCAGCTGTATGGTGACGACGAGTCAATTGAAATTGTGGTGTCAAGCTTATCTCTAATGGTTTGTACTTTGTCACGGAAGAAATTTGCAAACATGTCCAGAAGGTCAACTGGAGAGAAGGTAGTTGGAAGTGGTGTAGATTTGTTCCTTGACATTAGCTTGACATTAGCTTGTTAGTAATCTCAAACAGCTCTTTGGAACTTTCCATGATCTTAGTAGTGTAGTGGGCTGATTTTGCTGCATGGACTATATTTGTGACATTCTTCGTAGCAGCTTCATAGATTTGCTTATGAATAGTGAGTCTGGTGGAAAGCCAAAGCCTTTCAGCTTTACGGCGGTCTCTTTTAGCAGTGCGAAGCTGGTCCCTAACACTGCTATACCATGGAGAACACTTTTGAATTGATACTCTGCACTTGGTAGCTGGGGCATGTTTGTTGAGCAATGAATGCAGGCAGTTATCGAGTTGTTCTACTGTAGGAGGTAAGCAAGTTGTTAGGCTTTCTTGGATGTCATGCATTAGTTTGGTTCTATTTATCATACAGCGGTTTCTCTTAGTAGCAGATAAAGGTGGAGTGTTAGGGACTGATACGTCAAGATGGCATATAATGCAGAGGTTCATGGGATACCAGGGAGGACCTTAGAATGTTATCATCAGGTCTATGAAGAATCCAGTCTAAAATGTGGCAATGTTTATGGGTGGGTTGGTTAACTGACTGTTTGAGGCTGAAAACATTAATGGAATCTATGAGTTTTTATGTGTTTGGGTTTCCAGGACAGTCAAAGTGAGAGTTGAAACCTCCAAGAATAATCAGGTTGCCTCCTATCAAATTTCTATATTCCAGGAGATTCGGAAACTGCTCCAAAAAGAGATTCAGTCAGCTTGTTTTTTTCTACTAGGAGAAGGGTGGTATGGGCAGGAAAAGTGGACTGACCTTTGCTCCATTGTGAGTGTGGTTTGGACTAGTTCAAATGATGTGTGGTCAAAATTGAATGTTGTGGTGTGGTTTAGATGTTTGATCATGGAGTTCTTTGTGATGACAGCAATTCCACCTCTGCGAGAGTTACAGGGGAATGACTTGATGGAGTAACCAGTGGGTGTTAGATTTGCACACTTGGGCTCATCGCCTGATGTTTTTAGCCATGTTTCTGTCAGGAAAAGGATGTCAGTATTCTGGTTGTTGATAAAATTAACTATTTCTATGCACTTTTCCAGTAGTCCTACTGATTGGGCATTGAATAATGCAATACGCAGAGATATCTCTTGAATAGTTGACACAAAGGTTGATGAATTAATAGGTATTTGAATTAGGTTATCTAAATTAACGGTCAAATTTTTAAATTGTCGAGCCGGAAAGGGCATAAGGTAGATAACTGGAATTCTTCTTCCTGTTCTACACCGGCCAGCTTTGAAACGTTTCTTTTTTTCACTTCTGTTTAGATATAAGTAATGATGAATGTAGTCTCAGTTAATTTAATCTAGAGCACAGTGTACTGTGGAGAGCCAAGGATTGGTTATTTAAAGCAATTAATGAGGGTCCATCATAGCATAAACAGGTTGACTGGCGAGTATCACGTAATGGCAGTTTGTTCAAATGGAAGTTGTAGCAGTGGAGCAAGACAACTGAGAAAAAGTCTAATTGTTCTCGTTTCCAAAACAAGGAGATGAAGAAACACATACGAACTGAACAGCCAATACATAATGAACACAAAAACATTAACTTTTGTCCATGGTTGAGGGTAGAGCTTTTGCCTACCTGAATTTTGTTTTAACCCTTTACCTCATAGAGTGTATGGCTTTGTACTCAGTTCATATACAAATACCAAAGTTACATAATGCAGTTCACTATAAATAGAACACTTGTTACCTATTCGACTCCATACACATAGGCCTGCCAGTTAACTGTTGCAGCAGTGTAGTACATGTTACGTTCAACATCAGTTTTAAACATTTTTACATTTTTGGTACACATCTATTATTTAATAGAAAGAGTAAAATCTGTAGATTATAGTTGTAAAGTTATTTTTCATGGAAGATTTTTTTATGTTCTTTAAAATTTTGCAAGAACTCATTCACTGTCAAACCAGTGAAGCCATGTGACCAACCGTAGGTGCCATTTTTCATACTCAGAATTGACCAGTTCTTTGTGTAAGTCTTTTTACTAAATCACCTGAATTTGATAAATTATAAAAATTAAGTGATGCCTACATCAAAATCAGAGCCTTCACCTATGTCATTGAAGCTTTAATAGTTGTGATTGCAATCATGCAGACTCCAGAAAGTACTGAATGAAATCTGCAGCCTCCATTTGGAGGAAAATCAAACCCAGTTACTTTAAATTGCTGATTATGGCTAGAGCTTAAACAGCGACCATGTGATCAGAGATAATGGTCATTCACAGCAATTTATGTAGTATCTAAAAGGGTTTTTTCTATGAAAACCAGCCCAAAATGGCTGATATTTACAATGGGCATCCATATACACTTCCATGAGAATGGTGTAGAGGAGTCAAAACTCGCTTCCATGCAAATCAGGTAGAGGCATCAAAAGGCAATTGCATGAGGTAAAGAGATATTTACTTAAATTTAAGTTCAAGGCCTAACTTTGTTTACAAGCTTAGAAGGTTCTGGAATTTGAAATATGTATATAAAGGATCTAGTAAACAATTATTCATTCCTGTTTAATATCAGTTTCTAGGAATCTATGATCAGAGTTTAGGTATAGTTTGTGGGGAATTATTTATTTAAATTATTCATTAGAATTACAAAGTGCTCATTGACTTTTTGGATGAAAACACTAGCCTGGGATTATCGAGAACTCATTCAAATATATTCTGGATTATATCAGTGTGGTACATCAGGACATTCAAGACTTTTGGTACAGCATGACATCCAAGATTATTGGAATTCATTTGGAACATTCTGTGCTTTTGGACTTGTGGTAAGACACAAGTCCAAAAGTATAGAATGTTTCAAATGGGATTTAATGCACAATGCAGTGTCTTTTGAATTTTCACTTTGTATATTAGGGAAGTAAAATATTGGTTGATTTTACTAAACTTGTTTTCTTTGCTTCTTTTTGTTAAATAGTTTGAGACCTAGAACTGTAACAGTATCTGACCACTCCAGTGGCCTAGTGGTTAGAGCATCTGCCTTGAATGTGGGAGGTCTCAGATTCAATCCCCAGCCAAGTCATACAAAAGACTTATAAAAAATGGTACTAACAGCTGCCTCACTATGCACTCAGCATTAAGAGGTTAGTGTTAGGCCTGGTGTCAAGATAATGTGACTGGGTGAGACATCATGCTATATGTCTGCAGCATGATGCCTCAGTGCTAGACATCACTATGATCTGCCACAATGCAGACATCATAGCGATATGACTGAAAAGTTGTTAAAACTACGTTAACAATCCGCATCACACTGTTACCTGTTTAGGCTCGAATAAACAGTAACACAGAAAGAGTGAAAACAGCAAGCTTTTTAAAATTTAACAAATAATTTATTTTCATGGAAAATTCTGTAAAAATGAAAAAAGGAGAAGAACTTACGGTTTCAAGAATCAAATCCAAAAATAATCTAGGAATAATCCACGAATTAAATTACAAAAGTCCTAACAATAAATGTTCTAATAATTTCAAATTCAAATCATGATGTAAATTTCAAGATGGATGATGATGACGTATGCTGTAGTCAGTACTCTGCTTACTACAGTTCCTTGTAGAAATACAAATAATGGCATTCCGGTGTTGGAAATCCAAATTAAATTTGTAAGCAATGTCTTTCCAAAATTTCTGTGTGAGCACTCCTCAAAATAATTCCAGAGAATAAAGAATTAATCCTTTTGAAATCCAACTTATCTGAAGAATTATTATAACTCAAATCTGGCTACAACAAATTAACTTGACATCAGTATGAAAAGCCCAAAACTGAAAAATCTCTCTCTACACATCTCTATTAAAACTAACAGATGCGTAGATATGGAAAAACCAGAATTGCAAAATCAAAGGGGGAGTCACATGATCATGTTTACATCATGTACACAGAATATGGCCTTGATTAGACCAGTAATTTCTCTAAAATAAAAAAAGTTGTTTACATCTTAAACCATGTAGGCCTATCATGACCTTGGAAACAACCAGTCATTTTAAAATAAAATAGAACTTTGTTTACTAATTTTGAATCAAGGTCAGAATTTAGATCAACACCTGGTGTTTATAAACTTACAGTCAAGGTCAAACAATTTTCTAAAAAAATATCATCTCTAGTGAATGAATTTACATTACAATAGCATGTAAGAAAAATATATAAAAAATATTTAAAACTGACAAACAATTAAATTATACTTAATATGTATTAAATCAGATATACATAACAACACACACACATTGTAACAATACCTGTTCAGTAAATACAGCACAAAACCATTGTTTTCTCAATGAACTTTCACTGTGGCACATTGTGTACATCATTTGTCTAATGAATGCCCGTGTTGAAAGAGGTATCTGTCCCATCAAAATAATAGCATTTTCGACACAATAATTAATCTATATTACTGTAACAGTTTGTTTTGGATTTATTGATGTTATAGTCATTACAACTGAAACAAACAAACCAAAAGTGCCACTATCAGAGATCTCATCTGTTTATTATAAGGTGTCAGCTACATACTTTGTTTATCAAGGTAATCCATTATTTCATGGCTTTGGTCTTTATAAAAAATGTATTCTGCTTCTGTATAATAAATCAAGCAAAAGAATAAACTCATCTTGTTCTTTATTCTTGCAGTACTTGATCAGAAACTCTACAGGTACTATTACAGTTATCACAGATATGTTAACATCTTCATAATTATAAATGTGAATGTTTTATGTCAATGGATATTTTTATTGCTATACAAAACTATTATGAGATGAATGCATATAAATAGGTTAACAAGATCTTCTGTGTTAAAAAATAAAATGATTACAGTTTATTTTTCCCTCTTAAACCAGATTAATTTCACCCATGTGAAATTTTCCAGGCAGACTAAAGGCCAATTTCAGGCAGGTTTTTTTATGCACTTTCTGCCTTAACCATACCATATATACTTGCATATAAGCCAAATAATTTAGGAAAAAATAAAAACCTGGAAGAAGGGCGTCGGCTTTCCCACGGGCCTATGCCTAAACTTCACAGTTTTTAGGTCCTTTTGTTAACTACTGTAATGGCTGTAAATCTTGGGTCATGAAACAATAATTTTCTGATTTCTCCAACACAAAGTTAAATAAAGGTAAATACAGACTTAATAAACGCGGGAGACCCTGCTAAACTATAATGTCCTCTACTTACACAGTGCATAGCGTCACTTAAATCCTTACTTATTCCCAAACATATTAGATGCAGATTTTGCTTTATTCATTGTTTCAGCCAGATTGCATTCTTTCAGATAACATTTCAGCTAGCCCTTAATAACTGTTTCATTTACGTTGAATCACGCGTTCATGATTTACTCATTTTCAATGATGTAAGTGATCCTACAAATTGAGGTAATATTTTAAAAAAGGTACGCATGTTTAATTGTACAAGGCACATAACCATCATAATTTACATGTTCATGAAGAGTGGTAATAATAAAGACTAAAATTCTCGTACAGTTCAATTAAGATCAGCATCAATCAATTTTAGTTTTGTGTTTTACCTGAACAAACTTGATAACTTTCCACACAATGGAAAGTTTGATGTTTCGGCATCTCCTATGTTGATAGTCAGCCTTCCTTTTGCGACAGAAGTACAGGTTAGCTGATCATTAAAACCCTGAAACTGGCGTTTGATAAGAGGGAATTTTGACTGGTAGCTATACAAGGACATTGATGTGTAATTGCCTTTTATTCCTTAATATTAGCACGATTACCACAGTTTTGTAAAATGGGGTCAAAGGCATGCCTATAAACTTTTTAAAAGCCAAGTTGGGAGACTGAATAAAAAAATAGATAGGGACCTAAAATTGTTTTTTTCATGGCATTTTTAAAGCCTTGTTTTCACAAAATATTGATTGATCTTCCTGGTCCAATATACATGAAATTCACAAAAAGACTTAACGTTTCTCCCTGTGAGGTGTCCTGTTTTCCCCCAGGATGTGCCTATTTTCATACTTGGGTCAGCTGTGGTCAGACTGCACATTAACTAAAGATTAGTCATAAATAAACAAGCAAGAAAGCCAGCGCAACTAATTAAAAGTTAATCCTTATCGATGCAACTATTTTGTGAAAACGATTGGTCCTCAGCCTTAATTCAAAGAAACCACATTCTACACTATTGTGTGTTACGCAAGCACCAGCAATTGATTGGCAAATAAAGGATTCCCAGTTTTGTTGAACTAAAGGTACCAAAATTGCCAGCATCATGGTACTGTACATGTGGCAACTATTTTCCTCTCTTTGTATATCCGACCATATTTCCTTATTGTCAACTCTTAAAGCATTTAGTATTGTTTATTATAAAACATGTATTCATAATTAGCTTTTTGAGGACACATTTGCTGCATGTATGTATTTTCATTCCTTCTTTTAATTTAATGATCATGGTAATTATCATTGGTATATGCAGTATAAAAATGCCAGGTGTTCACTCATGTAAGTTTCTTTCGTGGGAATGGCACTATAGCGGATGGAGTTACAGCATTTGCAGTGATCATTCTTGGGATTGAAATTAATTGTGGATGATTTTATTGTTGTGGTTTACTTTTATGTTCTGGTTTATTTTTTTATTTTTGTATTATTGTTGAGGTAAAAAAAAATCATTAATTTACATAAATAACATTTGAACTTAACATTCTATTTAGTGAAGAAGCGAATTCTTTCTAGTAAAGTAATTGTTTTGTCACAACAGTAATTCACAGGTAATGCAACAGAACATGTAGGACTTTTCTTGTTTAGAAGAAATGAAAATCAACGACATAATGTAATACTCGGGAGTTCTCTGCAAAAATCAGAAGATATTATGAAATCGGGAGGTAGTTGTGGAGTGACCCCAAAAATTGGGAGATTTTTTTCCTCCTGGTGTGAAAGTTGACAGGTATGGTGTAAGGTTGCTTACATCAAAGCAAACTACAACTCAGCTTTTATGGTATTAGCATTGAATATATTGTTTGTTCATTGTGTTTTCTTACTGGGATTGCATTTTAATGAGTTAGGTATTTACAATCTCAGAGCAAAGTAAAATCGTAATTACTGGTGCACTGATATAAAATGTCCAATGCAATAATGCATAAACAAACAATAATCAATTCAAAAGGGATAGGCAGTGTTACAGCAACTTGCAAATGCCAAATTCTTGTCATCATTTGATCAAAGTATACACAGATCTAAATTAGGCAGAAACAATAAGAAAACAGAAAATCAAATAAATTACTTTTCAAACAAGTTTATACCATTTCTTTTTAATAAGCATGCACACTAACCTCGAGATAAGTATACATGTAATTGTTTAAAATATAACTCTGCCTAAATAAATGCATTTAGAACTTACCTTGTGCATCTTGAGATGTAGGTTGGCTTATACCCAGGTCATGCACTTTTTAGTGTTTATACCTGTTCAGTTTGGGGGTTGGCATATACGTGAATGGTCTTATATGCAAGTATATACGGTAATTGCTCATATTAAGTGAGCTTAGGTGAATTTCAAGCAGAATTCAGAAGGTTGTTGTTGTTGCTGTAGGGTTTAATGCCATTTTTCAGCACGCAATAGGCTATACATGGCGGCCAGTATTAATGGTGGAGGAAGAAACTGGGAAATCCCCGGAAAGAACCACCGACCCTCGAGAAGCTACTGGCAAGCTTTCTCACATATCCACATTGACCGAATCCGAGACTCGAACCCACGCAGACAGAGGTGAGATGGCAGTGATCCGTAACGGTGAGCGCTTTAGACCACTCGGCCACTCGGGGCCCCGAATTCAGAAGGATTCAGGGTGGAAATTTAGGCAAAATATGCAAATTATTTGTTCTAATATTCTGCTTGAATAAAATGAATCCATCTTAGATTTCAGATTGAAATAAAAATCCACCTAAAATCCTATACATATTTTCCAGGTGGATTTTAGGCAGATTTCAGACAGGTTTCTTAAGCATTTTCTGCCTACCCATAAACTTAAAGAAGATAAGGCAAATTTCAAGCAGACTTTAAATGGATTTCTCTAAGAATTTTAGGCCAAATATGAAGATTAGTTTTCCTAAGATTTCCATCTGAAATAAAAAATCTACCTGAAGAAAAAAACACCTGAAATTAAAATCCGTCCAAAAAAGGCTGCCTAAAATGTCTACATAAAAATCATCAAATAAAATATCTGCTTCAGATTTCTATTAAACTGCCTAATGATTCTTAGACATTATTGGGAATCACTGATAAATATTTACAATAATTTTTAAAATGGATCATAAATTTTATTTTGACAGACATTATCAAACAAGATTTAGGTCTCTCTTGTCCTCATTTTCTTTCTTGCATACAAAACCTAATCCATGATGGCATCATTTAAGTCTTTTTCATTTTACTGAAAGTTTGGTGAGATTTCACAAATATTTCAACCAAAACTGTCAGTGAAATTTTTGCAAGATCTCTTTAAAATTTCACTGAAATATTTGAGAGATTTCAAAAAATTCTGCCCCAAACTTTCACTGCAATTCTCATGAGGTTTCACAGAAATTTTGGCCAAAACTTTCACTTACATTTTGGCACGATCTCTAACATTTCATTGAAAGTTTGCGAGAGTTTACTAAAACTTTGGTGAGATTTCACAAAAATTTTGATCATTATATAGAATTTTACTGAAGTCTCAGAAATTGTTCAGATATTTCAAAAGGTTTCAAAAAAATACGGGGCCCCGAGTGGCCGAGTTGTCTAACGCGCTCTCCGTTACAGATCACTGCCATCTCACCTCTGTCTGCGTAGGTTTGAGTCTCGGATTCGGCCAGTGTGGGTTTGTGAGAAAGCATGCCAGTAGCTTCTCGAGGGTCGGTGGTTCTTTCCGGGGATTTCCCAGGTTCTTCCTCCACCATTAATACTGGCCGCCATGTATAGCCTATCGTGTGCTGAAAAATGGCGTTAAACACTACAACAACAAAAAAAAAATACTGGATATGAATTAAACAGGACTTTATTAACCAAGGTGATATTTCAGTGTACATGAAACAAAATTATACAGGTTTTGTAATTGTATGACAGCCAAGGCAAGAGATATGGGTGTTAATAATAATCATAATAATAATAATAATAATAAAGACTAAGTAAAAAAAATTTGAATCGCTGTGTTTAGCAAACATGCTCATTCTCATCAGTTTCTGTTACACGACAATTCATTGGGCAAGTACAAAACTTTTGACCAATCAGAAAGCTCTTTACAGCAATCATCTGTTAAATAGTAAATGGAACAAATACTTATTGAAAAGCTCATTGTGGAATGGGACCGGATAGAGCATTACAAAAAAAAAAAAAAAAAAAAAACAGTTTCAGAGACAATATTAAAAACACGGGTCCATATAGAGGAAAATCAGATTCAAAGCCAGGAGAAAAGCAAACTTCTGCTTTAAAACAGAAAACAAGAAAGCAATCTTGTTTGAGGGCAGTTAAATCCAACTGACATTAAACAAAAATACAACAACAACACAAATTTGAAAAGAAATATAGCAAGGAAAGATGCTTAAAGAAGTTATTGTTCCCAAAATGAACAATAAAGTTAAAGCTACATGTATCAGAAACAGGAAATTGTAATGTTGCTGAAAATCATTCTAATTGTACAAGAAACAAAAAATAAATTTTATTATATCGTATTGATACTTTATATTAAAATGTCAGTGATATTACAATCACAAAATATCACTATATTTTCAGAATTGTTGACAAACTCTCAGTGAAATTTCAGTCACAAATTCTCACTGATATTTATTGACTGAGTCAATGAAATTTCAATTAAACATTTCACTGATATTTTCAGAAATTTTGGTAAAATCTCCTAAAATACTTTTAGTGAAGAAAGGACATTTGAGTGAATGTCAAATTTTTTTAAACTGTGATTTCAATGAACTTTCAGTCACATTTTCACTAGGGTATGATTTTTTTTGTAGAGCATATTTTAATAGAAAGCAAAAATACTTATTATTCAGAGTAAACATCAGATTAAGTCCAAAATCCACCTTGCACCAACTTTTCTAAGTCCAAAGATTCATCTATGCTTGTTGATCTTTCAATCTAGTTCAGAATTACACTTCAAATTTCTGCTAAAATCAGCCAGTCCAAAATCTGTCTTAAAGTAGGAAAATGAACTGGACAATCAGAACTTATCCATCTAACAGTTATCCTTTAGAAGGAATTTAAGAAATAGTATGTTTAACTGTTAGATGGATTCAGTCTGTCACCTTAGCCATATTCCCAGTCTGCCTAAAAACCATCTGAAATTTGGGCATTTTTGGCAGAATCCACCCTGAATCCACCTAAAATTCAGGTAGAATCAGCCTAAATATTTTGTACGGGCAGTCTTGAAAACTTCACCCTCCTGTATGTGAGAGACCGATTGTTTTTGGTTTTGCAGAAGGTATGGTCTTTCAGGACTCACTTTACTGGACTGCCTGTTAAAGGACAGGAGGTTTAAATTTGTTTTACTATTTTAATCTTATTTTTAGCCACATTTCCTGCCCTAGTCTTCTCCATCATTCATGATTATTCTTTGTGTACCTCAACTGGCTGTAAGGCTGCAAATATGCTTATAAGATGGCCCTGTCTATCAACAATTGCTTATTATCTCTCAGGAGGCCAAATTTCTGATCCTAATTTGATATAATTTGGAATATAGGCTACTATCATTAAGATCTTTGAAAGTAGGATAAAAAGTAATATCCACAAATATTATTGATGTGATATAGTATATGATTAGTTGGGATTGCTACCAGTGAGGTTATATTTCTGGTCCCATTTTAATCAAAGTTTGGTTATGGGTTTATGTCATCAAGAGCCAAGATGAATGTGGAAAAAGCAAGTTCTACACAAATGAATGTGATAATATTTCATCTCCTAAATGAAACTGAGTTCAAGTCCCGATGAAATACAAAATGGAAGGCAATGATGTCTGTTGTAACCTTCAAAGTGTAGACATGTCAACAGTTTCTTGTTGAATAACAGAAAATATTATTCCAATTTTGAATTCAATATAACTTCCAATAAATGTCTTTATCCAAGAAATAATTTAGAGCACTGGTATTTCCAGGGAAAAGAATAACTTGAATTCAGAATAATTTGAAGAAATAAAATAATTAGCCCAAACTAGACACAACATCAAACAACTTGACTTTTAAAGTGATAAGGCACAACTGACTATTCTTTATCAAAACATAAGTAATAAGTCTAACTAAGATGCAAAACAGATTCCCTGATGGGGGTCAGCCTTCTAGAAATAGGAGATTGTTACATGATAAATATCACCTCATCCGGGTATGGCCTTGACTTAACTTAATGATTCCTACTCTGAGAAAGAATAAAAGAGATATTTAAAAAAAGTTGTTTACTAAAACTGGTTCTGAATCAAGGTTAGAAACAAGACAGTGTTTCTATTATTAGGTGTTTACCAATGAAAATTTTAAAAAGTCAGGTCAAACAGATCTGAACTTAATTGTATAAAAAATATCAAGTTCAGTAAAAAAAAATTACATTAGCATTATAATGGAATAAAATAACAAATTAAAACTAACAAAAAAAACCAATTAAATGAAATCAAATATGCATAATAGCTTATAGAGTTCTTCCCTGTATGTCTTCTTTGAATTAAGCCATTTACATTTGTCTTTGAGTAAATGATTCTGTTCTGGATGAGACAACTGTTTCTTTTTATTTCATTAACTGTTAGATATGCAATGCACATGTGTAAATTTATCAAATTTCCCAAAGCCTAGTCAAAACTGTCTTTACAGTCAATATTACAACTGAGCACTAATAATGTTAACACATCTTAATAACAATAGAAGAACCTCCAACTAAAAAGAGACAAATTTTAATGCTTGAGAAAATAATTATAACTGAAAGAAGTGAAAAAGAGCAGACCACTTGCAAAATCATGGTGTAAACATCACTAAAACAAATGTAGGGTGTTAAAAAAGGAAAAGGATTAAATCAGAAATGATTTCATACAGTTGCTAATACATGTACATGTGATCTTCGAATGTAAAGGTGATTTCATGTTTAATGATAGAATTATATCCTTTTTGCTATATAAGTTCGTTTTCAGATGAATGCATACAATATTTTTGCAAGAACTATTAATATTGAATAAAACATATGTACAGTAGTCCCCCTCTTGAACGCCCCCCCCCCCCTCCCGACCAGCGGCCACCCGCTCCTTACGGCCAGAATCCGTTGGCACCGACGAGTTTGTGTTCAAAAGTACCCCTCGCGAAAGGCCACCCGGCTAACGCGACCAGCGGCCAGCATATTAGTGCAAAGTTATAAAATTTACCCCTCACAAGCGGCCGCATTTTATTTGAATATGTATCCAGAACCAGTATTGTATTCATAACGTGTGTTAAGTAATCGATTTCTGTTTCCCGATGTCAGGCTTTCGTTACTGAAAGAAGTGTTGAGTAAAGTACATTTACCACTAAGGTTAATATTATATCATTTACGCCTCGCGAGAAGCCAAATTTATTCCATAAAAACCGAGAAAGACTCAAATTTTAATCCATACAAAAGGGTACGTACATGTAATCCAATTAGCCTTACTGCTGTGTTATCATAAGATGTCCGGTTTAGTCACTCTGATAATTGTTAAGATTACAATTATCGAACAGTAGTAACAGCTGAGAAGTGGCAGTATCGATGTACAATACCCAAGTCAGCAGGAAAATGGTTTAATAGCCTTTATGGCTTCCCTTAGTAAGATGTTGAGCTCATTCACTTTGGTAACCAGTGGCTATTACTACAGACAATATTTGTCAAAATTACGAATCCTAGCGGCCGCGAGGTCAAATCTGCGAAAAGCTAATGGCACACATCGAAGCCGTTTTGGCTTCTCTCACTTAGTTTCAAGAAATGTATAAAAACAATAGGGTACCAGACTGCGACTAACGAATCACGTGACAAGATCACTTCCTTTTAAAAACACACGGCAATTTGTTTAGATGCATACAAAATTGTTTTATCAGTATTGTAGTTGGCAACATGAATAACTTACTGCAAAAAAATCAACATGTCATCGAGGAAAATAAAAATTCTCAGTTTAGAGGAGAACGTGAAAGTAATTCAACTGCCGGGGGGGGGGGGGTGTTTCGTCGAGGATCCTTGTAGAAAACTAACGTCGGGAAGACTCAGATAAACAATATCGTGAAAGATAATGAAACAATTCTGCAGAAGTGGAAAAGTGAAATGGACGGAGAAAGGAAGATTGTTTGAGCCAGGAGACGTTTGTATCCTGATTTGAAAGACGAGAAAAAGCAAAAATGTTGTCAGTTGAATTGGGATATGACGACTTTACCGCAAGTGACGGATGGTTGCACAGATTTCAAGTGCGACACAATATCAAGTGTTCTGTCATTATCGGCGAATCAGCTGATGTTAATAATGAAGTTGTCGAAGATTGGAACAAAAGACTAAACGATATATGCAGGGGATATGACAGCAAGGATATTTTTAATGTGACGAGACTGGTTTGTTTTTTAGACTGTTACCAACAAAGTGACAGATGATGTGAACTGTAACATAATTATAAAGACAGTTTTAAAACTATATCAATGGTTATTCATAGCATTCTTTTGCAAATGATGACAAAGTTTGTTTTACATTTATTTCACATCATGCATGTGATTTTTTAATTAAAATATTAAATATTTAAAATTAAATGTATTTGTGACTTTTTTCATATGTATTTACTATTTGCATTTGTCATCCCCCTCTACAAAGGCCACCCGCATTATAAGGCCACTTCCCTGCTGCATTAGGGGTGGCCTTATAAGAGGGGGACTACTGTATTGTGATTGTGGTTATTTTTCTTTAAATTGTTCTGAAATTGGATTGTGGAAACTGGTCTTTTTGCACAAATTTTTTCAGAGACCACCTGTTTTGAGATAATGATTTTCTTGACGGAAGGGGTGGTCTCTCATAACAGGTTTTATTGTACTTTTATTATTCAATACTATGCAGTTATCCCACGCACTCAACCCATACAGGATTATTTACATATCATTCACATAACATATAGAGCATAAAAGCAATGAACAGGTGAAATCATGGTGTTTATTAAACAGATATGAGATAATAGTACTTTATAGTTCATATAAAAGATATGAGAGTATAGTACTATGTGGTTCATATAACAGATATGAAATTATAGTACTTTGTTGTTCATATAACATAAAGAAGATTATGGTACAGTGTAGTATATATAACAGATGTGTGATTATGATAATATGTAGTACATATTGTTAAGTATATTTAATTTAATTGTTTGTTTGTTTGTTAGGTTTCTTAAAATTATTTCATTACATGCTATTGTAATATAACATTGTATGTTGGACTTGACCTTGTGCAAAATTGAGTTCATTTCTGCTTGACCTGATTGACTTTTTTATATTATTTTATATAAACAACTAATACATAGCTAAATTATTCTCTCTGTACATGAGCTTAATATTAGGATCAATATTAATAGTAGAAGTAAATATGTTTATTTGGGTCTAAGTTTTGGAATTTCCTGAGTGTAATTCAGGTTATGGTTTTGATTTTGTAAACATCAGGATTATAGAAGGTTATTTTCCGTTAGGTAATGGGTTTTAAAAAAGAATGCTAATTGTGACCTGAGGTAAAGTTGAGAACTATATAATCTTTTAAGTGTGAGGACTTGGTCATTTCTGCTTTGACATCTATCACTTTCAAGTTGTATTATGTTGTGTCAAGATGGAATGAATTTTATTTCTTCAAGTTAATGAATTCAAGTGATTATTTTTTCTGGAAGTACAAAATTGCTCTGATAAAATTCTTGGATAGAGATATTCACTGAAATTTATACTGAATCCAAACTTGGAATTATATTACTGTGATTCAACAAAAGATTGTTGACACAGCAACACTTTATAAGCTATAAACTCACTTATTTCAACTGCAAGAACAAATTTAAAGACCTAATAATATTTCCTACCTTAAATATTCTCAGCATGTTTTTTTTATGTTTTCTAATTTGATGGTGTTTGTTTTTGTAATCATATCATGTTTTTTATCTTATAGGTGTTGTCTGATGTTGTAAAGCGCTTAGAGCTTCTAAAGATTAGGCGCTATACAAAGTCCTCATTATTATTATTATTATTATAACAGACCTGTCATTGCCTTCAGCTTTTGGATTTCTTCGGGACTTGTACTGAGTTTTATTCAGGACTTAAAATTATCAGGACTTGTGTCTGTAATTCTTGGATTATTTTGGGATTTAATTCACAATACCATAAGTTGTTCTTTCTCACTTTCACTTTGTATTCTAGGGGAATAAATTATTCATTAAAGTTTACAAAGCTTGTAGTCTTTCACTCTTCTGTTACTTATTTTAAGAACGTAGACTTGTTATAATATAACAGATTAAGATTATGGTACTATGTAGTTAATGTAACAGATATGAGATTATGGTACTATGTAGTTAATGTAACAGATATGAGATTATGGTACTATGTGGTTCATAGGTCATATAACATATTATACTGTGGTGCTTTGTAGTACATATAACAGATATAAGATTATGGTGCTATATAGTTCGTATAACAGATATAAGAGTGTGATGCTATGGTAAATAGTTCATATAACAGATATGAGATTATGGTTCTATGTACTTCATATAACAGATATGAGATTAAGGTACGATGTAGTACATATAACAGGGGGCCCCAAGTGGCCGAGTGGTCTAAAGCGCTCTCCATCACGGATCACTGTCATCTCACCGCTGTCTGCGTAGGTTCGAGTCTCGGGCTCGGCCAATGTGGATATGTGAGAAAGCTTGCCGGTAGCTTCTTGTGGGTCGGTGGTTCTTTCCGGGGGTTTCCCGGGTTCTTCCTCCACCATTAATACTGGCCGCCATGTATAGCCTGTCTTGTGCTGAAAAATGGTGTTAAACCCTAAAACAACAACAAAAAAAGTACATATAACAGATATGAGATTATGGTACTGTGTGGTTCATATAACAGAAATGAGATTATGATAATATGTGGTTCATATAGCAGATATAAGAGTATGATCCTATAAAGTTCATATAACTAATATGAGAGTATGGTACTATGTAGTTCATATAATAGATATGTGATCATGGTACTGTGTAGTTCATACAAAAGATATGAGATCATGGTATTATGTAGTTGATATATCATATATCACATAATACTGTGTATTACATATAACAGATGAGATTATGGTGCTATGTTGTACATAAAGCAGATATAAGACTTGATACTACAGTATATTGTTCATATAACAGATATGAGATTATGGTACTATGTGGATCATAAGTCATATAACAAGTATTAGATTGTGGCAATATGTAGTTCTTATAACAGATATGAGATTATGGTACTCTGTAGTTCATATAACAGATTGTGGTACTGTGTAGTACATATAACAGATTTGAGATTATGGTACTATGTGGTTCATAAGTCGTATAACAAATGTTAGATTGTGGCACTATGTAGTACATATAACAGATATGAGATTATGGTACAATGTTGTTTATATAACAGAAATGAGATTATGATACTATGTAGTTCATAAAGCAGATATGAGATTATGATACTATGTGGTTCATATAGCAGATTTAAGAGTCTGATACTATATAGTTCATATAACAAATATGAGAGTGTGTAGTTCATACAAAAGATATGAGATCATGGTACTATGTAGTCCATATAACATATCACATTATGGTACTATGTAGTACATATAACAGATATGACATTATGGTACTATGTAGTACATATAACAGATATGAGATTATGGTACTATGTAGTACATATAACAGATATGAGATTATGGTACTATGTGGTTCATATAGCAGATTTGAGAGTTTGATACTATATAGTTCATATAACAAATATGAGAGTGTGTAGTTCATACAAAAGATATGAGCTCATGGTACTATGTAGTCCATATAACATATCACATTATGGTATTATGTAGTTCATATAACAGATATGACATTATGGTACTATGTAGTTCATATAACAGATTATGATACTTTGTGTCGATCACATAACAGATATGAGATTATGGTATGATACTGTTCATATGATAGTCATGTTCAGTGAATTGAGCTATTCACTAACAGACATGAAATAAGAATTCTATTCACACAACTGAGATTAAATTGTTTGATTATGCTGTCCAGTGACATAATAATATGAATTGTGAGATTATGATGTTCAGAATTAAACATGAAAAAAGAAATTGTATTGTTCACATAACAGACATGAAATGCCCTATTGCAGTAAAGTAGTGTAGGCAAGCAAGGAAAGAAGCCAAATACACCATTCCTTCCTTTTCTGCCTGAGAATGTCATTGCATCACTTTTCCATGCAGAGAAGACTTGGCCTGTTGACAACATGTTGGCCCATCAGACTGTACAGATCTGGACTGGGTCTGGTGTGGCTTTCAGACAGTCAAGCAACAACAATGCTTTCATACAGCCAGAACACCATTACCATTATTGCTAAGACTGATTTATTTAGTGCATAATGATATAGTAACCATAGTATATGTCATGTAAGCATGCACAAGAAAAGACCTAGATTAAACATTAAAGTGCTCTACATTCAGAACAATTGTGCAGAACTACATTTCTCGTCCAATTATGACAATACTTGAGCAAAATATATGTATACTTAAAGTTGTATTAATAATAACTTTATCCTTGGAGAGAACTTTTATCAGTGTGCATCTATATTTAGGGTTTAATGGCACATAAGCACAATACCAACTGACTGTGGTGCCATTTAAGATAAGTTTGCAATGATTAGTAACAGAAAAATAAATACTAAAACATTTATGTAGATAAAGACACAAGGAAAACCTAATCATCTTGTACAACATGAGAAAAGTTCAGAGAACAGATGTAAAAACTGTAAAAGGTGTATAAAATAAAGATACAGGTGAAAACGATGTAAAAGGTGTATTAAATAAATGATGAAGGTAAAAGCCCTGTAAAGATATATAAAATAATAGAGAAATGTAACACTCTGTAACAGGTATATAAAATAAAGGATGAAGGTAAAATCTTTTAAAGGTATATAAAATAAAGTATACAGTTGAAACTTTGTAAAAGGTGTATAAAATAAAGATACAGGTAAAATCTATGTAAATTGTATATCAAATAAAGGATAAATATAAAATCTCTGTAAAGGTTGTATAAAATAAAGGATAAAGGTAAAACCTATAAAAGAAATATAAAATAAATGATATAGGTAAAAACTCTATAAAAGAAATATAAAATAAATGATACAGGTAAAAACTCTATAAAAAAATATAAAATAAATGATACAGGTAAAAACTCTATAAAAGAAATATAGAATAAGGGATACAAGTAAAAACTCTATAAAAGAAATATAGAATAAAGGATACCAGTAAAAACTCTATAAAAGAAATATAAATAAATGATACAGGTAAAAACTGTATAAAAGAAATATAAAATAAATGATACAGGTAAAAACTCTATATAAGAAATATAGAATAAAGGATACAAGTAAAAACTCTATAAAAGAAATATAGAATAAATGAAAGAGGTAAAAACTCTATAAAAGAAATGTAAAATAAATGATACAGGTAAAATCTATGTAAATTGTATATCAAATAAAGGATAAATATAAAATTTCTGTAAAGGTTATATAAAATAAAGGATACAAGTAAAAGCTCTATAAAAGAAATATAGAATAAAGGATCAATGTAAAACTCTGTAAGAGGTATCCAAAAAAAAGACAGGCAAAAACTTATAATAAGCCTAGAACCTCATTTATTAAGTGAAATAAATTCTGCAGTATTTTGAAAATTTGCCAATCAATTTTTTTATCCATGTTGTATCAGGGTCATTATTATAAGAATGACTTTCAAGTTACAAATAACTGCATCTGCCTTATTTCTATTTATGAATTAGTAGTGTTCCCATTATATAAAGATATACAAGAATAGTTCAAGCTGCTGTTGGCGTGTACAACATCAACCTGATTAGTGTAGTTCACAAAATGAAGCCTGGTGCATATACTAAATCTGGAAACTATTTGTATCTTTAGCTTTCAGTCCTACTCAATTTCTACATATTTCTCAATGATAAAAAAGAACACCTTATGAAAGATGTGGTGCAGTGTTTTTGATGCATATGAGGTAACTCTGTTACAGTAACCATATTGGTCATAAAGAGTAGACTGATCCCTCCCTTGTCTTTTCTGAACTAATATATTCTGTGCACAGCACAGGCAGTAAAAAACATACTGAGTTTGAATTGAATCAATGCATTGGTATTCTAATGGGTTAATTTTATTAAAGACCTAAGAAAAAGACTGCATTTGAGAAAGAAAACAAACAAAAGACAGAAACTTCTATAATATTTGGAGTTGTTAAATACCTTCTACTAAAACCACATCTATTAAGTGAAATAAATTCTGCAATTATTTTGAAAAGCAAGTTTGCCAACCAATTTTTGATCCATGCTTTTACTCATGTTCTTTCTGGGTCAGTTAGTTATAAAACTTTTAATTACTAATCTCTCTCTCTCTCTCTCTCTCTCCCTCTATATATATATATATATATATATATATATATATATATATATATATATATATATATATACACTTAAGTGCTCTAATACTCTTTTCCTTTCTTTGCGATGTGCAGCCCCAACTTTTGCTGAGCCTTTTCCAAAAGCATCACCAACAATTTGAAATGTTTTGGTTAATGTTTTTGTTTTGCATACATTTTCATAAACAGATTCTCATCATACTTGGCATTAATCATTATGAAGATAAGATTCTTTCATATACTAGCACACCACTGTGACCTTGGGGTCAATGTCACTGAAGATTTAAATGAAAATGTTATTTCATGTTGTTTCAATTGCTTATATTTACTAAGAAACTTGATCAATTTTCATAATACTAAGGCAAAACTAAGACAATTCTTTCTATGACATGCATGATCCTTGGATTGGTGTTGAGATTGCAATCATAGATAATTTTCACTGAGGTTCAGGTTTAAGTTTTTCCATGATGAATTGTGTTCATACTAGGATAAAATATTATTATGAAGTTAATTCATTCTGCAAATCTTTGATATATTTTGTTTATACACTGGATGAATCATTATGAAAAGACAAAGAGAAGACAGTTCATACTATAGCATTATCACTGTCCCCATTCAGCCTTCTGGTCAAGGTTATACATTTTACATAAATGCTTTGATCACAGGCCTGACATACAGGCCCTGACCTTCATGTTTGTCTTACACCTGCATTTTAGCTTTCGAGAGGGTACAAAATCCTCAGTCAAAGAGGGTAGTGGGAGCACTGAATACTCATGATGCTTTAAGTGTCATGGAATGCTTTTGCTGTAATTTAAACTGAAAGCATTGTTTCTTATATGAGTACAGTCTAACTACATGTAATTTAAGCAAACAATGAAAAACTTAAGTTTTTTATTATGGCAGTTGTGGGTTGGATGCCGGCGTGAAGGACAACTGTTGATATGGGATTTGGAAACTGGAGAATTTAAAGAACCAGTCCCTGTTCCCAATACCAATGGAATCTGCTGCCTGATCAAAGTGGGAAAAGAAGTAAGATATTTTATTATGTAACTTAGACAGTAAAATGTTGTAGATCATTGTTGAAAATGCCATTAATCAGGAAATTTTTGCATTATACAGTAGTGAATTCACATGGGGGTGGGTATCAATTTTCATGGATTTTTCAATGCCATGAACTTAAAGTTCCAGTTAATAATAATCCATAAATGATGAAAATAGGTCCCCATTCTCCTTACTACTCTCCACCCCCACTCCTCACCCCACCCCACCCAGCAAATTTTAGGGAAGATCTCAGTAGTGGGTATAAGGGAGGTATCTCTGCCAAGACCCTATTTTGAACTTGGACAACAGCATGATTCTTACCCTGTCAGACCCCCCCCCCCCCCCCCGTTACTCGAAGCAAAATACAAAATCAACTTTGTTGAGACAACAGCGTTGATTTCATTATTGATTACCTAACATGAGGACCTGTCACTGAATCCTCCTCATCATCAGACAAATAGGGTTTGGGTGAGATATACCCCTTTATACCCACTACTGTGGTTTTTGCTTGAAATCACTTGCAATTTATAATTATATTTCACACAAAATTAGAGTGCTTTGTACTCCACTATACTTAACATTCACATAAAATTTCATAATACCTAACATTCATGTAAAATTTACTGTCAAGGAAAAAATCTAAAAAATACACCTTGTTAAAATCAATACTATCAGACATTTTATATCCTAATGCAAATGTATTGATCCCAGAAGAGTAGTATCTTTTGTCATCAAAATTACACAGATGAGATTTTATGATAACATCAGTCTCAATTTTATGACAATTTGATCTTATTATTACCATCATCTCAACATAACCAGAAAATCTGTCTAGCGCAGCCTTATAATTATTGAATCATATCACCTTACCAATTACATTTATTTTTATTCCCTTAGCTTGTTTCTTAACTTTATTATCAGCTAGTTTTAGACAGTACATTTTACTATGCAATCCAATAAAATTTTCATATTTTTTAAAATTGTTGCAGTGAAATCCACTGGTTTCTGGATAATCTGAAACTCTTGATAAATATCATCAGATTTTATCTTGTACATAGGCAAGTCAGTATCTATAGATAACAGCTCTGCATCAAGCCACTTAACCTTAACAAAATCATAATGAAACTAGTACACTAGCCATTTTGATGTCTCAGGTACTGACATGCTGACATAAACTGGCTTATTCAACTTTAGATTTGACTTTCTTCATTGAATGGCTACATGATTTTCATTAAATATTTTCATACTGACAAAATCATCAGATCCTACAAGTTTATTACGATGTTCCACATTATTGCCGATCTCAATATTGACTAGCTTTCTGATATTTTCCATAGTCTTACCAAAGATGTTATTATTCATGAGTTTGAAAAGATTTTTTCAAATTCAGTTTTTGCAACTGCTCTTCAGCTTGTATTAAAATCGATATAACCCTTCATCCATGTTGAAGGATTGAATTTTAGAAAGCAACAAACTTTTCTAGTACTAGACCATGATCAGCTGCTTGTGTCAGATTTTTATAGTGTAAAACTTATCTCTGTATGTCAAGCAGATTAGGAACTAGTTTGTAAACAACAGATTTACCCTGCAAATAATTTCTCTGTTCATCAGATAATAAACTGTAATCGATCAGCATTGATTCTGGACAAAATGGATGATCATTATGCGCATCATGAAGCTGAGCAGGATAGTCAAGATGAACTTCAACAAAATAACTAATGTCATCTGCTGATACGTTTTTATCAGTTTCATCACTGATCCATCTGAAATCACGATATGGCATATATCCAAACATTGGATATGCATAAAGATTATTTGAATCAAGATAGGTTATAATAAAGATTATTTGAATCAAGATAGGTTATAATACTTGATGATGCTGTCTTATCATAGTCAGGTAGATATTTATTATTAGCCCTGGCATATTTTTTTGTTATGACACTTATTCCACCTCCGATTCCACATTCTATAAAGTTGAATATATCTGGGTCTGTTAACAAATTCAGTTTTATTTTGCTATGTTTTAGTATTGCATCCCAACTTAGTCTGGGTGCTGAATAATACCAAGCTGGGTCAGGTCCATAGTTATCAGCACTGACATCTCTGAAATTTTCAAATATATCTGCAAGCAACAGACAGCTGTGATAAGATACGAGTCTTGATAATCACCAACGATTTTACAGCCAAACAAGTTTCATATCGATTGAGCATAAGCATAATGATCATCACTGACACTCTCAAGATTTAACATATAATAAAACTTATCTTTGTCCAGGAAAATATGTTTAACCAAATCTGCTCCAATCATCATGATATTGATAGGGAAAGATACCTTTTCTTGTCAATAAACTGCTAGCATTTTCACAGAAATGTTTGGTCAGATTATCAAACTTAACGCCGCCTTTTGCAAGCTCATCTAGCAATGCTGCCATAAACTGAAGACTATCAATAAATCCCAACTTGCTGAGTGTTACAGACATGTACTTTTCAGTGTTATTAGGAATACACTTTATTTTATCGTTGTTATTAATTTTCAGATTGTTTATTATATCTTTATTACCAAGTCCTTCAACAATGATATGAGAATCATATCCTCTTAAACTGTGAAAGACGGCAGGAAAGAAATCCGGTACAGTATATTTTAAATCACATTTGTCATGTGCTGGGCCATGATACTTTCCAGTAATATGACAGTGACCTTTTACACGGTAATATTTCTGCTGTATTAAAATCAGCTTCTTGTTTTAGTGTTAGTGGTTTCATTTTTTTGTTTGTCTTAGTGAGTAACATCAGGATGAAATAAATCTCGTCAATAAGGTTTCTCGGAAGCCAGACAGCAGGATTCTCTCCATGGTAAATCTTTATTGATTTTGATAACCTTTTATCAGCAGCACAAACAACCTTATACACTACTCTGCAAGTGATATATTCTTGAATATTTCTTGTCGAATATTTATCAGGGTTATTTTCTGCACCTTGCACTGGAAGTAGTATAGACTTGAGAATTGGCATATATTATAAAAGGCACTTTCATCTTGTGTCTGTAGTTTGTAAATTGTGATCTTTTTTTCATCTTCACCAGGCATAGATATTCACTGTAGATTAGAGCAGTATTTAAGATGTCTGTCAAGAACCAGCTGCAACTTACAGCCATGCAAGCACTTGAAAAAGAAATATTTCTTTCCCTTATGCTTGTTATACTGACCTCTGACAAGCCCATTAGTTTTTTTTTATCCACGTTTAATGATTTTTTATAAAATAGTAAATTTTGTGACAGCTAACATGCACATTTGCTATTGTATATCGGATAGATTTTTAGATCATAAACACCAAACACATAAACCCCACCAGGTAACAGCTGTTTATTTTTCTTTTCCAATTTTGGAATTTAGTTTTCATTAGCTTGAAATTTAATCCCACTTAAGTTTAGGTTATTAACATGACAAATATAATTTGATACTTGATAAAGATGATCTTGTGCTGGAAATAATGCCAATAGTATGGCCCATTGAAAACATTTATTGTCACTTTTCAAGATATTTACGCAACATTTTGAGTTTGTTTATTTTAGTTGGCAGCTCGACATACAAGCTATCTCGCAGTGGAAGTATGAAACAGTATTTCTGTTATTTTATCAAATTTCCAGCCCAAACCAGATGCAGTGTACTCATCGATTTTGTTCCATATTTCCTGAAATATATTATCTGACAGCGATATTTACCATACAATTGGGATACGGAATTTGAGCGGCAATCATTAGCAGCATTTGAACCTGTCTATGGATTTCATACGTGCAGTCCTGATGAAGAGTGCACCAAAGTCATGTGAACTTGATCCAATTCCAACATCACTGCTGCTTGAGTGATTAGATCCAGTATTGCCCTCACTGACCGATGCTATTAATACCTCTCTCTCATCAGGGGAATTCCCATCATTTTTCAAAATTGCCATTGTAAAGCCTTTGCTGAATAAACCAACACTAGACCATAACAATTTAAAGAACTACCACCCAGTTTCTAATCTCCCATTCATATAAAAAGTCTTAGAAAAGGTTGTTCTATCCCAGCTTGTATCTCATTTAAATTCAAACAGTCTTTTCAGCAATGTACAATCTGCATATCGCCATTGCCACAGTACTGAAACTACTCTTCTAAAAGTAGTTAATGACATTCTCTCTGCCTTGGATAGTGGAAAGATTACAGTCCTCACCCTCCTTGATTTGTCTGCAGCATTTGACATAATATACCATGATATATTACTTCACCATCTCCAGCATGTATTTGGCATTCATGATACAGCCTTACTGTGGTTCAAGTCTTACTTGGTCAACAGGACACAAATTGTATCTGCAAATGGAATACACCCCAGCCCAGTTTATCTATGTTGTGGTGTTTCACAGGGGTCTGTTCTTGGACCTGTTCTCTTCATTCTGTACACTCAGCCGCTCTCAAGCGTCATATATCATCATCCAGTGTCTCACCAATTGTACACTGATGACACCCAAATATACAGATCTAGCCACCCAACTGAAGTTGATGCTACCATCCAAGGTGTAGAGAGGTGCAATTCTGATGTGAAATCATGGATGGCATCTAACAAGCTGCAGATGAATGATGATAAAAATGAGGCCATTCTGATCAAAACACAAAGACTTTCTCATTCACATCCTATACCTCAAACAATAAATATCAGCAACGCCAACATTAAATTCACACAATCAGTACGAAACCTGGGTGTTACTCTGGACAGTACTCTCACATTGCACCAACATGTCATGAACATATGCAAGGCTGTATATCTTGAGCTGAGACGCATCAGCTCCATTCGCAAATATCTTTCATTTGATACCACTAAAACACTTGTGTGTTCTTTAGTACTTTCAAGACTGGACTATTGTAACTCAATTCTGTCTGGTTCATCTCAATATCTACTCCAGAAACTTCAAAAAGTTAAAAACACTGCTGCTCGGATCATACTTAGAGTACCACGATCAGAGCACACCTCCCCACTGCTCTGTACCCTTCACTGGCTATCCATTCGATCCAGAATCAAGCACAAAATTTGTTCTCTGTGCTACGTTTCACTGTCGGACTCTAGTCCAACATACCTATCCAACCTCACCCATGTGTGCACACCAGCAAGATACTTACGCTCCTCTTTTGACAACCGTATACTCATTATTCCCACTATGAAAACAAAGTCATATGGACAGCGTTCTTTTGCATACTAGGGCCCAGCAACGTGGAATGACTTGCCCACTGAACTTAGACACAAAGACACAGTGATCACATTCAAGAGGGTTCTCAAAACTCACTTATTTCGACTGCAAGAACAAACTTAAAGACCTAATAATGTTTCCTACCTGAAATATGCTCAGCATGTTTTTTGATTTTTAATGTTTTTATAATTTCATTGTGTTTGTTTTTGTAATAATATTATTATGTTTTTTTTTATCTTATAGGTGTTGTCTAATGTTGTAAAGCGCTTAGAGCTTCTAAAGATTAGGCGTTATACAAAGTCCTCATTATTATTATTATTATTATTATTATTATTATTAAATCCGTATCTGTTAGAATTCGATGAGATCTAGATGTAATAAAAGGTTTAGCAAATTCCTCACGTTGCTGAGCAACCAGCTGCCCTGATGTAGGTGTCTGATTGGCAGGCCCATCATAAGCTTTCTGTTGGGATTCCAGAGATATATTAACTTAGAAAACTGGACATAAAACTGCAATATTATTTTCAGACCCTTGTGCATGGCAAGCTTGGATTTAATTTTTGGCAGAAGCAGATGATATAAGTTTGTGGCAGAGAAATTTGCTAGCAAACGCTAATTATCAGATTTCCAGCTGTTATTAAACCCAGCAAATTCAATTACAATTTGTTTTAGATTGATAGCTTTTTGTTGAGAACAAGCGTCACTTTGTGATATCACTTAAATTCAACCTCGCTGTTTTACATTTATCTGATCATATATTTGAAAATGTAATTGGAGATTTGGAAAACACAATAGTGTAAGATGGAAAATTTATATCAACGACCTATTATCTTGAACGATCTTGCAAGGTGTCAGGAAATATTCAGGGTTTATTCTAGATATAACTTGTTCGCTGGCAGTGAGCTTGGCATCGTGATAAATATAAAAACAAGAAAAATTTGACTGGAGTTTTATCTCCAGCTGGTTATACAATTCGAGTGAAATGTGAAGATGATGCAGAGCATACTGAAATGTTTTTGCATGATTTCATATGGACATCATTTAATAATGAGATTCCAGATGGAATGAGAGTTTATCATGTGAATGGACATGTAACTCACAATAATATCGCATCTTGTCATTGCAAGATGAGTTTCAACCACATCCTGTTTATGATGTATACGAGACCAATAACAGAATTATTCAAAATGTTAAAACAAAGAGAAGTGTTGGAAATGTATATAATTGTGGCTACCTATGGTAAGGATTAGTGGGAAAAAAACTAATCAAATTACTTATTATTCTCACAGGTTTGTGTTAAACTTTGAAGTTTTTCATGGACTTGTTTCAAATGGTTTGATGATAATAATAATAATAATAATAATAATAAGGACTTTGTATATCGCCTAATGTTTAGAAGCTCTAAGCGCTTTACAACATTAGACAACACCTATAAGATAAAAAACATATATACATGTACAAAGAAATCTATGTTTAGGATAGAATTTCTCCTGACCGTCAGAAATTATACGGTAAAAATAAAGGGTATTTCTCATAAATGCATTTCATTACATCTACAATGGGGCCCCGAGTGGCCGAATGGTCTAAAGCGCTCTCCGTCACGGATCACTGCCATCTCACCTCTGTCTGCGTAGGTTCGAGTCTCTGGCTCGGCCACTGTGGATATGTGAGAAAGCTTGCCGGTAGCTTCTCATGGGTCGGTGGTTCTTTCTGGGGTTTTCCCGGGTTCTTCCTCCACCATTAATACTGACCGCCATGTATAGCCTATCTTGTGCTGAAAAATGGCGTTAAATCATATAACAACAACAACAACAACAACATCTACGATGATAAATATTGCTCAGGAATATAAACATAATAATTGTTCATATCCCACCGGTGTTCGAGTTTTCGATCCATCCTCTAGTCCTAGAGTTTTAGATACGCTCTGCGGCGTAAAACTACATTACATATGCAGTTCATGCCTTATTTTTAAACATTCTTTTTTATTGCTTAAGTGATTTAAGGCATATCTCTTTTAAGACAAAACTAATCTATAAATGACAAACACAAAATAGTTGGTTTGTTAAGTAATAATTAAATCTAACTATTCCTCGCATCGTTTTGCGCGTGGATTCATAAAAAAAAATGTTCGCTGCTAGGACAACAGTTTTTCGTTAAGGGAATGAAATAAGATTAGATAGAATAAATCTCACATTTGACAAAAGCTTTTTGCCACATCAGTGTATGGAGCACTAGCACCAACAAAAGCATCGATATCATATTACTACAACCAATCTTACTACCAGTACTAATGAAACGAGAAAACAAGGACGACTGATGCCACTATACTGACAACTATCAACCCAGATCAACTACTGCTGTTACAGTACTAATATACTACTACCATTACATGAATTACCATTACTATTTCTGATAATTGATTTACCTCCTTTAAAAAATTCAGCATAAACAAAATACCAAATGCAATAAATTTAACACCAATGGTTATTCAGACATGATATCGATACGCTTTTTTCAATAAATACATTTATATGTTCGTTCAAAACACATGTACTTGGCAATATAATTCATTGGACTTCAGATCAGGTGGATGTCAGGAAAGTTCTTTAAAGTAAATACAAGAGCACATCATAAAAGTCTGATTGAAAGTTGTATTACCAGTTTCTATTTACTGCTTTCAATATACAGTAAAACATCCAACTCATTTACAGATATATATTTTATCTCATTATATGCGGTAGGGATATCAATATATGCTAAATCTAAATGAAAGATATTAAACGCCTACAAACACTAATAAATGCGACCAAACTTCAACGTCAGTAGGGGTTTCCGCGTCTCAGAACAAATCATAAATACGCTAGTATGGATCACGTGACAAATCAAAACATTAACATACGGCATTGAGAGTGATGTTGATGCTCCCAAATACATTTTTATATGTGAAAGACAATGTACTAGTGTCACCGATGAGATGTAATAATTTTGTTACATGGTAATGTGCTCTTCTTTAAGAATAGCCGTTAATATGCAGTTTTAGAGAAGTGGATAAAGCAAGTAGTCAGAGAGACTGTAAGCAAATGATGCCTATGGATCAATCTGTCTTATTTACTCTTTCTGACCCTGTCCCTGTCTCTCTTGTCTGTATATCTTTCTTTTGTGAAATAAAATAATCCATGAGACCTTCTGTCTGATTATATAAAAATATGGTATATAAACACAACCATTCCAATTTCACACAATGTAAATTTAGTGTAAGCAGATGATGTATGTGGATCAATCTGTCTTTACTCCAAATGTCCAAAATGAAGTTATTAGGTATGACTGATCAGTAAAACCAGTTTTTGTAAGTAGCATAATACATAGATAATATTTGTTATTGTGGATTAAATACTTCGATAATTAGGTGTAACAAACGTCTTTATTTCGATTTGTTTATTTCAATTTGGTTAACATAATAAATAGATAATATTTAGATTTAGTCGTTCTAGCCTCAACATCTGAAGTAGATTCTTTCATATTGTTGTATTCATTTTTAGTTTGTGAAGATTTATTTATTAAAAATATTAATTCACCAGAATTACAAATCTTGTGGATTAAATATTTCGATAATTAATTGTAGCAAACATGTTTATGTCGATTTGGTTTTGATGACCTTAGAATAAACCTGAATGGTAAATATTCTATTAGTTGACAGTAATTTCAGAAAGTGGTAATTGCAACCTAGATCAAGTAACGGGGTATATAATTTTGTTTACCTAAGATTTAGTCGTTCTAGCCTCAACATCTGAAGTAGATTCTTTCCTATTGTTGTATTCATTTTTAATTTCTGAAGATTTATTTTTAAAAAATATTAATTCACCAGAATTACAAAATGCTTAATGAAACATTAATTCGGAATTACGGCGAATTCAGACAAGGGCATTTGGATTATATCATCTTGATACATCTAAGGGCAGATCGTTTAGAATTTCCGTTTTGTTACTCAATGGAAATAAATAATTTGTTGAATTTTACCAAACTTGTTGGTTTATGCTCGTTTCTGTTACTTAATTTAAGACCATAAAGTCGTATCAAGTGATATATAGGGCATATCTGATTTAAAGCGTGCAACTATGCACACACACACACACAGATATATATATATGTGTGTGTGTGTGTGTGTGTGTGTGTGTGTGTGTGTGTGTGTTTGTGTGTGTTTGTATTTCTATTATGTATAAACTTAATTGTCTGCTCTTTAGATGTGTAATTCTGTTTTGGTGTGAGATTGGATTTTGATATACATATTTGTACACTCTCACTAATTGATAAAACACTGTTTTGATTGTTCAATCCCCGTTGACAATTAGTAGAAGAGATCTGCTATTCTAAAAAAAAGATGAAAGTAGCTTTTACGGATGGGATTCTTAAAATCAGCTTATTTAACATAATTCGAGTGAAATAATATCGACATATCTTTTCAATGACTTGTATTAAATAGATGACAAAAACTTCACCACAAAAGTTTATTTTTCAAGGAAAGCATACCGCAAGACTTTATCTGTATGTCTGCCTCTCTCTCTCTCTCTCTCTCTCTCTCTCTTTATGTATGTATGTGTGTATGTATGTATCTATGTATCTATCTAACTGTCTGATTCTCTATCTCTCAAACAGAGAGCGATTTGGTTAGAATTGCATGTGAATTCACATTGTTCTTGATATTGATAGATGCTTCAGTAAATGAATGACTTAATGTCCTGAGATAATTTCTAAGCATAACTGTTTGACCTCATTGACACCTTGACGTCATTGACTCTTGACTTTTTGAGCTTTAAAATGAAAAATACAATTTGTTGCTCGGACACACTATTGAAAAAAACCCAACTTAAGATGCGGAGAAAAAAACCATGGAAATGCTTATCATTGCTAATGTGTTTCATTTGATCCAGATTTTGTTTCTTTTCATAATCTTCGGTTTTTGTTTAATCTTAAAGACCATGTAATATCTATCTATATCCTTATGATCCCGCCTTTTTTAAAACTTAATAATTTTGCAAATTTGTTAAAAATGATGAAAAAGCAATAAGTACTTTTCTAGGTTTCACTTAACATGGCAAAGTAAGGGAGTTAAAGATACATTATATTACTTTTTGCCAGATTCACCAAGGAAACTGGGCATATATTAATAATTATGTAAATTTTGACCTTTTGCATAAATGTATGTGGCACGCATGCAAATGGACTAACATAAATCTCTTTCAGCTGAAACTTCAGATTTACAATTTGTTACGGATAAATATGACCTAGATTAATCAATAATTGAAGCTGCATGTCGTCTACATTTTCTCATTAGGTTTGCAATCAGTAAGAAATTGCAGTATCGAAAGTTATTCTTGGAATAGTCTTGGTTTTAGGGCGTTAAAAGTTGCTTCTTGTATGTCAGTAATCTGATAGGTCAAATGTTAAGATTTCTGTAATGTATACCCGCCTTTAAATATTCACTTCAAAATGAACCACGGGAATATAAGTCTTTTTATCTAAAGCACTGATTGGCAATGGATACAATTGCCCACATTTTCAAGCGTACATCGGATTTTAATGTCGAAATCAAGAAGCCTCTTACATCGGAAAACTCTTCGTAAATACCATCAATGATCTTGATACGTGACATAAACGAGTGATGTATATATAATAGGGTTTGGCCAATGTAACATTTATTAACGAGATAATTGCCAGTAAATGTCACAAATACTGTTAAACGTCACACTTAGAAATTGTGACATTTACCGGCAGTGCAGCACTTACAGACGCAAATAAGCGTCATGAAAGTCTTAAAAGTCAGAAATGTCCTTGAATGAAGAACCTGAAATCTTTGGACAATCGTTTCAAGAAAAATACAGCGAAAATGGCGAAATAATCTCTGTCCATCTTATCGTCCGTGTCAAAGAGTTTTCCCAAATTCGAGTACAACGTTAGCTTTCAGTCCATATTGAACAACGTTGGACAGAATTGAATTTGTCGAAAATGTCGAAAAGTTATTGCACTTGATAAATTTCAGTTACCCATTTGTTAAGCTATGTAAGCAGCTAAGATGTGAGACTAACGTTTCAAAAGACATTAATATTTTATTATCAGATTTATCCATTTCTACTAAACATATACAATAATTATGTGAAGAGAAACGAGAAGAGAAGTTGAAATGCATTTACAAATTTCCCAAGGTATTTGTCTAAAATTTCATTTTTAGTTTGTACATGCTTGGTTTCTGGAAATAATAAGGATCATTAAAATATTTTCCAAATGAGAGGTATTGATAAACCTAAACGTATGTCCATTTTCAATCTCGTTTTTATACAATATCTTCACATAGGCTTTCATGTCGTTCTTTTCTTTCTCTATATGTCTATTTATGTTGCTGGCATTAGCTATTCTAATTATTCTATGGTTTCAAACATATCTTTTGTATCATTATAATCTTTTATATCTTTATAGATGCATGTTTCGAAACAAGTCAGAATGAAATACGTCTTTCAGTCTTTTGTTACCAAGTGATAAAAAGGATGTGAAAATTGATGGATATGCAGATATATTGTTGTGTAATATCATATAAAAGACAATAATTTAAGTGCATAGCTCTTGCATACTAATATGGAAAGTCTGTAAGATTGGAGTCCTAGCTAGACCTTAACAAATATCTTTTCAACAGTTATATGCCTTGCGGTTTATTGTATAATGATAACTCAGAAAGCTGGCTAGTATTTCTTTTTCGCTACTAAGCCTGAAAATAGCTATAATTATCTAGTAGTTTTCGAACAATCATTGGAAAGAAAACATATTTCAACTGGACTACTCACATTCCTGATATATAATGTATGCCTGTAGATTTCTTTGCCAATGTACCTATTTATACGAATCGCAGGCAACATCAAAGGCTGTTACATTAGAGGGGTGGGTATGGAAAGAGTAATGAATCAATATTTCCATCATTGTCTTTTCTTGCTGGATGAAAATTCCAAGCATTTATTTGGGTCTGTAAGTGTTGCAAGTTTTACTTCAACTGAGTTCAGCGTAAAACATACTTTCTGACATTGTTTCGACTCCATATATCGATTCCATATGTATCTTCATTTTTACAATGTGTTCAGAGGAGCACAACATCGCAAGGGTTTCACAATGTAATCAACAAGTATTTACATTTTTAAAACGTAGTAGTGCAGATTTCAAACGCAGACTTGTTGGTCCATAAAGGAACACGAAAACAAGCTGAAAAGTTTGATCTCATCGGCACGAAAAAAGTACAGTAGTTAATATTATATGCGTATATCATCCTATGTAAGAACAACGGTCTTTTCAACTAAGAATTTGCAAATGCACGTGTTTACTAGAAATACATAATCAAAGACAGTAATCTGATATTACAAAAATGGCGATATCTATATAGTGAGTGATCTTACAGTTTTCAGGAGGGCACTTATTTATTGTCTTTAAATAATTTTCTCAAGAACACTGAACATTTTCTCGTTTGTTCTGTATGTGTATTTTACGATTTTATATTTACTTTTTTCTCCCTGTTATAACAATAGTGAAGCAAATTTCATTAAAAATATTCGTATAGTGTAAGTTTATTCATCCCACGTGAGAGATTTTAGATTTCAACTAATACAGCTGCTAACATATAATTTGCTGAATCATCTACTATACGGTGTTGACCATTTAGATCTATACATCGGCGTGGAACCGTGATTTTCTTCTGAGCTGAAATATTTTCTTCTCTTTTATCCCAAAATAATATATTTTCTAAGTAATACCATGGATATAATATGGTATTATTGCCCTATAAATCAGAGCAAAATGTTTACAACTATTATACCAAACAGTCAGACTCCAATCCCGGAGCATGTTATTGTTGTTCCATGATGCAATTGCGATATACAGTACCTTCTTGGTACATATCGCGTCGTTCGTTCATAAATACTACGGTGTACTCCAATCCATCATTTTTTTTTTTGTTGTGGTAACCAGGTATATAATGTACTTATTTATTAGCGTTGTATTATGAATACCAAAAGGACTCGGTTACACAGCAGGAGTATTTTAATAAAAAGTCAGAAGTTTCACAAAGCGTTCCAACTGTTAAAGAGTGAATGAATACAAAAAGCGCAGATAATAATAATAATAATAATAATAATAATCTTATTGACATTATTGTGGTGGGTCTCCCTTGATCGATCTTTTCAGACCAGTTAAAGAGGTCCCCCTGCCCTAATGGTATTGTTGGCCGAAACTTAACGTTATGTATTTGGTGAATGCTATATACGTTTTCAGTATGCTAAATGGGGTTTCTTTTTATTATAAAACTAGTTTTCTGTTTGTATTATTTTATTTTCAGAGTATATTTTTTCCTAACGGATCTTTTTTTTTTAAATTTTTTTAAAAACAATGTTGATTTCATTTCGGATTCTAAATACTCATCGAAGTCCAATAGGTAGGTTTACATTTTTATTTTTTTCTCTTGCCTTGTTTGTCTCCTTCTTGGCTTTCATTTAGGTCCTTTTCATTTTCGTTCTTTTCTCTTGTTCATTAGTTGTCGTTTTATCTTCTTCCGTTTGGATTGCAATCCTTGCTGCTGATACTTTTGCTTTTGTACCCGGTTCTATTGTTGTTGTTGCTGTCCCAGTTTGGTGTTCCGTAGTTATTGCTGCTGCAATTAAATTATTTTTATTCATTGATGTCTCTATTATTGTTTTATCTTCATTGTGCTGTTCTTGTCGCGATTGGCCCTTTTCTTTATGTTGTTGGTCCTGATGGTTTTGTTTTTGATTTATTTGTTTTTCATTGTTTTATGTTCCTTCATTATTTTATTTTTTGTCCTTGCTAAATATTCTGCTGTCCTTGTTTTTGTTTAGGGAAAATTATCGTTTCCGATACAAAAACTTGTTGTTTGTCATTATTTTGGATCGTTGAACATTTCTGTATTGTATCTCCATTATTTACACATTTCTTACACTTACTGTGGATGCACCCTTTATATTATGATTTTGTCAATAAACCACGTAGAAAAAAGGCTGGTTTCTTTTTCCTTGTTTCTGATTTAATATTTCCAGTATCTTTATCCTGTTTTTGAAAGGAGTAAATGGGATAGTATCCATTCACTTTGATGTTGAATTCTCCTTCGAACCTCTCAATCGTTGCCTGTAGGGGGATTTCCATTGGAATGTCGGATTGGTGTAGTTCCGCCGTTTTCTTTTTTCTTTTCCTTAGTATTGGGTGTAGGTATTTCAAATTTCTCCCCTCTAATTATTATTTCTCGTTATGGTAGTATGGGCTTTTTCCGTTTGGTATATATATTTACCCTTTAAAACCTTTTCTGTTTAAGAGATTCAGTAAAACTAATAAAGTCCTTGCTCATAAGTTATAAAGTTGTCATCACTCTTGTCATACTTGGTTATTTTTTCAGGAGTATTTCAGTCATATCCATTTCCGTGCGCCCTCTTTATATGCACATTCTAAAGAGGCTACAGTCTGTCTTTATTCGTCTGATTCTAAAATATTTCTCAAATTCTATCAATTCTTTGTTCGCCATTTCTTCACGTGCAGCGTTTCTCACTGAATTTGTTTTAGATATTTTCTCAACATTTCAATATCATCTCAGCATTTCAATATTATATGTTAAACGTTTTGTAGATTATATGAATTTATACATATTTTCTAGCTAGGCTGTGAAAACTTTCAGCTAATCCATTCTTAGTTTCGTTCACGCCATGGCTGATCAATAATCGATAGACCTTATTTCTCAACACAGAGTGTCAGAATCATTAAGATAGAAGAGGATAATCGTTTGCACTATTTACAGCATAATCGGGAACTTTCTCCAGGGATTGATTTGGTTTTTAAAGCTACATCTTATGATGTAAATTAACAACTACTATCATCCCCGCGGTGCGTATTTTTCCCACCTTTGGTTTACAGACTCCAGTATAAAGAATATTTTATTATGCAGGACAGGGTGAAATCATCTGTGACAGATGTGCTTTCTTTTTTTTTTAAAAAAAACCCCCCAAAACATGTGACCTTTTAGTTTAAACATTTTATTGCAGACATTTGCAGTTGGGAGGATATAAAATATTATACACAGCAGGTACAAGATTTAAGCGAAAGCCAATGGCTTATAATAATGTATCCTTTGATAATACAAAATTTAAATATATGTGAATATATTGTTGATGATATTAAGTTTTAAAAAGAAAGAATTGAAATTATTGAGTAATAAAATTCAGCCAAAAAAGATGAACAAAGAATGAATTAAAACATGAGAATGATGATGAGAAAGAGTTAACAGAAATTGTTAATTGAAATATGTGGAATATTGTTTACTAAGTTGAGAAAATAAGGAGGAAAGAAATGGAATGGATAAAATAGTGAAGAAAGAGCGAGATTAAAAATGAATAGTATCTCCTTGTAGAGTAGAGGGATCAAACACGCGGCCCTGCCAAGCTGTATCATGTAGCCTGCAAATTGATTGGCGTCACAAGATATCATTAGAGATAACAAATGTCCTCATGCACCATCTGGGTGGTTCGAGTTTGAGACCCATGTTATAGGGTTAGTCGTTACAGACGCGATGGCAAATCATTTGGAGAAAAAGCGAACTGCTGTTTACAGCTGTTCATGACGTGTGGAAACGTGCGTTTTAGTAATAGGTACTCTTAGTAAATATTTTAGACTTTTCAATAGATTTATAAACGGCATCGAAAATAGGTAAATATTGTTTAAGAACAGAACGTACAGTAAGTTCATATATCGTATGGTATCAAGGATTAAAACAGTTCGATGCGTTGCTCTTGACAATAAACAAGAGAAATATGAAGTAGCATATACTTTCTGAAAGTCGACATCTGTAATAGGTACTCTTAGTCAATATTTTAGACTTTTCATGCGGTTTTTCTTTTCTTATTTAAGTTAACGAATTGGTTACGAGCCGAGCATAAATAATGTGAAATATTTTAATAAAATATGTCGGGGATCATAAATATCGCTATTATTTACGGGTGCTTTTGAAGTGATTAACGGATTCTTTTTGACTAATCTCGGTAGAAAATGTATTAAATTTTCGACTTGTAAATATGACTTGTTAAAGCTTGTATTGACTGGAAATTATCTACATTACGTAAGTTACAGGGACTAATATCACTAACAGTTGGTGGAACAGGGTGTGTGTGTGTGATTTAGATTTTTAACGTAGCTTTAACAATTTTTCAGTCATATCGCTACGATGTCTACAGTGTGACAGTTTGTAGTGATGTCTAGCATTGGGGCATCATGCCGCAGACATGTAGCATGATGTCCAACTCCTTACATTATCCTGACACCAGGCCAACCAGTCCTAACACTAACCTTTTAAAGCTGAGCGCCTAACGAGGCAGCTGTTAGTACCATTTTTTTTAATTTTTTGGTATGACTCGGCCGGGGTTCGAACCCGCGCCCTCCTGCATCCGAGGCGGACGCTCTAACCACTAGGCCACCGGAGCGGTTGGTGGAACAGAGATCAACAATAAGGAGGGCTTGTCTTTTTATATAAAATGAAGTTTGTTTGTTTGTCATCTGGATTCAAGACATTTCCGTCATATTTCTCGATGTAAAGCTTCTGTGATTACCAATTTGGTTGCACCAGTCATGATCACGGTTGCATCATTGTGTAATCGATTTCCTCAACAAATGTTGAGTTGTGCCAAACTAAATTACCATGTTTTAGAATGTGCTAAATAAGACGAATAAATATTTCTAAAGCTTTCCTGTTACACTGTAATTTGACATTAATTATTGACCATACTTTTTCTTTCAAAGAACTTTGTTTTTGCCATGAGCAGTCGTTCGGAAGAAATACGAAAAAAATTCTTGTGCATGTCAACTTACTTTTGTTTAGCATGTATAACGATGGATAAATGTTTTCATTAATATCCTTAAAAATTTACATAAGTTCCGTTTTAGAAAGTTAAAATATTCCAGTCAATTACTTTTGATTTGAGATATTTTTTCAAATCAAGGTATATGTTATGAGCTGTTACGGCAGGATTATTTTCAAAGAGACTTATATTTAGGAGTCTATATTGTCTTCCATATGATTTTGTTAAATGATTCAATATAATGGCGAGTATAACGCATCATTGGGCTACACAAGCTTTAATACACCTCAGCTCTAAAAAAAGACCCCAACTTATAACTTGTTTTCCTTCTGTGATGAAAATCAAGTTTAGTTTATATACAAGTATGTAGCAAAATGTAGCACTTATCTCTTACCAAAATGTAGTGCTTTGCAAAACATTCCAGAAGTGTGTTGATAGATTATCTGCATAAATCAACTGGATTTACACTGACAAGATGAAATAATGTTATTTTCACACATGAAATCAGATACATACTAGAAATAAAAAACAAGTCTTTCATAAACCGTGCCAGTGGTAATATTGGTCTATTATTTAACACAGTGAAAGGGTCGCACTTCCTTAAAATTCATTTTTGTCAACAACATTGGTGATTATCGAACTGTTGTCTTTAAGGTATGGGATTGAATGTATATTTTGATGATGATAATTTTGTTAAAAATCTGATCAGTAAAAGATGAAAACAGTGAAAGAACTGTGAAGTAAAGTAAAAAAAACTTACATCATGATGAATAAAATCGTAAAGTCCAAATGAATTGTCACTTGTAAAAGTATGGATCAATCCGAATGCATTCCGAAATTATTCCGAATCGTAGTCACTAATTAACAGAAGAACCATTATGATATAATCTCAAAATGCCTTAAAGTGAATTCACAAAAATCCCGTAGCATCTATAACTCCAAATAGTATTTAAATCAATTCTTAGTTATTTTTAGTAATTTGAATATTTGACGCTCTGTAATTCCAAAGGATTAAATATTTTAAATGATTATTTTCACATAACTGTATAATTTCCAAGACAGGTGGGTATTACTAAGAATGCCAAATTCTACGTATTAGTTCTATTATATTACCAGTTACCTTTATAAAGAATACAAGGCTTGAATGAATCATCTTGGGATTTTGAAAATCACTCTTCGCTTCATTTGTAAGCAGATCAACTGTTTTAACACCGAATAATAAGGAATTAGGTCAGCATGGTCTCTCACTGGCACAAAAATCATGAAATCGGATTGCGTGATTTTTATCTGAATTATGGTAAATATTATCTTAAAAATGACTCGACAAACTTAATTCATGTATGATACATCTTAAAGATATTAAGGTCGTTGGGGAAAATTAGTTTTTAAATTGTAGATAACCCTTTCAAAAGAATTATTGTGAAAATAATACACATAATAGAAATATACAAAACAAGCTGAACAACCTTAAGGATAACAACTAACGTTTGTATTACATTTGTTATGTTTCGCTTCTCTAATTATATTGATCGTTTTGACCTGCGAGTAACAAAATGTAGTCCAATGAGGGAGTAGGTGTGATTGCTTGGCTTTTCCGTAAGTTTTCCTACATTTGTATATTGACTTTTTGATTGCCGTTGTGATCTATGGAGGTTCTGAATTTTGGTAAATATTATCCTAAAAATGACTTAAATTTAACAGTTCTGTTTTGAATGCGTTTCACAACTCATATATGTATGGTCAATGATAGTTTTGGCATATCACATTTCAAGCAACCTCAGTCAGTAGGTCAGTAGTGGATGCTTTATATCTCAGAAGATTTTAGTCACCTTAGTTGTATATGCATATATGCCATGGAAACGATTTATGTTTTTTTTTCTTCTGTTGTTAAACATCCTATAACAGGAGCAATGCTTGCTAATATCTTCATGTAGGAGGGGTTCACGAATAAAATGTACACAGATTTGCAGCTTTTAATTCATAGGTGATATCAGCCCCTCACCTTAAAATCAATATCATCATGGGTGAAATGCTGAATTATCAACCTAACAGAGACTTTCATTTTGTTTTTGAAATTTCACATAAGGATAAATGTTTGGATTGTATTATTGTAATTAAAAAAAAAAAGACTTTGCACATCACTACGACACAGTTCACTACAGGCACATCAACACTTCTAGCGTAGTTTTTACTTTAAATTATCACTAACTGTTGTTAAGATCTTTAATCAAATAGGACATCTGTTCCAAATCCTGCATTGATTGGGATTTATTTTGCAAGACCTTAAATTCTTTTTACATTTTTCACGTTGCATTATTGAGAAATAACTTATTGTAGGACCGTAGATGCTGATAATGTTAAATATCGTATTCTTGAATTTTTAAAATCTGCTGATAATAATAAAAATACTAATAATAATACTAATATTAATAATAATAATAATAATAATAATAACAGTAATCATCATCATCATCGGGTCAATTTTAGTTAGACTGAAATGAAAAGTTACTATCAATTTCCTTTGAATGTCTGTCAGATCCAAAATCTTCGACATGTTTATGCTTCTGCATGCTTTCTGATATAATTTCAGTTAACCAGATGAAATGTATAATTTCAATAAAGTCATACAATTAAGAGTTATGTGATTATTGTTTAAATAGTTTGTTTGCAATCAGAAGGTATCGAAGGGGGCTTGACAATATTAGCCGGCAGACATTAGTCATATCGAATACTCTTAGAAACAGCAGTATTTTATTTCCTGAGCATATTTAGTGCAACTGTTTAGCACGTGTACGGTCTTAGCATACAAGATCCTTTATGACACAAAATACCAACATACGTTTTCAGTCTTAGCATACAGGTATGTTCCTACATAACACAATATAAATTAAAGTGTTACGTTTTTTTTTTTTTGTTTCATACCCACATTTTAATTTGGTTATCTTTTTAATTGATCAAGGGGAATCTGAAAATCGATTACATGTAGTATTTCGTTTTGATTCTGTTTCTAACGAGTATGAACAATATAGGAGAACAACGAGGAGACAAAACCTAATCAGCTGTGAGAATCAGATCCTGCAAAAGACAAAAATGAAGGAATCTTATTATCTTATTCTTAATAAAATTTTGTCTGCTTCTAATTATGTTTACCGGTTTAAAGTAGTTAAAATGGCAGACCTAACCAGAGGTTTTCCGATCAGATACGCTTATATTGCTAAGGAATCGATAAAATCTTCTCAAAAGTAATTGCGTAGATGTGAGACTTGCTGTTTTTATAGTAAATAGTGAAACATTTCAGTCTTTAAGATTGAGATAAAAATTTGCTCTTACATTTACTTTAACGTCACTGCACAGAACATATTTCTTACAGCCTCTTCCAGCTGAAAGGGACTTACAACATTAGCTCGAGTAACAAATCTGTCCATATTTTAAAATTAACACTAAATTGCAGTTTATCCACATATCAATTTTCAGAATAATTTTATATCTTTCCTTGTCAGACAATAGTGAGCCCACTTAATAACAGTATCCCTGTCATATCTAACAAATTTTGTTGGGGTATTTCTGAAGTTTTGATACCTCAGAATTTGTCAGTAACACACTAAACGCTGAATAATGATCGTATTTAACGATACAATTCACATACTTTTGTTCTGTTGTTTCTTTATTCATAAACAGCTTAATAGCGTCGAATAACAGGTTTACATTTAAGATTTTATCTCTGATGATACTTCTTATTTCATCTAACATTTTATTACAGTAAAATAAAGTTGTATGTATAAGATATCACAAACAACTTTGTTGTTCGCGAAAAAATTGTCAGATCTTTATTATGATATTGATTGTGATACTGCAAAATGCAAACATGAATCACATCAGGATTCGAAGAACAAGTTTTTTACACCCCGAATTTGATCTAGAAACGTATATTTTTCCTGTCGTCAAGGATAAATTTGCTGATGAACCAGGTATAGTATTGTACCTTAAAGACGAGCAAGTTTATATTGCAGCAAAATCATGGTACAGTATAAAATATCACCTCGCTAAAAATAATTAAAAGTTTAATTTTACTGTCTCTGAGCATCAGATAATTTGGGAGATGTTAAAGCCATTTATGAATCGTGGACAGTTAGAAGTTTATGGCCACTGGATTAATAACTGCTTCGTTGGGCGATATTCCATATCTTTTTTGTTTAGTGTTATTATAGTTCGACACAATCTTTGGCAGATCACCAACATACCTGTTAGTGATTCTGGCTGTGAGTTGTTTGTAGATCTTTTCTTTTAGCATGTGATTAAATCTCTCAACGATGAACTTTTCTCTTCAATTCTGGTGATATATTTGATAATGTTCTTTTGTTCTAGAAACTGCTCGAATTGCTTATTAAAAAACTCCGCTTCATAATCAGTCCAGTTTTTATTTGTTTGTTTTTAATGTTGATTATAATATTTCGCATAGCATTAGTTATAGTTTTTCTTGTTTTATCTGCAACAGGTACAACGAACGCATATTTACTAAAAGTTAATCAGGTACCATTTGTTGTCATTGTACTTTGAAATGTTTGACATATCAGCGAGATCTATGGCCCATATGTCATCAACTGCATTTGCAATAACCCTTCGTCGAGGAAACATTTTTAGGTCTGTGAAGTTGAGATGTTAGCGTCTCCAGTACGAGACCTCTTTGCACTCCATTGTCATAAAGTACATTTCCAAGTCCATGCTTATATTTTGCTCCAATGATACCTTGGACTAGCTTACGATCAATTCTCTCTCTTATTCCTTTCGGTTTGATATCACTTAGTTCATAATGCATAATACGGTCGCAACCAGATTTATCATTTTCATTGTCATGGTAACATACATTATGACACATTGCGATTTCACCAACCTGATTGTACTGCTCTTCTCTCGGATTTGTTTGTCATTTTCACGAAGTTGTTTATCTGGCAGATTCAAAGTTCCAGTATAACGATGACGAGGTGGGGTCAATCCTTTGCTAGGTTTTTGTAATTTGCCAATTGTGAATATCGAAGCTGGATCCGATTACAGCTCGCTGATTGCAACACTGACAATAAGTTACTATTTTATTTTGCTTTGTACAGAGATCATAGCTTTACATTCACATGCTTTGCTTGCAAACTGGCTTTGCATTTTTGTTATAATTTAATCATTGACTAAAATAACATCAGGAATTTTGGCATTTCCTGATCTCCATGCAGTAGTTATGTTTAAGAAGCATGCTTTTTTTCCAGCCACATTTAGCACAGATACTTGTCAGCATTAGGCTATTGTTGCTAGTTGTTTCCATGGTTTCGTTTGTATTTTCCGTTTTACTTCTGTACTTCAGACAATATGTGGTCATTTTTATATTTGCTTATTAGACAAAATTGCAATTTTGTCTTTTTCCAAGCTTGGTGTAGTGGGAAATTGTCATATGAATTTAAGAAAATCACCAGTGGATGGGAGACGCTTGCATCCCAGACATTTGCAATAATGGCAGTAGTTTTGATATTATTGTCTTTGCAATAATTGCTTATGCAGGTCCCAGCAATCTGCCGCTTATTTCTTTACTTCAAGACATTGCATCAACTTGCACTTCTGATGCATTTATGATAAATGGCATGTGCAGTCACATTTTATTGATATGCCTCTGTGTTAACATTAGTTTAGCTGGCAGAATGCCAGCACTTGGGGTTTTGAAATCTATCTTCAGCGAAACAGACTGTTGTATAATGATAGCGTGTGTTAGTTTTTGTAACTTGTCCTTGCAATAAGTTTGTTTCATGCATAATATATTTCATCATATTTTATTTTCCTTTTGCTTGATAACTCATATTTGTACCACTCATATTTATACCCCAGGTGCTAGCACTTGGTATTATACCTGGACGGTCATCCTGCCGTTTGTAGAATCTATCAGACACAGTGTGTATGCATAATACGCAACTGGAATCTGTCAGGGTGGCCATATAACTTCTATATCTGATGTTGACCCGATAGCTCATTTGCTATGCTTACTGACATTAATGTGAAATATCGGATAAAATGTTCTAACTTCATCGATTGAAATTTAAGATCTACTGTCAGCATCTTGATATGTTTGCATAGTTTTCATCAGATACATGTAAGCTCGAGATACATCTCTGTCAGCTACTGCTGAAAAATTACATTCGATCGCTCGTTTTGGATACTGTTTAGAATTATATCGATTTATCTATCGACCGAATGACACATGGCATCCACAATGCCAATCGTGAAATCACAAACTGAAAATTATTAGCAGCATCAAGAGGATCAGCAGCAGCAGCAGTTCTCATCATACAATCACTTTGATCAGCTCAGCCAAGCATAAGTGTATGTGTTATACCACGAAATACCTTAATGTAGTTGCAGAAAAATCCAAATATTATGCTAAGCAGAAGTATTATCGTCATTTCGATTTGAGTTATCTGTAAAGTTTCTTGAGCCCTTTTTAATATTCCATTTAGGATTACTTAAATTGCGGTTCCATTATCCGCAGCTCCTGATGGAGTAATTCCAAAAATATGACACACTTTAGTCAACAGAGTCCTTAATGCAGCTATATTTGCATCAGCAGCTGGTTCACCAACTCCAATTTTGTCAGTGTTATCAATAAGAAAGTTCTAATAAAAACTAAATTATCATTAAAATCAGCTGTACCTGGAATTTTGCCATAATATATAAACTCGTTTGAAATAGCAGCTCCAGTTCCAGTATCTTTAAACCACATCAAATTTGTTGCAATTTATCTTGAGCAGTCATCATTAAATGACACAACGTTAAGAATAATACTTGCATTTGGTGAGTGCATATAAATATCTTCTATGGTTTGAATAGCTAGTTGATATATGGTGCTTCTAAATAAACTCCAACCATTATTATCTATCAGCATCTATATCTCCACCTACTGCTATTTTTATACTTCCTCATAATTCAAGTACAGCTTTATGTGGTAGCAAAAACACATCCTTGTCTCGTAATTTTAAAGTTGTTATGCCTGTTTTGTTAGGTTCGTTTGAGTTTTCATCAAGATACTCAACATATTCAAATTCTGTTGAGGTATCTGTAATTGTTTCCTCAGGTCAAGGTAATTTTTTATAGACATTTTTATTTGTAATTATTAGATACAATTGTGAACTGTGCTGCAATTTAAGGTTGTAAAGCAACCCACTAGAACACCACAATATCTGGTGGAGTGTTAGCACTCCATGGTCTAGTTTTAGTTTTAGTTCTCTTACAGTTTTTAAAAAATAAAAAAAAATAATTTTATCCTCTGACATTTTTGCGACCATAATATCGGCAAAAGCTTTTCGTTCTCCTGCTAACTCTTCCTGCCACCTTAGTGACTCCGATACAACATTTTTTATTTTTTTGGATCTCCTATTCGCTCTGCAGCTTTTTTCTGCCTTTCTTCGATAACTTTTTAAGATCTTCTGGTGATACTGCAGAAATATCTTGCTGTTTGCCAAGTACAGCTTTGGTCACTCATCTAAAAAGTCTTGCAGTTTCTTCTGTAGTTTGCTGTAGTTCTCTTCATTCCTGTTTGACTTTTCTCTTGAACGCAGCCCTTGTTACAACAAATTTCTTTAGAACCTCAATTCATTTTGCATCCATTTTTTTAAATTTCACAGTCTACAAACTTGTCTATTCCACATCTGAACTTGCGTTTCAATCTCATGCTAGCTTATCAAATAAAAAGAAACTGTGTCTGCCATTGAAACAACATATCCACCAATCAATGCAGATAACTCACAGGCAGTAAGTTTTGCCCAACTTTGTGTGGTCAGTAATAGTAAGTTATCAGTGACTGGAAATATCAATATGAGTATTAAAAAAATCTTGAAACTGAATATCCCCCCAACATAAATAACTCACAGGTGGTAAGTTATGCACAACTTAGCATGGTTGATAATGACAAGTTGCTACTAGCCTGTGGGACAATGGCTGGAAAGATAGATATGGGTGGGAAATTAATATTTGATACTCAGCTTGATAACACACCATTGACCAATAACGATTTTATAACAAATGTAAAGTTTGTCAAAGATAATTTTGTGATAAAATCTGGCAATACTATGGTGGGAAATCTAGACATGGGATTGAACAAAATAACAACTATGGCAATTCCATCAGCAACATCAGATTTAACAAATAAAAATTATGATGACAAATGTGATAGCAGGAAATATTACATCATGGTTAGGAAATTCCAGTGATATGGTGACAGGTATGTTAAACATGGTCTCAAATAAAATAACAATGACTTATAATCCAGTCTCCCCATTTGATCTTACAAATAAACTGCACATGGATGCTGAAATAAGTGCAGCATCGTCTAGTACAATTACTACCGCAGATGCCGCTTATTTTAAAAATCAGTGTGGCTGCCAACAAAATAACTTCTACATATGTGCCTGTTTCTGCATTTGATTTTGTCAATAGACATTATGTGGATAGTGTTGCCCAATCACAAGCAATTGGTGGTAGTACAAAACGAGCTAAAAATAGTGTCTGTCACATTTCACATCTCACTGATGTAATACAAAATCTTGAGGGGTTTTGTTGCATCTGCATCATGTCATTATTCAGAGAATAATCCAAGTTACGCATTTACATTTAACAGCCTTATTAGCAAGCCAGAGTGGACCACAAAAGACTTGTAATATATTAAAAACAATATTTAGTAAATATTATGTCAATTTCAGAAATAAGGTGAGTAAAATTTTGTGTGAATTTCAAAAATAAGGATAGTACAAATTTTATGTGAAATATGAAATATGGAAGATATTGCAGTAGAGGATACTACCTTAAAGATGAAAAGAATTCTTTTCCGGGGTAAGCCTATGACAATTATGCTTGACAATGAACAGTACAGCATGTATTTCAAAAACAGAAAGATGTTAAAGTTAGTTTGCACAGAAAATTCTGATTATTTTAGTAAGCTTGCTTGGGTTACAGACTCTTTTTCTGATGCTATTAATATTCTTTACAATCCAATATCTGAGAATAAATACACAAAGACCACAGTTGATAATGAGCTAAAGAAATGTTATGTCGATAAATCAATAGTTTCACATCAATATTTTATCAAGATGCTAGAGCCTGGCTCTCTCGTTAGTGGTAAGATTAATCTGTACTTGTTCTGTCATGATGATGAGAGTTATATATAAGCAAAAGCTGAGATTTTAAAAGTATCTCAGCAGGTGGCTGTGTAAAATTTATGTGAATGTTAGATAAAGTGGAGTGCAAAGCACTCTAATTTTGTGTGAAATATAAATAAAAACCACAGTAGTGGGTATAAAGGAGTGTATCTCAGCCAAACCCTATTTTGTCTGACAACGATGATAATTCAAAGATAGGTCCTCCAATTAGGTAATCAATAATGAAATAGATGCTGTTGCCTCAATAAAGTTGTTTTCGTATTTTGTTTAGAAATCCTGACTGTACATATTCCGAGGTTTCCTAGGAAACCTTGGACAAATGATCCTTGGAAAAACCTCAGAGTATTGGTTGCTGACTTTCCAAGGTAATAGTCCAAGGACAAATTTGTTTCATACCAATGTCCATACTTTTTATTGTCAAATGTCCAAGGTTGACCTCAGACTTTCAAGGTTTTTTGTAACCACTACTACAAGGTTTCCTAGGAATCCTCGGACATGTCCATGGTTTTCAAGCATTCTGAGAATTCCTAGGACATGTCATCTAAAGATTCCTCTGATGTATCATCTGAGGATTCCTTTGACATATTGTCCAAGGATTCCTTGGACTAAGGTTCCTTTAGTACCAAGGATTCCTTGGACACCTCCAAGCATAAAATATCAGACCAAGATACATTTTATTTTTAATTTGTTCAACACATACAAATAAAATTTAAAAAGGTCCAAAGATCAAGAATGCCTATACAGTTCCTTTAGTACCAAATTGTCCATTTAATTTTGAAAATCCATCCATTCATATCCTGGTTTCTTCATGGTTTTAGCAATTAATTGATTTTCTTGTTTATCATCACCTCTTTGATATTCTGCCATTTCTTTTGGATCAGTTCTGTAAAAAAAAAATATTGATTGAAAATATAAAATGTGATGAAGTAATAAAACAAACAGTATGCATATAACATAACTGTTTTTAGCAACCTTAAATTTACTAATCATATTTGGAATCCTTTAATTCTGAAAACAAGGTATTAAACCTGAAAATGCTATATTTCTATAACAGACTGTTCTTTGAATTTGGGGCCATCATTCTAAACTGTTGATAACAAATAGTCAGACTTATTTTCTGTTCCTGGCTCAATGCCTTACAAGTTCAAACTAATGTATTCAATCAGTTATAAGATCCTGATGCATCCCTTTAAAGATATGAAAATTATTCAGAATTACTATCTTAATATTTCATTGTACTGTAATCAACCCTTAAAGACATGACAAAATGCTTGTTGCTTAAAAAAGTTTTCAGAAAGTTTGAAATTGCTGCATCTTTATCTTACCTTGGACTTTTTTGGCGTTACTGTCTTAGTCTGTTTGGCGTTACTGTTTTAGTCTGTTTTGGTGTTACTGTCTTAGTCTGTTTTGGTGTTACTTTCTTAGTCTGTTTTGGCGTTACTGTCTTAGTCTGTTTTGACGTTACTGTCTTAGTCTGTTTTGGTGTTACCATCTTAGTCTGTTTTGGTGTTACTGTCTTAGTCTGTTTTGGTGTTACTGTCTTAGTCTGTTTTGGTGTTGCCATCTTGGCGGTCTATTTTGTTGCTATTGTCTTAGCTGTTTGAGGTGGTTTTGGTGATTGTGGATTTGCATCTTTACTTGTTTCAACCCTAAATTTTAAAAAAGTGCAAACTTTTCAAATAGTATGCAGTACATTCCATGCCGTTTTGAAGTGATGGGAATTGATTACTCGGAAAAAATACATATATCCACGTTTATTGCTGAACAAAATGTGGTTTTGCATGTAGGCCTTTAAAAATAAAAATAATAATCATTTTAATTAGATAACCTGACATCCATTATAAAGTTAAGAGATCACCAATGCTTGTATTTTTGCAAATTCATATGCAGCAGGTAAAATAGAGCATGAGATTGGTATCATGGACACCATATTTCCTTTTCAATTAGACAAACAAAAGAAATCCTGTTTAAGTACTATTTAATATCATCAGCATATAACATGCATGAGCATTAATCATTTTAATATGGTGCACAAGTGTACACCCGAAATGAAGGGCATATACTATCAGGGTTTGCAAGGTCTATAAAGTTGTTAAACAATGGCCATTATGTAATGCTGTGAATCACTACCTTGTATCTAAATGTAGAATGCAGCTGCAGTTTCGGACAAATAAATGATAACAGTAAAATTATTTAAATTATAAAATACTGTACTTAAAGAAAATGGATAAAGTTATATAGCTTTTCATCAGTATACTGAAGCAGTAATGAATCTGATTGATTGCTTTGTAGATTTTCTTGCTGCCTAACAATGTATATGCATGGATGTTCTGTTCTATTCTTAAATGTCTTTAACACTATTCATAAACCTATTCTTCTGATGTAATGCACTATAATAATTATGTACACAGTTATTCTAAGATCCATTTTCGAGTCATTAAATATTTTATTGTTCTTTCAATGATTTTCAACATGACTTTCTTTTCATGTCTCTTAATAATAAATAATTAAAACCATTAATTTTTTTCTTCTAAATACAACTAATGTTAATGGTTTAGTTTGCTTTACTCTATTCAAAATGGGCATAGTTAAATAATTTTATCATTACCATATTCTTGTAATTCACTTCCAAAGAACTACAACTGAATCGTACAGAGATAAAATTAGAAAAACAACAACAATAATAAGAGATTATTATTATTATCATAATAATTATTATTATTATATATCTATAAGGATTAAACAATGCATAGAAGCAGAAACACTCAGTCCAATTTTCATACCATTGTTTCGTGACAATTTTTTAAAAAAAATCCCTCTTCGATAACACACACAAGCTATCAATGAGAACAACAATAAGATTTACTGAACCCTGTAGGCCTACATGTTTGTCCAAAAACAATATTGCTGATAGTGCAATGCCTGGTGTGTAAATGACATCATACAGTATCTGTAGCTCGCTAAACAACCCCATTCACACCACAAGTGCTCAATGTGAGCTTGATGTTGAGGAAAAAAAATATCATACTATATCATAATATCATACTATATAGTATGATAGAGAGGGTCCTATGTCAGAACGGGTTGTGGGGTTAATCTAAGGTATATTTGTCAGTCTTTATGATTTTTTCCTTCAGATTATTGTTTTGTTTTTTTTTTCAACATCAAGCTCATGTCGAGCACCTGTGTTTCGAATTTATTATTATGGTGCCAAAAAATTGATGAATCGGCTGCTGTGATTGGATAATTCCTTGCTCTGCAACCAATGGAAGAATGCGAAAGAAATATTTCCCAGAACTTTCCATGACCTCTCAGTATTTTATTTTTTTAATTTAAAAGCAGTAAATTGATAAACACCAATTACTAGCATTGCATAGGGTCCTTCAGTTATGTAAATTTTGTTCTCTAAGATAAAATTATCTCCCAGATTCTGATCGTCACAGACCTGAAGTACCATATCAGGCCCAAAAAATAAAAGTTCACGGTAGGCCAACAATCCCCATTTAAGATGCAGACCCTAGCACTTTTTACTCTGGTTAAAAATTAAAAACATGAAAATATTAAAAAATATATATATATATATATATATATATATATATATATATATATATATATATATATATATATATATATATATCTCTGGGAAAGAAACCAAAATAAACAAACAAACATTAACTATGTACCTACCCTTTTTTTTAGGGGCCCCAAGTGGCTGAGTGGTCTAAAGCGTTGTCCGTCATGGATCACTGCCATCTCTGCTCTGTCTGTGTGGGTTCGAGTCTCAGGCTCAGCCAGTGTGGATTTGTGAAAAAGCTTGCCGGTAGCTTCTTGTGGGTCGGTGGTTCTTTCCAGGGTTTTCCTGGGTTCTTCCTCCACCATTAATACTGGCCGCCATGTATAGCCTCTCTTGTGCTGAAAAATGGCGTTAAACCTTACAACAACAACAACAACAACCCTTATTTTAAAATCAATGCAAAACGCAATACAAATGGGGTGGGGTTGGGGTGGTCTCAAACATACATACAAAGGAGGCTTTAACAAAACACAGACATTATCAGTGTTTCTAAGACAAGCAAACAAGTAAGGTCAAGAAGCAGAATTCATTTACAGTTGCATTTGAAGAAAAGAAACAAATTGGAGAAGTAGCTATTGAAGTTCAGAGATACCTCCTCCACAGATAAATTTGCTTTGTATCTGCAGTTGGGAAACTATTTGTGTCCAAAGGAAATATAGAGGGAAGAGTTTGTCTTCAGGTGTTAGAATTTAGGTGTATCAATTAAAATCTTTATCAACTACAAGTACACTAACACAAGCTTGTGTTTTTACTTGATCCTTTACTACTCCCAATTTAGCTACAATTTAACTATTGACATACACTTTTACTTTATCATTGAAAGGATACATGTGGCTTTGCAAAGCTGAAGTGAGGATTGCAAATGTTGCCTTTTTACTTGGAAAATGTATTGAATTGTATAGGAAATAATTGCAAATAAAAAAGATTTTACACTGGCTTAAACTCAAAGTGGAAACATTGTTAAAATTTATGTCATCAATAACTTTGGAGATCATTTTTCATGTTATTTAAACAATATCAAAGGCAGCTTTCTTTGTAAAGTTTAATATTTGTAATATCCCTAAATAGATTAGATGTATTGGAATCAGTGTTGTACAAGCAGAGTACAGCCCCATTTTGTTGACAGAAAACAGAAACAAGTGTTTTGGTGCATTCTTCCCTAATCATTTTGAAAGGGATTAAACTTCATTGTAACTGTGCTTATTATCAATTGTCATATTAAAAATGATAATTAAAAATAGTGCCATGCCAATTATTTATGCAATTTTTTTCAGACTCAGTTGTATATTTATAATTATTTTTTTTTATAACTAATGTGACAAATAAACAGTGACATGCAATTTTTCAAAACATTTTTACACTACTATTGTAATATTTTATTATCCGTCTAAACTGGTACTTTAAATTATTGCAGTAACGAACACAGAAACACAAATTTTAAGCAAAATGTCATATGACCCTTTAAGCATTGAAGAATTTACTTTAGATTCAATTGTTAGAAAATACATTGTTACAGTTGTCCTGTGTGGTTACAGGGCATTAGAATTGGGACTGGTGTGCTACACAAAGATGATTGTATGAACTGATTGAAAGTGTATGAATGCTAAGAATTTTTCTAACTGGAGGATTGCAGCATGTATATAGGTTCTGGTTTTTTATCTCATATTTCTATCTCCATGTAAATAAGATATGTGATCCTGTTTGGCACCATATTACCTGAACTGAGATGGTACACTGTAAAACCCATATCAATCAATCAGCATTAATTAGGTCAATTTTTTTATTCAACTCCTAGACTTGTTGTTTTTGTAATGACAGACATGATTCAATTTAATAAACTGTAAAAATTTGCTCTGAATAAATATAGCGAAATCTCCTAGTGTACTGTTAAAACAGACCAAGTCCATTTCCTAGCTAAAATTTATAAGTCTACATTTCTGAGCTGTGTCCAGGCTAAAAAATGACTATGTTCTTATTTCCGAGGTTTTTCCGAGCCAAAAATAAACATCCAAGGGTTTGTCCAAGGTACTTCCTAGTTTTTTTAATGTGCGAGATAATATCTGATGTTTGCTTATAAACCTTGGACAAAATATAGCATTGTCCAAGGTTTCCTAGGTTTTCCTCAGAAAACCATGGAAAAACCTTGGATGTCCAAGGTTTTAGGTCAAAATTCCAAGTATAACCTTAGAAAATGTATAGCCAGATAACATGGGGGGGGGGGGAGGGCCGACAGGGTATGAATCATGCTGTCATCCAAGTTCAGAATAGGGTTTTGGCAGAGATACCCCATTTATACCCATTAATGATCTCATCATTTGCAATACCACAAATATTGAAATTAGGGATGCAACAGTATTTGTGTGCCACCCAGATACAGTTAATGATACACAGTATGATACATAATCAATAAATATGTTACTTTCATGCTCTTACCATCTTTCAAATGTCTGTCATTGGTAGGGTGTTTTGACGTCTTTGTTGTATCTCCAGATTACAGATAGACATAGACTTACCCTCTGTTCTGATCCCTAACAAGATACTAAAAATACTCACAAACGCACTATCTATTTGTCAGTGATTTTAATTCTACTTTTTAGGACCATTCAGGCTGCTCCTTTTGATGAGACGAAAAACTCATTTTGGTCACCACACCCATTGTTTTGCATTACATGAATGCTTTAAAAAAATCTTCTGTTAAATTGGGAAGGTATTTTAGTCATAGCATGAAGATAGAGGAATTAACATAATTTCTTCTTCAACGAAAATCTTATCTAGAACATATCTAAATGTGGGATCCATGAACCAAATCCATCACATTGTTGTTGTTGTTGTTGTTGTGGGGTTTAACGCCATTTTTCAGCACACGATAGGCTATACATGGCGGCCAGTATTAATGGTGGAGGAAGAACCCGGGAAAACCCCGGAAAGAACCACCGACCCACGAGAAGCTACTGGCAAGCTTTCTCACATACCCGCATTGGCTGAATCTTAGACTCGAACCGCCGCAGACAGAGGTGAGATGGCAGTGATCCGTAACGAAGAGCACTTTAGACCACTCGGCCACTCGGGGCCCCCCATCACATTGTACTTTCTCCATATGCAAGACAACAGCTACAGCAACAAGCACTCATTTTTGTCAGTGAAAGATGAAATTATTGATAACACCCACTCCTGAAATTAACAAGACAACTATAAATAATGCTGTTTGGAATCTGATTCATCAACAGTTCTGCACTAATTTTGTTTTTCCTGTTGGCTACTCATTCATTAATTATATATCAAATTAAAATCAAAGGAGATATTCCAGACTTGTTTGCCTTGTATGATTTAAACACTTCACATATGATTTAATGGTCACTTTTGCATGAAGTTTGTATGTTGCTTTGTATCTGTTTGGGTTGTGTTTTGATTCAGTGCTTCTCATGTGTCATATCCTGGACTTGAACAAACGATAACCGCCAATCAGAATTGAATGTAACATTTTACTGCATGACATACTGGATGTGTCTCCTTCACAAATTCAATCCAAATAGACAAAGATACAAAGCAACAGAAAAGTTTTCTGTAAAAATTATCAGTAAAGTAATTTAATCATTCATCGGGTACAAGACTGGAATTCATCCTTGCATTGATATATGTTATCAGAGGCTGAACATGCTGATGGGATGAAATAATTAGCATGGAGTTTGTGCAGGGAGCATATTTCAAACCATGTGAGTTGCATTAATTTGTAGAAGGCAAGTTTTTTTAAAAAGTTTCTGTCTGAAAGAAATCAGTGCATATGCCTGTGACAGCTGTCTCATATAAGTTTTCATCTTAAAGGACAAAAGGCAAAAGAAGCTAATATGACTTCATGACTGCTGAAGATTAAATTATGTATTGATTTTTCATCTCTTATAGCAATATGGGTATCAATTTGGGAAACATATTGATGCATCAATATATCAGTTACTCATTTCACCCCAGCTGACACCCATGAAAATAAGTAAATTCACATTACATTGATATCAACAAGTTTGTTAGTAGTAGATAATTATTGGAGCTCAATGCAGTTTTATCATTGACATTAGAGATTTGAATTCTCCCATAACAAATGTCACCATAATGGATTACTTTAACAGTGTCAGTGCATATTTTATATTTAGTTCAGTATGAGGAATAAAGAAACTTATTAAGCCATGCTGTAAAATAATCTAGTCATATTTGTATACAAAAAAAAGAAAAGTTGAGTGAGAATGGTTGTTATATGATGCTTATTATTGTTTTATGACAAGATTCTTCTTTACAGTATTATCTTAGGAGAACTATACATTAATAAGTGCGGGTCTGGTGTGGGATACATAAAACTCATTTGGTACATCCAGAAACAGTAAAGTTTTCGGATTATCTTGTCATAGTTTCCACTTCATAGTGATGTATGTAAAGTTTTTACAGATTCTACCTGTAAAGATCATCACTGGGCCTTACCTACAGGTAAAATTCTCTCACAATGGATATTATAGCATCCACTTTATAAGTATCATTAATGACAGTTCAGTGCCTTTTACTTGTGCAGGTAATTTGTGTACTATATAAGGTTCATTTGTATTACTGTATAGCTTCAGCCATGTTGGTTAGGTATTAGGTAAGTTTTCTAACCATGGTTTTCTCACAGCGTCCATGCATGTATGCCATGAATTGATTATTTAGTGTCCAATTTTGTAATATTAATAATGACACTCTAATTCTCCACCTCTACAGGCCACATGCATCCTTTTACAGATATTTGTCATAATGTGTAAATCTACACAGACACTCCTAAATTCATAAAGCATGATGCATGCCACACTCCACCTGTATATATTGTCCTATTTTGTCTTACAGATTTAGACCATGGTTGAGACCAGAGTCTACACAAAAACCATATCATTGACTGAGGAGCAAGATTGAGAACAACAGCAGACTAAGTTACCATCTCACATGTCAAGAATTATGGACAGGCTACATGGATCAATATCACGTACTCCATCTCAGCCTCAGAACTGGACAGTGTCATGCCAACCAAGATGGCTGTGTTCCTTCATGACTGGACTCTGCCATATAACTTGATTGCAATGGGCTATGACCATAATTGATCATACATTTTCAGCCACCAGAAATACGAACTTATCCAGTTCCACGACCAGCATGCATGGCACTTCCTGCATACCATGCCCAGCTTAGTGCCACAGTACCCAAGAATACATTTCATGAACCAGTTATACAGCAGTCTAACCCACATAGTGCTGTAAGGCTCTTCCTGATGTCCTGTTTATATAGGCACTTTCATGGATCAGTCTCAACCACAGAGTGCTGCAAGGTACTTCCTGCAGATGATGTCTTATAGAGGCACCCTCATTTATCGGTCAAACTGGCATAATGCTGCCTGTCACTTTCTGTGGATGACATTCAGTTTATATAGGCACTTTCATGGATCAATCTAACCCACATAGTATCACTAGATACTTCCAACATACAATGTCCAACTTGGTGTCTCAGTTTCCAAGAGATGTCTTTTCACTTGTCCTTAAGTCTTTGCCACCTGTAAGGACCCCCTGCTTAGCAACAACTTGGGGGAAGTAGAGGGATCTATCTCATAACATGCTTCAATTATAATGAGCATCCTAAAATTCTTCTCCTACTACATTGCAGGTATTGCAAGAGACATCATCTAGCTTAATCCAAAAATAATGAAAACTGGCTCTTATATTCCCTTGTTATTAGATCTTAATTATGATATGTGAAGACTCAGCCTTACAGTTTTGGACTGAAGACATTTTCTGTCCACTCCCATCATAGTTCTGTTCTTGTTCCTCTACAACACCTGCCTGGTCTATAGTTCTGATGTCAGGTAATCACTGACTAAAGAAGAATCTACTTTTAATTTCTTCCACAGTCTGACAGAGTTATTAACATTCTGGGCTGCTTGCAAATGTCTACTGACATTTTTTCTCATTGATGTCTGTCCTCAAATTATTGTCAGCAGTTTTACAAGCCCCAAACACCAGTTTTCTATTTAGATACCCATCAGTTGATTCATAATGGTGTGACCATAAGATCAATGATAGATCTACAGTAAAACCTGTCTTGAGAGACCACCTGATTTGAGAGACCAGGATCAACAGATTTATTTATTATATAGTGTTAAGACCTGTTTTGAGAGACCACCTGTCTTCGGAGAGATTTATATTCTGGCATAATGATTGGTCTTTCATGATAGATTCTACTGTTACAGTAGTATCTGTTGTGATCATTCAATAGGCAGAACACAGCTTACCTTCTCCCACCCTGAATCTCACTGGACTTGCATGGGAGCCATTTTATATAATGGATCACTTCTTGAATATACAGGCACAACATACTATGACCATGGTTGTAACAGCAACTTTGAACTTAAGACTGGTGAATGTTATGCAATGCTCTCTCTCTCAACCTTTCTTAAAATCCACAGCCATAATGATCTAATCTCCTCTTTAATGATCAGGTTGACAGAATTCACAATAAGGCATGAAGGATGCATTTCTTCCATCCCTCAAAGTACTTTAGAGGGATTTGAAAGGCAATCAACAAAACATTGCTTGGATGCCCCTAGAGCACATGCCAGTCTAATGAATTTACAACTGTTGAAAACTAGTTCTGCAACACTAAAGTGGCAAAGACACAAAGGAAAGGCCATTGTTTTTGCCAGCATTTCTGTCCATGAGACCCCTCCTATCTCAAATGACATCACTTTCACATGCACCTTTTCACATACTGTATACCAGTTAGAGCAAGACTCTGATCTTTCACTGCCCAATGGGGAAGATTTGCCATGACAACATATGGACCCAGCATATGGTTTTCAGGGCACTCAGTACCTCATTTGATGCACCTCCTCCTTTGTCCATAGTTCCTTCTACAAATGTGGCACTCAGCACCTGTCATCAACCTAAACACTTTTAGTCAGCTATATTTACTGTCTTGGCTTTATGATAGAATGTAACAGTGGGTTCTAAATGCCACCCATTGGGGAGTCTGTGCAGTCATTGTGGAGTTGCAAGAGGCATGACTCTCAGAAGTCCATGTGGACTTGCAAGAGGCATGACTTTTGGAAGTCCTCAGATTACTGCGGGTTTGTTATATCTTGGAGCAAGACATGATATCACTTACTATCATGCTTCTCATTCTCAGTCTTCATGTCAACAAGGACATCTCCAACCTTTTACCATTTCAAGGTTTCATTCATCTAGGTCTGGCACTAAACATTGATGTAAACAGAATATGTCTCCCCCAAGAATGAGAATTGAATTAGCACAATGGTGGATTCCTTGTCTATATGGATTAGTCCATCCAACGGAGAATTACTTAACCTGTGTTTGCCTAATGCAGCAGTGGAAATATTAGTCATAGGTTGCCTTCTTGAGCATCCATTACAATAATTCTGTTGTGCAAATAGAGGCCAAAATCTTGACCATTGAACTGAAATTCACAATCTACACAATATAAGGTTCCATCTCAAAGGTAGGGAAACCTCGCTAACTTGTGTTGGGGATACCTATGCAAGTTCAACCTCCAGTAATGATCTGTATGATGCAAACAATGACAAAGCTGGAGGTAAGTCTCTTATCATTTCAGGATACCATTGGAGGGTGGCCCCATCAGGATCATTATTTGCATATCACCATTACTGAGATGAAAACTGTTCCAAAAGTGTATTATTGGTGGCAGGAGAACCTGCATGGAAATAGTGTTCTCATTCAGTCCTAAAACTTTGATGACTTGTCTCAAATGGCATGGTGGAAGGAAGTCATCAGACCTTTATATTCTTTCTGTTCATAAGGATGAAGTTTCATAACTTTTGCTTGATATGCAGTAGTGAATATTTTCCTCTTTTGAATACATTCCACAACATATACAGTCAGTATTCCAGTCAAGTTATCCACATCCTTATTCAGTAATATCCTAAGCTGTCTAATGTATTGGCAGACACATTGTCCCACAAGAACCAACAGATACAAATGGAATAGTCTCTTCATCCCAAGTCAGCTTTCACGCAATAGGTGCCTGATGGGATTGACCTATTATGGACCTATTGGCAACATAGATGCCAAAATACCAGTATGTCTCATTAGTCCCAGATCCAAAGGCCTGGATAATTGGTGCTCTTTATATGTTTACAGGCAAAGGTATATAGTTCTTCTCAATATATATCAAGGTTCTGAATGTGATACAAGAAGCAATAGAATCAGAGTGTCTCCTGATCCTAATTACTCCACTCAAATGGGAAATCTTGGATCAACCTCCTCCATCTTGCAATAAAATCACCATGAAATTGAGATATTTCCTGCTTTAAAAAACCATGATGGCAGGTTGTTTCATCCTATCCTACAGTTCCTGAACCTGCATATCAGGATCTTATTAAAATACATCTCAGGAACAAACAGTTCACAAAAAACCAGTGGTGGAGAAATGCTTCAAGTAAGATGGCCCCTCCACTTTATAGATGTTTGAAGGCAATGGAATATATTCTCATTTGTGAGTACAAAAAACGTTATACCACTGCAGGCACCATTACCTCAATAGCTAACTTCCTATGACTCTTGGAGAAATGTCACCAATTACAATTAAAACCTATTATTCCATTTGTTATCATGGATGAAAGGATATTGGACAACTAGAGACCTATCCATTCTTCTGTCCATTTGGATTACACACATTCAAGGACATTTGATCCTTGCCCAAGTGGAATCCGTTGTGGGTACTAACCTGGCTGAGCAAGACACTATTTGAACTGCTCTCAAAAATTTCATTGGTTCACCTCTCATTTAAGTCCTGCCTTCTCACTGCATTGGTGAATGGAAGGCAGAATCAGCATATATATGACCTATTGTTTGACCCATCTACATGCAGTTCCAACATGGGTCAGTATCACTCATGATGGTCCTGCTTTCATTGACAAGAACAGACTATCATTCTTGAGTACTCAGACATTGATAATAATTCCAGTCTACTCTGGACACTTCATCTCAAGGTCATCTACAGGTCCCAGGTCCCACTTTCTAAAGTGTTACTTACGGAAAACCAAGTCACAAGTGAGATCACACTTCATCATGACCTCACAGAGAGAAATGACAATATATCAACACAGACACTTTCATCCTGGAAAAACTGAGTTATGCATTCTGCATATTGAAAATAACCTCATGTAAATAAATCTTGGCTCACAAAGTTAGTACATCCACCACAAACCTTGTGTAAGACCAAAACTGTTCTCTACCTGGTATTATCCATGGCAGGAGATGGAGATCCACGTACGCTTCTCCAGACTTAATCTCAAAGATCTTTCAGCCTAAAAGGCTCAACTTGATATGGTGTGACCCATAGCTGTGGCACAAAAAGATTACCTTCCCAGGTCATTTGACAGTTTCATAGTTATGCAGCTTCATGACTTTTGCTGGATTTGTGGGAGTGAAATTTTTCCTTTTTAAAGCTGTTCCCTAACTTTTGGAGTCTATTTTCCACTCAATCTAGAAGCTGTCTCACATACCTTTGGGGACTGGAAATAATCTTTCTGGGGTAATGATAGGTATCTCCATACACCTCTTACAAATTCTCACTAAGGTATTATGACTGAGTAACATATTCAAAGAAGTAATCGATAAATTTTTTTCTAGTAAAATATATTTTTATAATACCTACCTAATCATAATACACATACACTCTCCTAGCCTCCTTGTGGTTACATATTGACAGTGTGCCCTCCACTCCAGTAGTAACTGATGATTTCACAGGATTTGGCACCAATCCTGGTTTCAAGAAGAGATCACTAACTGCCAGCTAGGTGGACAGATAATTTTTAGCTTTTTAGCTAAAAGGTTATAATCTATGAGGCCCAGATTTACAAGGTAGTAGTAGTTCTCCTAAGGTATTATAATTCATAAGACTTTTTAAATTTCTCTTTAAATATTCTTAATATTGAGGTTATTGATTTACAGGTATGGATTGGAACCAAAGCTGGCACAATCTGCATCTACAACGTTGAAACCAAGCAGTCTTGCAGGGAACTCCAAGCACACAAAGATACAGTACGAGTCATTTATAGTGCACAGGATCGCTATATCATTAGTGGAGCAGGAAGTAAAGATGGCAGAATAGCATTTTGGAGTGTTTCTACCAACACCACAGATTCTGAGAGTTATCCTGACCATGATGCAAGTCTTCCAACTCAAGCAGGAAGTCTTCAAGCTTGAGATTTCTTAAATTATTGACAAATTTTGAAAATGATATATTAATAGTAGAATGATCCATTTTAAGTGTAAAAGTAATCACAGAGATCAGACATAACAAGCTATTTGTGATATCAAACATTATGTCATGATCATACTTTCATATACATTTAAATCATCCATGAAAAAAACAAAAATTATGAATAAAATGGGAGAAAATAAATCAGAAAACATGATTTTGCCAACTACCATCTATAAAAAGGACCATACATGTTTAAAAGAATACTTTACCATTTGTTAACATGAGATAATTATATTTTACTCTAAAGACAACCTAAAGAGACCACGTTAGATAGTGTAATCAGTGGTTATTATAGAGAGTCTTGGCTATATTTTATAACTAAGATCATTGCATGGTTATAGCTGATTTAAAAGTATTATTGAAGTTCATTGTGATGGACAAGTACCATATATACTTACATATAAGTCAGATCACACTGTAAACTCCTTCCTGTTGCTTGCTACAAGTAAATCTCCCTTGGAATGCCAAATAAGTGTATTATACATTTACTTTGAGGGTGGAGCTATGAATAGTTTCTAAGTTATGACTCAGGAGCAAGGTCCAAGGGAGTAATGAGAGACCTAGCGAAAATTGTGGCTGTATAAATGACTTGGCCTGGTCTCTTCATATTCCCCCCTCCCCAGTGGAGCGGCATACCTACCAGTCATTATTATTTTGGCATATTCACTATGATTTTACACAGTGAATTAGGTTTTGTACTTGCCTGGGTATTGATCACACTTTTAGATACATTTGATCAAAATAGAATCAGTAGAAAAACTGTCCTTTTTCAAATGCATTTTGTTAATTGCTAAAAAATGGTAGTGGAGCTTGTTTAACTTTAAAACTTGAGATACAAAATGTACAAAGTAAGGGTGTTTCAGAAATGTCAAATAAGATACATAAGCAGTGTAATACAATGCTTTAAGTTTAGGACCTTATTATACTCATTCCAAGATTTTATTATCAGTCACATTGGGAAGTTAGCCATGCTAGATAAAGTGTGTATTGTAGTTAAACTTTAAATTATTTTGTGCTTGATTTATGGTGTTAATCAATTTGGATTTTAACACTTTCTGATAGCACTTAAATCATCTGCAGGTCCAAGTTAGTAAGGAAAATAAATATATTTTTTAATATAATTTATTTTAATTATGACATATAGTATGTAGAGTACATTTTTATGTTCAGGTTATGTTTTTTGTATACCTGGATTGCAATTGTATTTCTCCAAGGTTTGCAGATATGGGGCAAGATTGATAAAATCAATCCCTGCTTGATAAATATTAACTGTAGTAAACAAATTATAGCAGATAGTTTGACCATTCCCCTTAGTTTCATTATATCTTGCAATGTTTTTAAATGAGATAACTAGTACTGTCTAGTAGTTGGATTTCTGATTACTGAGAGAATACACATACATTTAAGGGTATGCTGATTTGAATTATTTGAAGTCATCAGCTAACCTGATTGATACAGTAACACGCTTTTGTGAACCTCTCAGAGAATGACTTTTACTGTAATTTATTCATGTGATGAACATGTATGAGCTGTAATTCATTTTACATGGAAAGCTAAAGTTAGTGTGAAATCTTCCTGCATTTTTAAGAAAGCTGGATTTGAGGTGCTGAACGACTTGTCTTTTTCCATTTTATCATCCATCATTTTTAAGAAGCTACTTGATAGTTTACATAATTAAACTATATGTTGAAATTATGAACTGTAGTGTATATCTAGACTTGATCAATTTGCTTATAAGGATAGGGACAAGACCTAGATTTCATATAAAGAATGTAAGACTGGACTGCAGACTAGAATCCAGCAATCTGACCAACATTTCTTTTTACATGAGATTCTTCTATGACGTGTTTTTTGCCCCAACCTCTATAGCCTACTTGCACTATTTTCATGGAAATCTGAGCCCCAACCCCTAGAACTTATTTGCATTACTTCCACTTCCATGGAAATCTGAACCCCAACCCCATGAACTTATTTGCACTACTTCCACTTCCATGGAAATCTGAACCCCAACCCCTAGAACTTATTTGCATTACTTCCACTTCCATGGAAATCTGAGCCCCAACCCCTAGAACTTATTTGCATTACTTCCACTTCCATGGAAATCTGAGCCCCAACCCCTAGAACCTATTTGCATTACTTCCACTTCCATGGAAATCTGAGCCCCAACCCCTAGAACTTATTTGCACTACTTCCACTTCCATGGAAATCTGAACCCCAACCCCTAGAACTTATTTGCATTACTTCCACTTCCATGGAAGTCTGAACCCCAACCCCTAGAACTTATTTGCACTACTTCCACTTCCATGGAAATCTGAACCCCATCCATGGATAATAATGCTGGGGGTCATTACCCATAATCGGTGAGATATATTATATGTTGACTTGTTACAAATGTTTAAAAATCAGTAAAGAAATATTTTAAAATATCATAGTAATTATAATTTTTAGCTGTGCTGATTGAAAGTCAGTTTTGAGGAGCATATGTTATGATCATTAAATCCAGTGTCCAACATCCAATTATCAGTTTAGTTATATGTAAATAAGAAATATTTTCATGTACTTTTTTAAGGTGCAAATACAGAATTAAAATCATAGAAAGTTTAGAATAATAAAGATGTTTAAAGAAGTACATAGCATTCCTGCCATAACGTGTCAAGGTAAAAATGTGATATTTTTAAAACTCCCAAACCCATCCATCCACAGAGTCATGTTTTAAAAACACACGATTGTCCGTGATCTTCAGAAAAAAACAAACAACATCACTGCAATATATATGTCCTGAAAATGTAGCATGTATAAACAGTAAACAACCTAATCAGAGCCCATGTAAAACTATCCATAGGATAGTTGACACTGCATATTGTCAAAAATGCAGTTAAAGGGAAAGGTGGTTAGGCATAAACACCTACCATTTCATATATTACTTAATTGGCTCACAGTAGCTTGGGGGATATGTTAAGTCCTTTGGAGACTGCTGGGGGGTGGGGTGACCACCATCCTAATTTGCATAAGTCCCCAAAGTGGAGGTATTCAATTCATTGTGAGTAATAGGTAAATCCAAGAGATGCTAGATGTGTGTTGAAGAAGAAAAGTTATGACACATTGCTTTGAATGCGAATGTTTAAGACTTATGTATTAAAGATTATTGGCAAGTGTGTGAGCAGTGGCAATGTTTCACTGAAGTTGGATTTTACTCCATTATATAAAACTTGCAAAGCATGATTAAATTTATTTCAGTTGTCAGAATAGTGTTCAAGTTATGATTCCACTCTGAGCGTAATTTTGGAAAAAATAACCTATCCAGAAAGCAAAGCAATGATCTGCAAATTTCATACCTCATGGTTTTATTTGTGAATTGCAACAGCAAGGAGGAGCATGTAATTATTTGACATACAGCAAGCAAAATACTGCCCACCCCCAGCAACTAAATTATTGAGTACAGCATATATTTTTGGCATCCCATGGATTTTAAATGCAGAAACTTGGTGTATGTTTTTATTTAATGACAATGTGCTTGTGACATTGTGAGTATTTGAACATCCGTGTATGGTGATGATATCTGACAATGCTAAGTCTACCAGCTATTTTATTCTCTTTCTAACTGTATTAAATGCTTTCAAGGAAACAAGTTATTTCCTGTTATTCAGATTTGAATTCTCAATATTTGATTGAAATAGGCGCATGTTAAAAGATAGCATATTCTCAATTTGATGTCATCTCTTTGGTCAGGTGCATTGCCCCCACCCCCACCCCCCCACCCCCGAATTAAAGCACACTTTTTGTGACTCAGAAACCACCGAATACTGTCTGGGAATATGACAGGATTTGTATATGGTCTTACCCCAGACTTGTTTACAGTAATGTCATGACTTAAATACAATATTATCATTCAGATCTTAATCATGAAAAGAGTATTTGGTTTCCCTAACAACTATTTGCAGTCTTAGGAGCCAATGGCAGTATTAAGTTACAGATCATTACATACATATCAGTGTTACAGATATTATGAACATCATTACATAAATATCAGTGTTACAGATATTATGAACATCATTACATAAATATTAGTGTTACAGATATTATGAACAGCATTACATACATATCAGTGTTACAGATATTATGAACATCATTACATAAATATCGGTGTTACATATATTATGAACATCATTACATAAATATCAGTGTTACAGATATTATGAACAGCATTACATACATATCAGTGTTACAGATATTTGGAACATCACTACATAAGCACCAGTGTTGCAGATATTAGGAACATCATTACATAAATATCAGTTTTACAGATATTTGGAAGATCATCACATACATATCAATGTATCAGATATTTGGAACATCATTACATACATATCACTGTCAGTGTTACAGATATTTGGAACATCATTACATACATATCAATGTTACAGATATTTGGAACATCATTACATACATATCAGTGTTACAGATATTGGGAACAATATTACATACATATCAGTGTTACAGATATTTGGAACATCATTACATACATATCAGTGTTACAGATATTGGGAACAATATTACATACATATCAGTGTTACAGATATTGGGAACAATATTACATACATATCAGTGTTACAGATATTGGGAACAATATTACATATCAGTGTTACAGATATTGGGAACAATATTACATATCAGTGTTACATATATTGGGAATTCACAGAGGGTAAGTACAAACACACTATTCAACTCAAAGCTATAAAGTTCATACACAGTTCTTATTGATAGAGGCTGATTAAAACACTAGTCAGCTCAAAATTCTATAAAGTTCACACACAAGTCTTATTGACAGAGGCTGATTAAAACACTAGACAACTCAAGATTCTATAAAGTTCATACACAAGTCTTGTTGACAGAGTCTGATTAAAACACTAGTCAACTCAAAATTCTATAAAGTTCACACACAAGTCTTATTGACAGAGGCTGATTAAAACATTAGTCAACTCAAAATTTTATAAAGTTCACACACAAGTCTTATTGACAGAGGCTGATTAAAACACTAGTCAACTCAAAATTTTATAAAGTTCATACACAAGTCTTATTGACAGGCTGATTAAAAATGCTATTCAACTCAAAATTCTATAAAGTTCGTACACAAAGAACAATGACATCAGTAAATACATCACATTTTGTAAAATAATTATTGAAAATTGTGTTCTTAGTCAGGTATATTTTTGTAGTTAAATGTACTTCTTGAGATTAAGTGTTTGTTCAAAATATAAGCCAGATATAGGCTTTATAACCTTTACCACATTATACTGTTTTCAGTATTACATAAAGTTCATATTGATCTATGCAAAATGGAGAAACTGTTAGCAGGTTTGCTGGTTCATAAAAGTTTTTTTTATTACTTACAGAATAGTTCTGATTTCTTATTGATTGAATAAGTCACATACTCTCAACAAATGTCTTGGTTTAATCACAGTGATTGCTCAGCATAACAAAGTTATCATGCTTGTGTGCCAATATGCTTAGATCATGGCATGGAAGTAATAAAACAATTACAGGCTTTTGTTTCAATAAGTACATCTGAGATATAGACACTGGCATCCACTTGGTGTCAGCCAATGTATTTCACAGGTCAATAAAATAATATAATGAAATATTTTTGAAAAAGTCACTATAATAATGATCCAAGAAAATATCTAAAAATTTGCTGTAGCATTATTTTAATGCAGAGAGTAATACTGTAATATAGTAATACATTTAATTGATGCCATAAGGAGGAACTATGTTGCTGATCATACATTTGACACCATAGGGAAGACAAGGACACAAGTGAAAGCTAGGGGACAGAGCGATTTTAGAACCATTTACATTTACATGCCTTCAATTCTTTTGAAAATTTATTCAATTTGTTATTTGTATATTCTTATTTACACAAATTATTTAAGATGTTGATAATTGCAAAACTTTAAATGAAGAAATCCAATTTTATTTTTAGTATGTAACTTTCATAACTTTATTTTTGCAGAACATGTAAATTTTATCTGCTTTCAATTTGTGCATTTTAATTTTTAGTATGTAATATTTGTTTAATGTTTCATAATAGTTGTGTCTTCAGTTATAACTGATTCCTGTACATATTTACAAGATTTTAATCAATTTATAACTATGTTCAATACATGTTTTTGAATAATACCTGTTTCTATTCTTATCTCATTAGCCTCATCTATTGGCCTTGAAGCTATCCGGAATTTTACTATGGCCATTGCCCATTTTTCTTTTATTGGCATGTTCCTTTTACAGATACAAGTAGCTTTTGACCAGCTTTGCATCTCTCAGTATCTTGAATGAAATTGATAACTACTGGCAGGACTCCGTGATTTTTCTTTTAAATAAATTGTTATGGTATAGAATTTTGCACTAGAGTTTTCATGTGAGTATAATTACTTGAACAAGTCCACATGGACTTGAGTACATACGACATATGAGTATAGCCCTCTAATATCTTGATTGAGTTTGATAACTTGGTCTCCATTACCATGGGTTTAAGGTCAGTGGTCATGATTTAAAAACTACCAGTTAGCTAGTGAGTGCAATAACATTGGTCTATCACAAATAGATCTTTATTAATTTGATACTTGAGTCTCTGTCAACAACATTTTAATGTACAAGTGGCATGGTTCAACAATGAATTAATGAATCAGTTGGCATGGTGCAACCGTGGGTTAATGTGACAATTGGCAAAGTTCAGCCATGGGTTAATGTGGCAATTGACAAGGTTCAGCCATGGGTTAATGTGATTATTCACATGGTGCAACCATGGGTTAATGTGACTTTTGGCAAGGTGCAACCATGGTTTAAAATTACGAGATGGGATTATTGCTATTGATGGTAAATGCAAATAAGTCTAATGATTTGTTATAAAATGTTGTAAATATTAATCATTCCATCCATTTTTCCATCCATCTTTTGTTCCTTTGGATTTCTTTTCTTCAGCAGCAGAGGGAGTCAACAGATCTTTTGCTAGAAAGTCATTTTTGAAGAAATAAAAACTCATATGAAGAAAACGAAAAATATAAGCGCAATAATGTCAAACTGAAGCCTCTAACTTACAAAGAGTTTCTCTAATTGGGTTAGTTTATTTTGTTACTTTATCTTTGTCGTTCGTGTTTTTCTAAATTTGTATGTGTGTTTTGTTTATGGCTGGAAGTTTCATTGAGGGCGTACCCTCTCTGCTGCTATAAATGTATGAGTAATTAAATCTCTCAACCAATTATTTTATCAAGACCTATACAATATCACGATTGAGAATCATATCAATTTATTGTTATAAATCTGTGTGAAGTAGATTGTGCTTATGAAAAGAAGTTTTTTAATCTAATCATGTCCATATCCCCACTAGACCAAGTCTGATGAATATTTCGCAGAGTATGTGTATCAACTCCATTAAATACAACTAAAATAGTGTAGTTATCTCTGATCACTCTAGGTATTTGAGTATATCATTGAGTAACATAACTCACATCTGTGTTTTTATGTCTGCCTCGAGAAAATATTTTTGCTGGATTTTATTGTTTATCAAGCATTATGTCATCATATACTACTAAATTATTAATAAATCCATCGAGGTCATCTACATATGGGGCTTCATTAATATCAGTGATAAACTTAATAAAGTCATCACCATCTTCCTCCAACAATTTTGTGTTTTCATTAAAATCTTTAAGTACATTGTAACATCTCTTATCATCAACTGACGGAGCTACTAAATACAACTTGTCCCACTTGAGCCATCTCATTATCAAATTAAGCAGTAATTACATTTTACCAGACCCAGATGGACCATTATTATCATTCTGATGGAATTCGGTAATGCTGAAATATGTTTGACTGGCTCATGCTTTTGTGTTGCTGAGAAAACAATGACATCCATGTTGTACAAATATAATAAACAATATGAATTTATATTGCATTCGATGCAGAGCATCCACCTCCACAAGTGGATTAACAGCAATAATAACAACAACAAAAATAAAATTGTGCACTTACAGGAAAATGTGTAAACTGTGGTACAAATAAATATAAATTTGTTTCTAATAATAAAATTGGTGGTGATATCACTACCTCATTAGGAAAATTACCAGGAACTCCATCAGCTAAATACACAGGAGAAAAACACCTTCCAGGATACAATTATTGTGGTTCTGGAACTCGACTTTATATCTGACCTGACGAGTGAGATCAACCAAGACCTGGAGAGTATCCAGTACATGCTATTGATCAAGCATGTCACTTTCATGATGTAGCTTATAAAAGTAAAGATTTACAACAACGACATATTGCAGTTGTGAGGTTGATTCACTCATTAAATTCCATAAAAAATAAATCTTTTAGAGAATCATTAGCTAATTGGTTGGTAAGATTTGCGATGAAAGTGAAATTATTCAGAGCTGGTAATTAATCAAACGATTACTAAAATAATGGAATCGATTTAATATAGCCCAAGAGGATATAGGAAAGCTAGAGCAGCGATTAGTAAACTCACTGATGCAGCAAATGTTACACATCGTGTTGCTGAAAAATGGTCAGCACGACAGGCAACATGGCAAATTTAACTACTATCACCTAAAACAATTCAGCATGCACATTTTGATATCAGCACTCATAGTGAAGTTCATCAAGCAGATATTATTTTTTACCACATGATACTATTAAAATTGGAAGACGTCAATCACGTACATACAAATATGTTGATGATCCAAGTAGATATGAGGAAGAAGAGCCGTTATCAACTAAAACAGCATCTGAAGTTTCTTCTGCTTTTGGACGAACTTGTCAACGATGACCCTTACCATGGCCACAACTATAGCAAGTTGATCATGGCAAGGAATTTCTTGGTACAATATCATCTCTGATGAAAAAACATAACGTCAAAATTAGACGAGGACATACTGCAATTCATCGTCATCAGGAAATTGTTGAATGATTTAATCGAGCACATGCTGAGCAGTTATTTGGATATCAATATGCAAAGGAAATAATTCAGAAAGATATGAGATCTCACAAATGGGTTGCAAGATTACCAAGTGTGATAGCTGTGTTAAATAATGAAATTACTCGAACCTATTAATGCGATTACAAAAAAAAAAAACATATACCAATGCAACGACATGATTTTTCAGAACAACTGGTATTAGGTAATGTGACTGTAAGATATTTATATGAACCTGGTGAACTTGAAAGCGGTTAAAAAAAAGAGCGACTGATCCTATTTGGAGTATTACAACACATACAATTTCTACGGGTAGACACGCAATCTACAGATTAGATTAAACGGCTCCTCAGCATGGATTTGTACCAGTTATTTCTTTAGCATAATCTACAAAATTCCTCAGCCATTTATGTAGAGACAATCCAACAAAAGGCGGTGGTTGACCATGATCGCCACACATTATTACAGCAGTATTTTTTTTGTCAATAACCAATCGATTATTGTTAATGTTTCTAATGAAACAGTGCATAATTCATCCCAAACAATTATCCTTGGAATGTATTTCTCTCCCATTCGTTCAGGAGTCCATTTATCTCCCTTCCATCGAAAGAATTTATGATAAGTGCATGATTTAATATTTCTTTCTCTCATTTCTCTTGCGAGTCTGTGTGAAGGTATTGATACAAATATTTCTGAACAAATGTTCAAGAATAAATCGATCACACGAGTTGTTTTACTACAAACACCAGGCACATTGAGATAAACTGTTTTATGTCCAGCTATAGGATCATATACAGATGGTTCAGATGACAATTTTGATATCTGAATTTTTTGGTGATAAATATCCTTAATTTCAAAGTCAGCAGATTCAGAATAATTGAGTATATTTTCTTGTTTTATTCTCCATTCACCCTATGAAGCATAAGTGCCGATATGTGGTTGTTCTAGCAATCCTGCATTTATTTATTTTTTATTTATATAAAATGAATCTGTAGTGACTCTAACAGCAAACTCAGAAACTCTATTTATCATCGATACTAGATTTATCGAAACGTACGCGAGTATTGAAGATCTTAAATGATTAAACTGCGGTGACTCACCATCAGTATTAGTCAAAATTGTACCTAATTAAGTTCCGTCTGATAAGTTAACATTACTTCGACTTGTAAACGTGTTTCTACTCGTTGTATCAACAATTATAAAATCTAGTTCAGTATCATCTATAATCAATTATTGCACAATGTCGTTTATGATCACATGATCCTCCTTGGGTAAATTTACCGATCATTTTCTGCCAAGATCTTTTGCGATTTTATTCTCAAAATCAGTTATATCAGGATTTTCATCATCATAATATTTCTTATGTGTTAACCAAAATTCTTTCTATGGACGATACGATATATTTGCTTCACTTGCTGTTAAACATAATATTATTTTTACATCGAGCGCATAACATAATAATACTGTTGGTGCCCACATTTGTTCTAAAAAACGTTTTCCAAACCATACATAAAAAATCGGATGAAGGTTTTAAGCAAACTTAAATGATTTGATACCAGCGAATCCAGTCAAATCAAAATCTGGTAATGGTCCATTTATCGATATTCTGGTCATCTCGTGTGTTCTCCAAATCGCTAAAATACTTAGAACACTCTCCCATACCAAGAATACTTACCGGATAATATGCAACCATATCAACTGAAATAACATCCTTATAATCGTATTTTGTATTCCATAATCCTAATTGCCCGTATTCGACACAACTGCTTTGTATTTCTTCAAGAAAATCCAATCGTATCGGTTTCCACGAATTTTTCTCTCTAGCAAAATGAGCAGCACCGGACGGTTCGGAAAAACAATTCCTCAGGAATTGTTCGCCATCACGGGTATATTTCAGCCCAAGATTTTTTATTTCTTCATGGAGAGATTCTGTACGATAAATATCTCCATTAGGCCGTACACACTGATCATAGTTTCATTTATCTGAACTTTGAAACAACCATACGGATACAGGATCGTTCTTATTTCGTAAATAAAATCAATATATCTCCTTCATAAAATTTAACAATTCGATTTCGTGGAAATGTTGTTACTTCATTAGTCCATGCATGCACAATTATGATCAATAATTTCAATCGAAGCTCCTTTCGATTTATATTTTGATTCGTATAAAATCTCTGTGATTATTGTTTTTACCATTATTGGAAAATTTAGTGTTTTTCTCTTCCTATCTCAGCGATGTCTTTGACAGACACTCCGGCATTTGTAACTATATCTCCCCACTCGTTTATTATTTAACGTCTTTTATCCGTTAAACAATTTCCACGTATAGCGTTTGTAAAATATTCCGTTACTCGTTCGGCTACACAAGTATTTTTTGAAAATTTCATCCGTTTTAGATTATATACGCTGGGTTTGTCATTTATCGGATAAATTCTATAAATAACCGCGGTTACAGGATACGCTCTCTCATAATACGGTTTGTCAATACCAGTCAACATTCATGGTTTGGAATTCTTACTTAATACGGCAATGTTTTCATTAAGAAGGACATGGTCAAGTTTGTCACTGATAATCCAAGTATTATTGTTTGTTTCTGCTAATACAATAAACTTTACTCTGGAAAAACATCTTCGACTGTCGAGATAATTAGTAATCGTCGCTGCTCGTTTGTCGTTCATTGTAACATCGACGACGTTGTCGACACCATCGGTGTTGTGCATGATATAGAACGTTGACGGAACACGAGATGCACTATCTCTGTTAAATTCTTTCTTGGCGTCATGAATAGTATTAATCAAAGTTTTATTCGTCGGATCAGCCACAGCTCGCATCGGTAAATCAGGGCATATTCTGTCAAGAAATTTTTTCCAGAAGCCTTAAATATAATCATCGATAGTATCTCGTTCATATTATAAGTAAAACATTATATATATATATATATATATATATATATATATATATATATATATATATATATATATATATATATATATATATATATATATATATATATATATATATATATATATATATATATATATATATATATATATATATATATATATATATATAACAAAATAATTTGAGACATCCTATCATTAAGAATTATGAAGCATCCCGTGATGGTGTTATATAAAATTGTCTATTAAAAAAGCCAGTTGTTAATATCAATAATCCTGATTATCTCAAATTTTCTGCTGAGAATAAAGTATATCTTTGTCATAAAGTTATTTATGAGTGTTTCAACGGAGTAATCGAAGAAGGTCTTGTAATCGATCATATTAATTCAGATAAGAAATATAACTCTTTCAACAATTTAAGGGTTGTTACCCATAGTCAGAAATGTAAACAATGAAAGACTGCAAGGTGTAAAACAATTGCGAAAAAGGCGGTTACATTTAAAAATATAGAGACTCGCAAAGAAATCATATTTCAATCAATGAACGCAGCTGGTAAATATTCTGATATTTGCATGCCTTCGGACAAAACGTTGCAGAAAATACAATCAAATCGGCGTTTTCCAAAAAGTATAAACAAACAATTATATTTCAATATTATTGAAGGGAGATAACTATGTCGCTCTCCGGTAGAGTAATTAAGTAGTTATCCCGCTTGTTGCTAGTAATATTATATTCGTGGCGCTATACAGTTTCGCATTTTGCATAGGGTTAGGAATTTAAAGAAAAAGAATGTCCCCGGCTTTCTTCACTGGTTATACTGGCTATTTAAAAAAGACCTTGTATATCTTAGGTATAATGCAAAGAACCTTTAATTCCCTTTATTTTGGTGTATGATTGATGGGTGTACTATGGGTTATAGAGTATACAGCTTGGCCTTACTTCAAATGTGCACCTTTCAAAAAAGTGCTAGCTCTACTTGGTCATTTTCACTTCCTGAACTTCAGAGGTCAATTGTATAAAAAAGAGCCGATAACTTTTTTTACATTTTATATATTTGGTAATTCATTCATTGCACTTTCAGAAGCTGGTATTGTCTAGTCTGGCAAAATTCATTTTCCCTATTTTAATAGCTGCTATGTATAGTGTACTTTAGACTAATTCAGACTGATTTTTTAACACAAGGGAGCAGTCATTTTAGTTAGCAATGTGCTTAAATCATGTAAAATTTCCAAAAGTACAATATCCAAAAGAAATATCATCCAAATTACATTAATGTAGCATAGAGGTATGCAAACGTTCTCTCCACTGTGCATGTTTTAAATGCGAACTACTTCACCTTACATACGTCACCCTCTCAAAAGTACATATTATCTGGTGAGCGCCACCATTACTATTTATTTAGCTTTTTTGTCATCGTTCAGTAATTAACTAATTGTGATACAACAGTTATTTTATCATTCTGAGACTTCTATTCATAGGTGGGGAAGATTCCATTTTACATAAGATATAATAATAATAATAATAATAATAATAATAATAATGAGGACTTTATAGAACGCCTAATCTTTAGCTGTAAATGCTTTTCAACATTAGACAACACCTATAAGATAAAAAAACATAATAATATTATTACAAAAATAAACACCATGAAATTAGAAAAACATTAAAAAATAAAAAACATGCTGAGAATATTTCAGGTAGGAAAACATTATTAGGTCTTTAAGTTTGTTCTTGCAGTCGAAATAAGTGAGTTTTGAGAGCTCTCTTGAATGTGATCACAGTGTCTTTGTGTCTAAGTTCAGTGGGCAATTCATTCCACGTTTCTGGGCCCTGGTATGCAAAAGAACGCTGTCCATATGACTTTGTTTTCATAGTGGGAATAATGAGTAGACGATTGTCAGAAGAGGAGCGTAAGTATCTTGCTGGTGTGTACACATGGGTGAGGTCGGATAGGTATGTTGGACTAGAGTCCGACAGTGAAACGTAGCACAGAGAAGAAATTTTGTGTTTGATTCTGGATCGAATGGATAGCCAGTGTAGGGTACAGAGCAGCGGGGAGGTGTGCTGTGATCGTGGTACTCTAAGTATGATCCGAACAGCTGTGTTTTTAACTTTTTGAAGTTTCTGGAGTAGATATTGAGATGAACCAGACATAATTGAGTTACAATAGTCCAGTTTTGTAAGTGCTAAAGAACACACAAGTGTTTTAGTGGTATCAAATGAAAGATATTTGCGAATTGAGCTGATGCGTCTCAGCTCAAGATATGCAGCCTTGCATATGTTCATGACATGTTGGTGCAATGTGAGAGTACTGTCCAGAGTAACACCCAGGTTTCGTACTGATTGTGTGAATTTAATGTTGGTGTTGCTGATATTTATTGTTTGAGGTAAAGGATGTGAATGAGAAAGTCTTTGTGTTTTGATCAGAATGGCCTCAGTTTTATCATCATTCATCTGCAGCTTGTTACATGTCATCCATGATTTCACATCAGAAATGCACCTCTCTACACCTTGGATGGTAGCATCAACTTCAGTTGGGTGGCTAGATTTGTATATTTGGGTGTCATCAGCGTACAATTGGTGAGACACTGGATGATGATCTATAAAACTTGAGAGCGAATGAGTGTACAGAATGAAGAGAACAGGTCCAAGAACAGACCCCTGTGGAACACCACAACAAAGATCAACTGGGCTGGGGTGTATTCCATTTGCAGATACAATTTGTGTCCTGTTGACCAAGTAGGACTTGAACCACAGTAAGGCTGTACCATGAATGCCAAATACATGCTGGAGATGGTGAAGTATATCATGGTCTATTGTGTCAAATGCTGCAGACAAATCAAGGAGGGTGAGGACTGTAATCTTTCCGCTATCCAAAGCAGAGAGAATGTCATTAACTTCTTTTGGAGGATTAGTTTCAGTACTGTGGCAATGGCGATATGCAGATTGTACATTGCTAAAAAGACTGTTTGAATTTAGATGAGATACAAGCTGGGATAGAACAACCTTTTCTAAGATTTTTTATATGAATGGGAGATTAGAAACTGGGTGGTAGTTCTTTAAATCGTTATGGTCTAGTGTTGATTTTTTCAGCAGAGGCTTTTCAATGGCAGTTTTGAAAAATGATGGGAATTCCCGGGATGAGGGAGAGGTATTAATAACATTAGCTAGTGAAGGCAATACTGGATCTAAGCACTCAAGCAGCAGTGATATTGGAACTAGATCAAGTTCACATGACTTTGGTGCACTCTTCATCAGGATTGTACGTACGAAATCTATAGAAACCGATTCAAATGCTGCTAATGGTTTCCGCTCAAATTCTGTATCCCAACTGTATGGTGATGACGAGTCAATTGAAATTGTGGTGTCAAGCTTATCTCTAATGGTTTGTACTTTGTCACGGAAGAAATTTTCAAACATGTCCGGAAGGTCGACTGGAGAGAAGGTAGTTGGAAGAGGTGTTGATTTGTTCCTTGACATTAGCTTGTTAGTAATCTCGAAGAGCTCTTTGCAGCTGGAACTTTCCATGATCTTAGTAGTGTAGTGGGCGGATTTCGCTGCATAGACTATATTTGTGATATTCTTCTTAGCGACTTCATAGATTTGCTTATGAATAATGAGTCTGGTGGAAAGCCAGAGCGTCTCAGCTGTACGGCGGTCTCTTTTAGCAGTGCGAAGCGGTCCCAAACAATGCTATACCATGGAGAACACTTTTGAATTGATACTCTGCACTTGGTAGCTGGGACATGTTTGTCAAGCAATGAACGCTGACAGTTACCGATACGCACACACACACACACACACACACACACACACACACACACACAAACACACACGTATATATATATATATATAATTATAGAAGGTTCCCCAGTCATGAAACATGTAATGTGCATTTTATGTCAAGGAAAATATGAAGATACAACATTTATTGTATCATTTTGAGACTTTTGTTGTTGAAAGGAGATAATTCTGTCAATCTAACGCTCTCTCCGGTACAGTAATTCAGTAGTTATCTTGCTTGTTACTACGTATTGTTCTGAAGAAGGGAGATAACTCTGTTGCATATATTTCTCCTGTAGAGCTTAATTTTTTAAAATCGTAATTAATCATTTACCATCTATGTGATAATTGATATCAGTGGAACAACGTAATTTTATAGCAGTTGAAATTAGTAAAGGGATGTTTGTACTGTTGCGTGTTTAGGTTCGAATAAACAGTAACACAGAAAGAGTGAAAACAACAAGCTTTTTAAATTTAACAAATTATTTTTTCCTGGAAAATTCTGTAAAAATAAAAAAAGAAGAACTTACTGTTTCAAGAATCAAATCCAAAAATAATCTAAGAATAATCCACGAATTAATTTACAAAAGTCCTAATAATAAATGTTCTAATAATTTCAAATTCGAATCGTGATCTAAAATCCAAGATGGATGACGATGACGTATGTTGGAGTCAGTACTGTGCTTATCTACAGTTCCTTGTAGAAATACAAATAATGGCATTCCGGTGTTGGAAATCCAAATTATATTTGTAAGCAGTGTCATTTCAAAATTTCTCTGTGAGTACTCCTCAAAATATTTCCAGAGAATAAAGAATTAATCCTTTTGAAATCCAACTGATCTGAAGAAAATTATAGCTCAGAATCTGGCTACAACAAATTAACTTGACATCAGTGTGGAAAGCCCAAAAACTGAGAAATCTCCCTCTACACATCGCTATTATAACTAACAAATGCGTAGTTATGGAAAAACCAGAATTGCGAATTCAAAGGAGGGAGAAAGTCAGGTGATCATGTTTATCATATCACATACACAGAATATGGACTTGATTAGACCAATGATTTTATTCCCAGAATAAAAATACAAAAAAGTGTTTACTTCTTAACCCACGTAGTCCCATCGTGACTTCGCAACAACCAATCATTTTAAAATAAAATAGAACTTTGTTTACTAATGCTGAATCCAGGTCAGAATTTAGATCAACACCTGATGTTTATAAACTAAAAGTCATGGTCAAGCAATTTTCTGAAAAAGTATCATCTCTAGTAATGTTGTGGTCAATTATCCTCTGACTTTTATTCTACCTGAGAAATATATTATGTTACAAATATATAATTGTTTATAAAATTATTATTATACAATTTTTTTTCTCTCGATAATTTGAATATACCCATGAAATGGTTAAGATTTTAAGCAGGCATGTACATTCAAATTTTCATTTCTTAAATGAATCAAGTGTCCGGATTGGTCAGTGAGTTTGAAATGTATCCTTGATAATAAAGGATTATGACAACGCAGGTAAATATGATTTATAGGCTCTTGTACAATCAAATATCCAGGAGGTACTTGCTGTGTAAATGTATATAAAGTATATCATTGTTGAGCTTGATTTGATTTTTCAAGATCTATTTGATAACTGATATAAATTGCATCACATACAAGATTGACTGGGATTGTTGAAGTTATATTTACAAATTCTGGTGAAATATGTCTGCCGCCACGGTCTGGATCAGTGTTATGTTTGAGAATATTTGATGATGGGGCTAATTTTCTCCATGAATCAACGACTTTAGGAAAGTTTTTTTTTGTTGATAAGATCGTTGACTGATTTTTTTTAGTTTGTCAGTTCTAAATTATGGTATTACAAATTTTGATAATCCTAATTCATCAGTAATTTTATAATGAGTGAGAAATACTTTTAGTGTAGTATCAAATACTATTCTTCTTGTTTCTGTACTGTATTCTGAACTTATTTTTTCATCAAAAATAACTTCTTAAATAACAAGATAGTTGGCATATTCAATATCTGATATAATTTGATTTAAGTTGTATTGTTTCAATGATCTGTTGCTTGACATCGTTACTATGATATTGTATAATGCTAGAAAATAGACTTTGTAAATTGTTAAGTACGCGTGTAGGTTAAATCATATACTGTTCTACCAAACTTTTTAACTTTCTTACTATCAGTTTGTAGTAAAATAGTTTTCAGGATGTTCTAGACCATCTTGAAAATTTATTCTCCCTCTTCCCACAAACCACCACGGAAGTTCTCCTCGATATTTTGGAATTGTTATAAATATTTTTTGTCTGTGAGTAATTCATGTAACTTTGGTTCTGGTGGTCCTTAGACTCTGGAAGAATTTCTGGCCATCCTCAAACAGATGTGATTGAAGATTGATACGTATCTACAACACAATCTTGCGAATATAGTTCTATCGCAGCTGATAAAGTTATTTCGTGAACTGTTATAGCTATTTTGGATTGGCTTCTGCGCTGGAATTCGTCATTGATTAGTTCGATTTGATAATTACCTGTTGGAATTAGGACAATTTGCCATGCAGGATCTCCATCATCTTTATTTTTTATTTGCAAATACAAGCGAATTAATCGCTTGTAATTCACCGAATGATTTTGATCTGATATTTGGCCAACTACGGTATACTCGTAATTGTGCTAGCACTATTTCTTTCGCTCCGGTGGCCTAGTGGTTAGAGCGTCCGCCTCAGATGCGGGAGGTCGTGGGTTCCATCCCCAGCCGAGCCATACCAAAGACTTACAAAAATGTTACTAACAGTTGCCTCGCTTGGCGCTCAGCATTAAGATTTTAGTGTTAGGACTGGTCGGTTTGGTGTCAGGATAATGTGACTGGGTGGGACATATGCTACATGTCTGCGGCATGATGCTCCAGTGCTAGACATCACTATAAACTCTCACACTACAGATATCGTAGCGATATGACTGAAAAATTGTTAAAGCAGTGTTAAATATCCAAATCACACACACACACACACACACACACACACACACACACACACTTTCGCTGGAATTGCAGTTGGAAAATTAACATTAAATTCAGGATTAGTTGAGCTTACTGATATCTTCGTAGTTTTCGACGGAGTTGTATTAACGAGAATCTGTTGTGGTGATTAGTTCGGAGTTGACAATATTATTATTATTATTATTATTATTATTATTATTATTTAAATCAGGGGTGGATTTTATCGCAGGCATTGCTTCTTTGTAAATTTTAATCCTCTCCGTTAACTCAAAATCTGATATTTTTCCATCACTAAGGCTTGTTAATAAGAACGAGGACAATTTGGAGTATGCTAACGTCGCTGTATGTAATTTTATTATATAATCATGCAATTTTGTGTTTGTACACGTTCATATCTTTTTTGCGATTATATTAGGAAGGACAGCAATTGTTGTTGCAGCTGAAACACAAATTGTTTACAACTGATGGTGCCATTACTAGCAATGGTGTTATTGTTGATAATAATGTACCGGGTCTAGCAATAACAGCAGTCGTTGAATAAACAATCATGTCAACGACAACTACACGTCTGCGATACTTTTTTTTTACTTTTACTGTATATTCGTCAACGATATTTTTTAGTTTTGTTTGCCATTCACGTGCTTGATTATATCTAAACCGGTGAACGTTGATCGGAATTCTCATTATATTTTAAGTAGACGGGAATTTAGCTACTAATTTAAGACACCAATCAAGCCAAGTCTTTTTTCTTAGGGTTCCACAGCAAATGTGTCCTCGTAGTTTTGATCCAACATTACTAATTCAGTTAGTGGAAAACGCAGTGAAATTGTCGTAGATATTATAAATGTTATGACACCAAGTACTGAGAGCCGGTATATACCGCTAACCTCAGCGCGATGTTTAATGGTTTTGTTAAGTGGTGTCCATAATGCTTGTTCAAACGCTACTGTATATACTACACTGTCGCTGGATTTCCAACAAATTCGTTAATGGTTATAATTGTGTTTCTACGAGAATTTGTAAACGCTTGTACATGATTAGAATAATCAGTTTTTAATGAGGTTATTTCATCATTGGAAGGTTTTTATTTTATCGATATATTTCTTCGTTACAGCGTCATTGTCTGATTCTTATTCTCCAAGACCAGCAATTTTATTATTATACATATTGAAAGAACCAGTCATTGTATCACCGGTTTTTTGTATTCGACCTCGAATACTATCTAATATCGTTCACATAATAACACCGGGTTTACTTTTTCCATTATTATCAAACACAGCTACGCTATTTTCAGTTACTCCATTAATATTAACGATACATCTTTTAATGAAAGATTGCTTGTTTTTAATTTTCATTGGTTATGTTGAAATACAACAACTACGTTTGGATCTACATTTGCAAGATTTAATAATTCAGATATTTCATCACTAATCTGTTTACTTATATTTTTATGAGTTATTCCGTCGGTTTTTTGTTTTAGTTTAGAAGATCTTCCGTAAATATCTCCCTATTTACTTTAAGATCTGTTGAAAACGATTAACGGCTACTTGTATAATCGTGCACGACTTTATGAGGTGGTAATGTTGATGAAGATATAGCGTCGAGTACAGCAATTGCTTCACGCCCGCATATTGGCGGATCTGTTATTGTCTGTGTTGGTAATGTTGAATGCCAGACTGGAGTTTTTATTGATTTCACGTAACGTATAAATTCTTTTCGTGGAGCCAGTCCATGCGAATCAAAATAAATAATTCCACGTGTATCAATCGCATCTGCCACACAATGAGTGCTAGGACCTGAACTATTATCGAGATTAATAATGCCTGTTTCAATATTGTTTGATTGTTTTGGTAATTGATCACGCATAAAAACACCTATAAATTTTTATATTTTTTTTTTTTTTAGCAGCATCAAGTAAATCAAAATTTGACATTGGACGGATTAACGAACTGTTTCTGGAAGTCTCAGACCATTTCCGTATCGATAAGGAGTTCCTGGTAATCTTAGACTCCTTCCCCTTTTGATAAATCATTGTCCTGTTGCTTTCTTTAATGCCATTCCATCAGCAGTTGCAACATCAACAAGTGCAGCTGCTTTTGAAACAGCTGGGGATGCAGCCGCTACTGACGCTGGTATCACTGCAAGAAGTGGAAATATACCGCCTGTTTTAATTGAGTCTTTAACCGTACCAGCAGAAAGATTGAGTTTAACGCCTGTTTTCAATTGTTTGTTGCTACTGAAATGCCTAAGTTGACGTTCTGACAATGATAGTTTATTTTGACCACCTGTAATCTGATTTGTTAGTGATATTTTTATTCCACATTTCTTTGCTGAATCTGATTGAAGCTTATTAATCTGACCAGGAATCTGACTGACACCAACATGATGATATGACGTTATAAATATCGTGAGCGACTTAATTACATGTTTTCTACTGGAGCGTCAACTCTCATTCGTCCACCAGTACCTTCGAGTAACATTGCTTTATCGTTGAGTATCACTGCAATTGCTCTAAAATTAGCACCAAGGGGTTTACAGGAGCTCGAAAGTGAATATCAACAACAGATTGTTTTAATAAATCTATATGCTCCAATGAAAAAAATAGATCTGATACAGTTTTGTAAAAAATCCCTCTGTAATATTTGTAAACCAGTATCTATATTTTGATTCGTCCCATAAATGTCATTGAACGATGATATGCACATGCTACATGATTTCATTAAAATTTTAATAATATATCTTCAGATGGTTCTTGATGTCTACTTATCCGTAAAGAAACTTCACTATATGCAAGTGTGTCACATATATAACTACGTTCTTGTGAATCTAGTCGATCAGCGTTTTGTAAAGCGATAAATATATGCCTTGGTGTAGAAGCTCCTTGTTGTGATGCTATATACCATGTAAATAATCCAGCAACATTACTTTGAGTGCCATCTTTGGTCATTGTTAATCATGATAGCAATGATTTGCCACCTGAATAAATAAATCTAATTAACTTTTCTTCTTCAGCAATTGATGGCGTCATTACTGGCATCCACAATGAAAGTTCTGTTAATCTTACCATACAATTGTGAGTAACAGCAGGACGCCAGATTGCATCATTGTCCGTAGTTTTTCTTACAAGTACAATTGTATGTTTCGCTCCAAAAATAATTTTCCTAACATTTCTACAAAATGCAAAGATATGAAATAATGGAATTGCGCATGAAAAAGCTTCATCATCATTTAACATTGTTCTGCATGTAGCAAAGCCTAAGTTGATACAATTACTGGCCCATCAACTGCTCATCCAGCGGCTCTTACATTACCCTCAACTTCCCTGACGTGTTCAGGATGAATATATGTATCTTTAGCAAACATCATTGATGGGTCGGCTGATCTTGTATAATCATCTGAATATCTTGCAAGACCAAGTACTGTTGTAGCAACATCTATTTGAATTGGTCGTAGCGCTGTCAAACAATGTCATGATACCATTGTTAACAAAAGCAACTATATCACCAATTGCAACTCCTGTACCATCATCTTGCAAAATTCTACCTTCTACTTCAAGAACGCTCCAGCAGGTAAAAAAAAAGATATGCTTGTATCTTGAACTTGTAATTCAATTCAGCCACGCTGATCTGATTGTCGTGCGTCATCAGAATAATACTGATAATCGCGTATCGATTCATCTTTGAGAACTGGTGCGTCTATATCAATCGCTGGATCGGATACACGTTTGAAAATTTTATTATAATTGTTATCGTCTAAAACGATGACCACTTCCTGCTATTAAACTTGCCGTTATATTTTTTTTCTTTTTCTGACTGGGGTATATTGGCCAACACTGTTATTTTTCATTTGCAGCTTGATTTATTATTTTACTAATATCTGCAGGCAATCTTTCTTTTATTGCTGAAAATGCTTTACAAGCAACATTATCAACAGCAACAATACTTTTATCACTAATAGTTTCAAATAACTCTCATTCCTAATTGTTTTGCAATCGGTATTGCTTTTGGAGCTATTCTCTCAAATAAACAACATCACCAAGTCCATCTCCGTAAATCGCTTTGTAAGTTGGCAATCGTGAGTTTACTGACCCTAATAATTACAGGTTCACGTTGAGCATTGTATATAATCATGTTTAAATTACATGCTGATTAATTAATTGTTTTCAGTCGCTGTGATAATCATCATCAATTTCTATAATGAGAGAATTATGAATGTTACTATCCAAAACACCACCTGTAAGTAATCTTCGGCAAATATATATTTCATTAATAATTTCTGGAGAATTATTTCCTTAGCGCTTTCCTCCGGTGCGAATTTCTAGTCGGTCAACATAGGCGAGAACACTGTCAGGACAAATTTCTAATCCACTTCCGGCTTTTAGGGTTTTCCAATCAGTTCAGTAAGAATATCATCTTCTTTTTCCTTTGTAATTGTTTTTTCTTTCGTCTACTTTATCTGCATATGCTCGGACAAAAAAATCTAGCTTTTCTGCAGGTTTATAATCAAATTTAGCAAACAATACATCTCTAATCCAGTCATTGACTGACAAAGATCTATGTTCAAGTTTTAAATAATTATCTTTTTCATTAGATTTTGCATCAGTATCTATCATCCCAGATTATCTGAGTCTCTGATAATTTTTAAAGCCATAGGTGAAAATTTACTGATAGCTTCAGTTACAACTTTTTCTTCAGGTTCAGGTTGTTTGTTGTCGTGGTTGAGGAAGGTTATGAAGTTGTCGTCCAGGAGATTGTAGTCGATCTTCAGTTACAATTTGTGGTTGTTTAGGTTGTTCTCTTTTTCTTACTTCTTCTTTACATTTTCATCAGTTTCGAGAGAATCTTGTTTAGTAGAGATAAGATATACATCTCTAACCCAATCATCTTTTGTCCAGGAATCGGCATATTTCGTTATACATATTTATCTTTATTTTTATATTTTGCAGCAATATCATAAACTTTTCCTGATTTTGCATTCGCGATAGCCTTAAAACCATTGTTCGTCAATTTATCTTGAAAAGAAACTTCAGGCTTAGGTATAGGTTGTTTTATAAGTCGTCGCCCTATCGCTAAATCTCTAATATCTATTGATTTCACTTATATATGCAATATAATCATAATTACTTGTCCTAACGTGCTTCTTACCTCCTTTTCTTATTCGAAATATCCAATTGTACAAAATGTCTGTTGAAACCGGCTTATCAGCGTATTCAGGTTTTAAATATCTTCCTCTATAACTATAACTCGCAGCAGCAATTGAAGCTAATTCGTCTATTGATTGCTGTTTTTTTAATTATCTTAATAGCATCTTCACTAAATTTATTAAGCACTCCAACTTTTTCTCTTTTCGTTTTTGGTTTTCCTCCAACAGTGCCTTCAAGTTCTTCTTCAAGTTGAGCAGGAGAAGGGTTAGCGACAGCTATAGCTTGAAGACCTCTTAAACTTGTTTTGTCTGTTTGGTTTCTCTTGATATCTTTTCAGTTTCTTCAGCAGTTTGTTTTACTGCCGGAAGAAGCTGTTCAGTGGCTTCTGCAACTCTTTCAGTAATCTTTGTAATATGTTTAAATAATCGTTCTTTATCTTCTGCATATTCAACTTGTGCTTCTTGTTGTTCCTGCAGTTTTTGTTTGAGAGCATCACGAACAGGAAGATATCTTCTAATTGCTTCTAATCTTGCTCTAGCTAATCTACTAGTATAACATTCTATTATTGATATAATAATGATTTAATTACTCATACATTTATAGCAGGTGCAACCTCAGTGAACAGTCCGGCGGGTAAACAAAACGTATATACAAATTTAGAAAAAAAACAAAACACGAACGACATCGAAAAAGTAACACAAAAAAACAAAACAATTAACCCAATTAAGAAAACTCTCGGTAAGTTAGAGACTTCGGTTTTGGCGTTATTAAATGACGTTTCAGCAAAAGATCTCTTCACCTCTCCTCTGCTGCTTCTTCACATATTTTCAGTAAATGTGACATGAAAATTACCCTTTTGAATGGCCAGGATAACATTTCTAGGTCAAATTATCAAAAGTTATCGTCACTGTGCCTACAAAAACAGATGCTAAGAGAATATCTATTAGATGTGAAAAAAAACCCAAAGATTATAACATAATTTATTCAAATTTAAAAGGATGAAATGTACTGTATATACTTGGATAAAAGTATCCATAATGCTCTTCCTTTTACATTTAATACATTTCAATACAAGTTATTTTATCTAGAAAACATCAACAGAAAGCATAAATTATGGTAAATTTGGAAACAACAGACTTCATTTTCTATTTGTCGAAAACATTTGAAAGTTGTATAACAGTCGGATCCCGTCTAGGTATCTCTTGGCGTGAACAGTCTAGTAGGCGTTGAAGACTTTCTTTCCACGTGGCGCTGTGTATCCTAACGGCTCCAGATGTACGTATCTGCTCCTTTACGAGCCAATGTTTGCGTGAGCATACCATAGGAACCTTAATCTCTAATTGCGTAACTTATGGATAACTACTTACCATCCATGACCTCACTCAGTGTCTATATGGACGGAGACTGACCTCATGTCTTTCTGTATCAGGCTAACATATATTCTAGTATTTGTGCACTCCTCGTAGACATTAGATGAAAATTCATTGTCGTTTCAAAGACCTCCATTTGATCTTTTATCATGTAATAATCGTATTAAACAGTGGCTCCGTTTGTCCACGCTCTGTGTGAGATGAGCCTTGTGGCTGCCTATATTAATTCCGTTGTTGTTGTTGAGTTTAATTATAGTGGCGTGCGCACAATTTTGCATGTGCCACTTTTTTCTGACTGCACCGCAGCCTGCTAGTTGTTCCTGGGGAAGGGAATGGTGCCACCTCCCCCAGGCTTTTATGGATTCAAGGAACCCTGATAGTTTGGCCTCAATCTGTGGGTCCATAAAGGTCCCTTACAGTTGAATGGTTGGCTGTCATTAATGGCAAGGAGAGCTCAGGAACGGTCCTGTTTGCTTTACATCGCTGGTTTCTTGTTGCATTTACCTGTTTTTATTTTTTATTTTTATTTTTTTCGACTTTTTTTTCTTCTTCAAAATGTTCTAAAAGGGGGGGGGGATGTTCTATGCTGTTTATAGAGGTTCTTAGTAGAGATCATGTATGAAGAGAGATTTTCAAGGTTATTATGGTATTACTAGTCGAGGTGTTTAGGGTGTGCTTCCTACGTTATGTTATTTATTATAAGTTTTTAGATATTGCTTCTCTATAAGTTATTTATTAATTAATGTTTTTAGAGATTGAATGTTATTTACACTTTATTTAGCAAGAGACCGGAGTCCTAGCCGATTACACGGTTCCTTAAGGACATCTAGGACCGGAGTCCTAGCTGATTACTCGGTTCGTTAAGGACATCTAGGACATCCGATTTTGCGGTTTCCTTAGTTTTTGATAGGTGCTTCGTAAGTGAATTATTTATTAATATTTTTATAAAATTGAATGATATGTTATGGGTTTTTATGTGGTGGCTTCTAAATTTATTTAGCTAGTTACAGAGTCTTTTGGTTTTGTGGGGATAGTAATTATATTTTGTTCCTAAGTCCTGCTGAGTCTATGAATTTATTTATATTTTTATATGCTGATTGTTTATTTTTATTAAAGTCCATAAGTAATTCTGGGTATGTGTGTGGTGATCCAATCTCTTTTGGTTTTTGATAAATATTTTCCGAGCGGGTTGATATTTTGGACATATATTGAATACGTGGTGTAGATCTTCGGTGGTGTGGCAGTTAAAGCAGTTAATGGTTGCTGGTTTGGGCCCTATAAACCTTCCAAAACTGCTTGCAAGTTTAGTTTTTCCAGTTATTATCCTGTTTATGGTTTTCTGTTCTAAATAGGTACCCTTAGGTAGCTGTATTTTCCTATCTACGTTTTTTTTTTTGGGTTTTATGGTGCTTTTTACATTTTGTGGAGGAGTTCCAAAAATCTTGCCATGTTTGGTCTATATATGTTTGTGCGAAGCTTAGTGCTTCTGTAGAGCTATAGTTAAGCTTGATAGAGTTTTGATCTCCTAGTTTGGTTTGTGCAACTTTGCTGTTTCGTTGCCAGAGATTCCAATGTGCGACGGTATCCACATGAGCTCGACTAATTGATGTGCTGTGGTGATATCGTTGATTAATTGGCATGCTCTGTCGAGGAATTGTTCCCTAGAGTGTGTATTGCGATTATTAATTCCGTAAGTAACGTAAACGGACTGGGATCATATTACAAGACATAGCTAACTCCTTTATAGTATGTTACGCTCTTAGTACGTACATAGCTCTCCCGATCACAAACACATCAATGTCTGCCATACTTTCAACTATCCAAAAGACATACCACATATCGAACTGATGTGTTGGTAACAATACCCACCTGATGCTACGCTACTATGACCACCAAAGGCCCACATTCCCACTAAACCCAGAATCTAACAAAAATATTGCTGCCTCGTCACTGAACTTATTAACACGTGGAGGTTTTTGTCGTTTTCGCCTGAAATGCGAGTAGGAAACACATTTTGTGGCCTATTTCTGAAACATCCTAATACATCGACTTTCAAGAGATTTTCCATTAGCCTAATGCCTAGTTGTATTAGAAACATCGTTTTTCATTGATTGTTTTGCTCGTGCATGAGCAGAAGGGTAACAGATGGAGTTCTTTGTTTTTTGCTTAACGGACCCATCCTTTTCGTATCGAGACCACTCTTTATTCAAAATGCCCAACTTATCATACTTTTTGCATAGGTTCACCTGTCTGTGTGCAGTTCAGACTGGTCTGCCTTAGATCTGAGGCCAAAAAGTCTAAAATCCGGAGACAAAATCTGATTCCGACCACAGGCGAATTTTGGATTGAAACAAAAATGGGTCCAAAAAATTTGGTTTTTCCCTTTGTATTTTGTAGTGCAACTAAAACGTCCAGAACATTTGGTATCATTGTAGAGCTACATCTGTCTACCTTTCTATAATACCACCCACTTTAGTGTATCATGCATGAACTTGACGCTACAGAGCTCGGCAGTAGGCTACTACCTCCGGCCACGCAGACGATGCGCCAGATGTGAATGAGTTAATACAAAGGTAAGACCAAACCGCAGTTTCCCAACGTTGGTGCTCCATGACTTAGCATAATGTGATGTTAGGTGGGGCAATATCATCTTTTTTACTATTGAAAGTGGAAATAAACCTTCCATAAAACTGTTTGTTTTGTCCTACCATGGAAGACATAGCACATGTTAATTTTTTTTAGTGTCTGACGCCCGGAACATAATTATCAGCGTCGAGGTCTTACATGTTGGACTAGTTTTTACCCTGACCGTGTCTGTGACCTTGCCGTAAGGTTGTAATTTGGCTACTTGTGGAACTAACATTGAGGCAGCGTTGCCGAAGCATTGTATATATACCAATGTGAATTGTTCTTCAAGTTTAAATGTATGTAAAATTACGTATATGCAATTAAATTAGCAGTTTGCACAGCAAATTGTGTCATTTATACGTAAATAATACGTTAAGGTTTTATGATGCTATACTGGCATTGTGTTAAACGTACAAAATCTGAAAGAAAACCATTATTATTCGTGCCTTTTTATTGTGTCGCACAATATTTTATTTATTAATTTGTATGGTGGAGCTCCAAAGAAATTTCCTTGACTACTAAAATCAGACTGTTCAACTCCAACGTGAAGTAAGTCCTACCGTATGGAGCAGAGACCTGGAGAACCACCAAGTCGACCGTAAAGAGAGCTCAGACCTTCATCAACAGCTGCCTAAGAAGAATTATCCAGATCCGCTGGCCAGACACCATCAGCAACACCAACCTGTGTTAGAGAACCTCCAGCTTCCATTAGAGGACGAGATCAAGAAGAGAAGGTCGGTTTGGATAGAACAAACCGTATGTAAGCCGCCAACCAACATTGCCAGACAGGCATTGAGGTGGAACCCCCAAGGCAAGCGGAGAAGGGGCCGACAGTAGTAAATGGGGGCACCCTAGCGACAATGGGAATTAGCATTACAAGACCCCTTGGGCAACTCTAGCGACAATGGAAAATTAACATGGAGAAAAATCGTGGGACAATCTGGCGACAAGGGAAATTAACATGGAGAAAAATCGTGGGTCACTCTAGCGACAAGGGGAATTTAACATGGAACTATAGTGTGGGTCTGTCTAGCGACAAGGGGAAATTAACATGGGAATAGAGTTTGGGTTTGTCTAGGGACAAGGGGAATTGAAAATGGGATTTTTTTTTAAAATTTAAATTTAAATTTAAATTTAAAATAAGGGGTAGGCAATGGAAAGGCTATCTCTTTTCGAGAAATATGGCTGGCCCTGAAAAGGGCCTTTGGGTTTTCTTCTTCTTCTGCTTCTAATTTCTTCTTTTTCTCCACCAAGTTCTTATTTTATCTCCAACACTCTTTCTCTTCTTCTCTTTCTTTTTTCTCCTGCTCTTCTTTCTTCTTCTTCTCTTCCTCCTCTTCTTTCTTCCTCTTCTCATTTTCTTCTTCTTTTTCAATCTTTTCGTTCCATTTGCTTATTCTTATTCTTTCCTCTTCATCCTCCTTCTCCTCCTTTATCTCTTTCATGACACCACTAATCTTGTCCTTTACCTTTTTTAAGTTATTAATTTCCATCTTTACACGATGGGGACTATAGGAATAATGGTCTTCAACCAGTCTTATTAACATCTGCTCCATCATTCCTAAGTTGTCTAAAACGTCTTGTAATGTTTGTATTTTGTCCATTTGGTTAGAAGCCATCTTCTTTTTTATTCTTTGCAGAATGGTTTGAACGACGAATACTATGGGTTCTTATACTTAAAGCGCGTACGTGAAGGAAAATATCCCGCTAAAACGTAAAATTGATCTTACCTAGATCATGACCAAACAACGCGCGAACGTGAAGGAAAACATCCCCCTACTTTTTCATTTCATATAATAAAACCCAAACTATACTTTCTCATTTCATATAATAAAAACCCAAACTATACTCTCCACATACGCTAAGAAACAATAAACAAAATCCATAATCTACTATCCACACAATCTTACGTGAGCGCTTACAAAACCCAAACTATACTCTTCACATACGCTAAGAACAATAAACAAATCCATAATCTACTATTCACACAATCGTACGTGAGCGGGTACAAACACAAACACAAACACACAAATACAAACACACAAACACAAACACAGAAACACATACGCTAAGAACAATAAACTAATCCATAATCTACTATCCACACAATCGTACGTGAGCGCTTACAGAACCCTAACTATACTCTTCACCTACGCTAAGAAACAATAAAGAAACCCATAATCTACTATTCCCACAAACATACCTGAGCTCTTACAAGCACCAACACACAAACACATACCCTCACATTTTTTTTAAAAAAAAGTTAGTGTTTATTTTCACACTACTCTACCTACACACATTGGCAAATCGATTGTTATTTCTTTTCTAGAGTATTGGGTGGCCCTGAAAAGGGCTGTTTTTTTTTTTTTGAACTTCATGGACACCTGGTTAATGGTGGCACCTTCCAGGCCTAGCGCCACATACACATCTTGTCCCCCAGTTACTTTTTACCTTTTTGGGGGAGAGAGCAGAGGCAGGATATGTCGCTTCAGAATCCCAATTTTCGCTCTCTGGGATTCTGAAATTTCTTCTTCTTCTCTCCTTTTCCTCCTCCTCCTCTTCTTTGTATCTTCTCTCCTCCTCTTTGTATCTTCTTTCCTCTTCTTCTTTATATCTTCTCTCCTCCTCTTCTTTGTTTCTTCTTTCCTCCTCCTCTCTTATCCTTCCCTCCTCCACAATGGCTTCCGCGGCCAGTTCATTTAATATGCGCCTGGCATATTCCAGATGCACATGAAGTTCCAACAGTTTCTCCAGTCTCGTGTTCATTTTTGGTGTTGATCAATCAACAAGGGTAGCTGGACTGCCGAACGAGTTTCAATTTATAGTGAAAGCGCGGACGTGAAGGAAAACATCCCCTAAAAACATAAAATTGATCTTACCTACATCATGACCAAAAAACAACAACGCGCGGACCTAAAAGAAACACTCACTCACTTTTTATGCTACCCATCACTATTTTAAAATTTTTTATAAAGCACTTCAATAGACTATCCACATACGCAAAGCAATCCAATCTAACCCCAAATTTACACCTCAAACACCAAAGACACAAAAAAGACATCATTTTAATCTACTATCCATACCAACTTACTTAACCACTTACAAACACAAACACACAAACACATACCCTCACATTTTTTTTAAAAAAGAGTTAGTGTTTATTTTCACACTACTCTACCTACACACATTGGCAAATCGATTGTTATTTCTTTTCTAGAGTATTGGGTAGCCCTGAAAAGGGCTGGGTTTTTTTTTGTTTGCTATGGCATTCTTTTTAGTTTCTAAGAATGCGATGTCCTCTGAGGATAGACTTTCTGGCGATAGGTCTGCTTCTTCGGAAAGAGAAGAAGAACTCTTTGGTGTCGATACGACAATCGACAAAGCCTCTGTCAGCTTCAGGTTGCTGCTGCTGCTCTTGTTGTTGTTGTTGCTGCTGTCTCTGAAGTCTGTACATCTCTGTCCATTCTTCTTTTTCCCTGTTCATTTCTTCTCTGAAGAGCTCTTCTATCAGGTCTTCAGTGATTTTTAACATTCTCACATTCTCTATTTCTTCTGGCTTCGGTATCAGACTGTGTCTGACCCTATGCAAATTCACGTAGGCTTCGTTGAGTTTAGCTAGTTTGGAGCACATCTTCTTAGGAGGATGAGTCGACAATGGATGGTTAGACTGGAAACAACCCGGTTCTTAAAGTCAAAGCGCGGACGTGAAGGAAAACATCCCCCACACGGTTTTTGAGTCGCAACGTTCAGTGAGTGTCATGAAAGGGATAGTAAGAAATGAAAGAGCATCAATCCAACATTCTTATAGCTAAACAAAAGACAAAGGCATTTTTTTCAAAACACAACATTTTTTATTCAAAAATCACTTAACACTAAACAACAACTCTAACATTTTTAACAATAATCCAACAATATAACATCAAACAATTTTTTCAAAACACAACATTTTTTATTCAAAAATCACTTAACACTAAACAACAACAACTCTAACATTTTTTAACAACAATGCAACACTAAAAGTTTCTCCACTAGGTAAAGAGGGATAACAGTCTTCCATGGTTTCTAGTAATCTAGGATGACTTCTCTCAAACTGTTGATTTCTATGGTATTATCGAATTCTGCATACAGGATGACGTTCACCGTTTCATCAGGGTCTCGGTCTTTAAACTGAATTTCCACACGAATCTGGCCGGATTTTATAGGGTGGAAATGTCCCTCGTCGCTGCCTTGGTCTGGAGTGAAATCGAAAGCCCACAAAGCGTAGCCTCCTGCATAATCCTCGTACGTAATACCGTGACTGGTATTGGTTCCTAACTGTCCGGTGGCTTTGTACAAGGACAAGTACGATCTCAAGTAATTCTTCTTTTTAAAGTCAGGTTCGAAAGGTCGGGTACACAAGGTCTTGTCATCGCGACTGACTTCGATTTTGGACACGCCAAAGTGTTGAAAGTAGAAAGGATTTTTTTCGGCAGCTCCGTTGAAGGCTGTATTCTCGACGATACCAACGATCAAACGTTTGGGTAACTGTCCTTGGAACAGATGATCTTCGATCATGGATCGCTGTCCCTTGGGAATGGTGAAGGTTTTCACTTCCACGCGTCGTATGGGATACACGGCGGTCGTTCTGCTCAACGTCTGACTGATGTCGTTTCCCACTTTAGGTAACACTTCCACACGGCGTACGTAGAGTCTGGCTTCTAGGATTTTGGTTTTGTAACCGTCACTATCAGCCATCAAATGGAAAGCGGCACTGCTACGATTCAGTCTCAGGCGGACATCCACCCCGTTCAGCAAATACTTTTCTTGCAACCACATGTCCAAATGCAAACGATCCATCAGTTCTAAACTTGTGTCGGCTCCCGTGATTCTCTTTCTTCGTTCTACAAATCCATCATTGTTGTCTTTCTTTTCATCAGTTTCCAATATTTCAAACTTGGTGGGTTCGTCAGCTTCCCATACCACACAGGCATTGAGATGAGTGTTCTTGGCATCTATTCCGTACGTCAAGAGATTTTCCAGGTAGGCACGATAAGGGTAAGTATCCATGCTGCTACTGACCAGTTTGTTATTCAAATACAAGTCCACTCCACTGAACAAGGAATGCATGAAATTGTTGACGGGAGCTACTGCTTCATCGTCTATAGCACCTCCAGTCTTATCTAGAATTTTGACTTTCAGGTACAAGTAACTGCTATTCAGATCGATGTAATCTTCGGGCTGTCCTTTGATTTCAAACTCGATGGGAGCGGAATCGGTCAGTGAGGAGACGGGATGAAATTCCACCCACTGGGATTCTTGCATCGTCATCATCGTGGGGGGCATGGCAAACAGATCCAGTTCCGTCTTGGAACAAGCGCAAGATTCTCGGTGCATCATTTTTTTGTCTCTTTTCTCAATAATCGAAAACGTCTAAGTCTCGAACGGTTCTTCTTTTCTTGGCCTTTCTCGCTTGAAGTCTGGTGAAAGGGTGTTTTCTTCGTCGTCTCTTTCTGCCTTGTCCTTGCTGAATGCCTGACTCGGTAGCGTGCAGGGCATTTATAGGTGTTTCTCGTTGGCCTAAAATGTCTTTGCCCGTTTGCAGCAAGACATTTTTGCCTGCCCTCATGAAGGCTTCTTTAGGGTTTTGTTTGTCGATGATGACATTTTGGAGAAATTCTTTGCCTTGCGTCAGTGCCGCATCTTTCAAGGCGTGCAATCCGCGTGTCACCATCGGTTTCAACACCGGGGCCACGGAACGAAAGGCCGATTTTAACATATCTCCTAAGCCGTGTCCTCGCTGTTGAGCAACCCCTCGGTACACTGGATACATGACTTAAGAGTCGTGAGAGAACCGTTTTCGAAAATGGAGTTTCACCGTGACTTTTCCTTTGGTGAATGGAATATTTTGTCCCAGATCTCCTTTTATAGCAATGTTGACCGTGTCAAAATACGACTTACTGACAGGCAAATAGTGAGGATGGACAATTCGCGGTGGACGTGGTAAGTGTTTCCACCTTCCTCGTCAGTGTTCGTGGCAGAATCCACTTTGAAAGGAATGACACGCAGTAACGGTACGGAGGTGTGTCCCACCACGTTGTACTCCACCACATCGGAATACACGAACATCAAATTCAGTCCTTGGTTCAGTTCTACCGGGGCACGAAATAACTTGCTCAAAGACTCGTTGTCGTAAACGATGGGTAATTCGTTTTTCTTGATCATGGTCTTTCTCATGTCCATGTCTCCGCCCAACATGTCATACAATTCAGGACAAAATAAAATGGACAGGATTTTACTCCGTTCAAATTTCATCAAGAAGCGACGAGCTGCTTTGTGGTACTCCATGGTGACATTTTTGTTGACATGCTCCAAAGCTTTCAGAAACACGACATTAAACCTGGAGGTTATGGTGCTGACCAAATGTTGACCACTAAAATAATAGCCTGGGGGAATGAACAAGTGATAGGTGGTGTACTTTTGTGTATGGGTTTTCTTGTCATATTTGACATTGCTATCCATCCACTGTTGCATTTGCTCGTCATGAACTTCCACATCAAAAAAATTTTGATTGGGAAGGACATTGAGGACTTGGGTCTGGTGAATCATTTCTACTAAAGCCACTTCCCAGTGGGCTTCGTGATCTAACTGGATGGCCTGAGGTAATTTGGCCGTGTAACAGCACAACGTGTTCTTGGGAAACACCTCCATGGAACTGTCACTGGGTAAAGTTAAGTAAAATTGGTTTTGGTGACTCATAATTCCAGAGTTCTGTGGCTGTCCGAGGGGTTACTGGACGTCAGAGGCGTGTCTCCGTCTAAAACGGGGTTCTGGTTGTGATTGAAGTGGTGACTGGCACTGGCACTGGACACAAGGTTCCCGGGGTTCCCGTTCGAGGTGAATTTCAGGGAGGGATTAGGAAGCAGGTAACCGATGTAACTGCTCAATAAAATGGTCCACAATTGTTTGTCTCCTTGTTGCAAACTCAAATTGGCGATGGCTGCCCCGATGACACAATACACCACGAAGATTTGGCAGAAAAAGACGATTTGTGTTTTAGGCACACGTTCTCCACACCACACCCACAAGGGTTGTTTTTGTAAATCTTGCACAGAAGAACTAGGTGAAGGAGGAGTGGTCGACGTAGCTGCGTCTGCTGTGTGAAAGGGCATGATGGTCACTTCTTTTTATAGTCGATGACTTGCGAAGCGTCGATCCAAGAATCAAAACTGGGTGGATATCCTTTCCAACGTACTTTGACTTCTTTGACACGTCGTTTGCCCACTTTACGGGTTCTGCGTTCGAGAATGCTTTCGATGTCGTACACGTCGTCTTCTTTTTTGGTGACACGTTGTAACTCGGGCAAATAAAACGTTCCTTTGAGCACTTCTCCGTTCATGTCTTCCAATTTATAGACGGCAGGATGACGGCCATGCACTCGTCCAGTGACGGGAAACAATTCGGTCGTCCAGTTAGGTAAGTAACCGTTGTCGAAAGTGCGTTTGGTTTTGCCAATGCGCACCCAATCTCCTACGGCCAACTCTCCACTTTTCTTGGGGACAGCCCTCGTCGGGGACGTACCAAACAGGCGCTCAAACACCAACACTTCGTTGTCGGGAGTCACGTCTTGCGGGGCACGTCCGATGCTTCGATGGTAAGATTGGTTGTACGCTTGCACCAGGTGCGGTAAGATGCCGATGTACTTCAGAGTGTGGTGATGCGTAAAATATTTCCACATGCGTTCTTTCAAAGTGCGTTGAAAACGTTCCACGATGCTGGCTTTGGTTTCGGGATTCTCGGCGGTAAAAAAATGAATGTCACGTTTCTTTAATTCTTTTTGGAAAGCTTGGTTCAGAAATTCGGTGCCTTTGTCCGTTTGCCATCGAAGAGGGTGACGACCGCTTTGTTTCAACACCCGTTGCAGGGCTCGCACTAACTCGCTGCTCGATTTGGAAGTCAAGGGCACGACCCAGGCAAATTTGGAAAAGACGTCGATGACACAAAACAAATATTTGTAGCCACGATTGTAGCTGGCCAAATGAGAGACATCGGCTAAATCGGCTTGCCATTGATGATCGATGCCTTCCACTCGGGTGCGACTTCTGGCAAACTTGCGTCGAATGGGTTTGTCTAAAGTGTAGGTAGCTTGTTCTTGTAACCATCGTTGCACTTGAGGTAAACGGAGACTTTTCAGTCGCGTTTTGGCAGCACGATACAATTTTTGAACTCCTGCGTAACCTGCAGGATGGGAGGGATCGTAGTAAATGCTGGCTAAGACTTTTTCCATTTTTTTGTGTTGGTTGGTGTGTTAATAAGACACCCACTCTTGGAGGATGCTACTCTTTTTCTCTTGGGGTATTTTCTTGGATTGCAATGCTTTGCGTGTGCGGCCAGCAATAGGTGTCGAAGAGGAGAAGGATGTCTGAGCGGGGGATATCGGTTCTTGTTTCACTTCTGTCTTCACTTTCTTTTTCTCTTGTGAGGAAGAAGGGGTGGCCATCATCTTTTTAATCCATCCAATTCTGGAGGTAGGTGGTGTTGTTAACTTGCGTACTTTTTCTGGTGGAGTTTGAAACCCTTCCTCTTCTTCTCCTTTTTCTGTCTTGGTCACGGGTACTGGTGGTACTGGTACTGGTACTGGTGATGGTGCTGGACTTTTCATCAAGGTCTTAAAATCTTTCAGAGTGGGTAGAGCTGTTTCGTCTAAAGCTTTCTGGTGAAAGAGTTGCAGTCGTTGCAAGAGTTGACCGTACTTTTGCGATTTTTCTGTTTCGGACAAATCTTGGCGATCCATCAAGGACTGCAATTCGTGTTGTAACTGGGACATCTCGCTCAAATCGGGATTGGGAGGTAAATGCGGGGTGTGTTGTTCTTGCCACCGATGGTATTCCATCCATCGTTTGTAAGGCACTAAAGCTAGTTTTCGTCCTTCCATGGGGTTGTCAGGGGTCGATTCTGAGATCTTGGAACTTCCGAGGCCTTTTTATCTTGCTCCCACCAGTCCTCCCAACATGGTTCCCAAGACTCCTTTCAGTATGGGGCCTAACAAGAGAGGTAAAATACCTCCACGTTGCACTAACATCTTCTTTCTTTGACGAATGGGAATTTTCTTTTGAACCATTTGGCGAAGAACGTGACGATGTTTGCCTAAGCATTGTTTCTGGTGTTTGGACAAAGGGATCGTGCCTTTCAAAACGTTCAAACAACATTCGCACACGGTATCGATGACCTCTTTGGAGGCTGTTTGAATGAGTTTTTTTCGTAGGGGTGGAGAAGCTTTGGACAGGACAGATAACATGTCCCCATGTTTGGCTAAACGTGGTGGCAGTCCTTTCCTTTTCTTTCCTTGGGGTTTTCTGGAGGGTGACATCTTTGAGTCTTCAGGAGCACCAAAAAACACTGATACCCGACTTGGTCACAGGCCTTTTTTATACTGGAACGCGTCGCCACTGATTGTCTTTACGTCGTATTAGTTTGAGGACAGGCATGACACGTCGTGCAGGGGTACGTAACGGACTAAATCGAGCCAGTTCTTGCTTGGACAAATCCAGTAAACTTTGTAACATGCCCGATCTTTCTTGAACTTTGATTTTGGGAGAAGGTACTTTGTGAGCAGCAGCCACTGCCACTAAATTGGAAGGTCCTGCCACTGGGGAAGTTCTTTTGGGGGTCATCAACGGAGAAGTTCTTGGTGTGATCAACGTCTCCAAGTACTCTTCAGTTCTGGGTGTCATTAACGGAGAAGTGGACAAACGTGAAGCTGCCGGAGACGCAGTCACCGCCGTGGCAGGTCGTGGTTTGCGAGTGTAAGGTTGCGTCCTGGCCGAAGTGCCTCTCTTGCGACTAGTTTTCTGTGAACTTTTCTTTTTCTGGGGGCTTCTTTTCTTTTTCCGGGGTGGTGGTGGTGTCTGGTCAGAGGAGGGTCCTGCCACTGGAGAAATTCTCCTTGGGGACCTGGTCTTTTTCTTCTTGGGGCTTCGTTGGACTTTTGTCTTGGGGATAACTTTGGGGGCATTAGGATCCCATCTTAAGAGTGAGCGAATGATGACCCCTCCTAGAGTACCGCTCCCTCCAGGTTTCAAAATGATTTGTTTTTTGGTTTGAGTGTCGATGCGGGGATCGGCCAGTTGGACCAAAGCGACTTTGTTTCGATCAAAAAAGCGTTTGGTTTGATGAGGAATCTGAATGATTCCTTGGAGTAATTGACGTGCTGTCACCGTGAACTATCGTAAGACTTCTTTGAGACTAGCTTCTAAGACACGAGCTCGTATTTGTGGATTTTTTTCTCGACTGATGCCATACAAGGCACGAATCAATTTGACGGGAAGATGCGACTGAAGGGACGTCATGTTCGCACTGTGTGAGACAGACGAAAAAGGGTCTGAGGTTTTTATAGATTTTTTTATGGGGAGTGAAATGAAGTCGAGGACGGGGACGTGTACAGGACAGGCCCTCCGTCTTGGCACCAGTGGTGAAACAAGTGGGTACGAAATCGCATATCCTCGGGAGTCGTAGGTTTCAAATCGACGAGTAAATAGGCGTGTGGCGTTTGAGTGGCATCGTCGTACGCCTGAGTCAGCCAAGGCGTTCCTAACTGTTTGGCTAAGACTTGCACTTGCCATTTATCTCGAGGGCTTTTAAACAAGACCACGTAATGCGCATTGAGACTGATGGTGCGATGGGCTTTACTTTGTTGAAACAAATTTTGGGTGATGTAAACGACACTGGCATTACGGTGATGCCCTTTGGGCGTGAACCACAGTTTAATTTCTTCTTCGTCTTCTCCTAACATGTCTTCGAAAATGACCAAATGGGTTTGACGGGAGTCAGAGACGATGCCGTCGTCTTCTTTAGGAATGCCTTCCACAAACACGATGGAATCGCCTTGAGTTTCTCGCAAGAGGCTGTACGCCGATTGCCACTCTTTGTAACACCACACGATCCGTTGAGGTGGCCGATCGATCAAATCATGTTTATGTTCGATCAAACGTTTGACGAATTCGGTTTTGCCAGAACCGCTAGGTCCAGCAATGAACATGTTAAAGGGATGGCGAAGATACAAAGCCTCCCAACTGGCACGATCTAAGTGTTCGTCGATGACTTTGACAGTAGAGGAAGAGGGAGCAGAGACAATAGAGATATCCATGGTGTGAGGAATGTCACTTGTGACACGAAAAAACAAACAAGACAAGAGTTTATATACTTTTTCAGAACACGTTTATTGAATGTTTTTTTCAAACATGAATACGAAAGACAAAAATACATAAAAGCCAAAGGCTTAAGTACAAGAATAAAAGGCACATGAACGTGGAATAAAAAACAGGTGTCTGTACAACAACCACATGTTTTGGGTAAAGTTCTAACCAGTTCTATAGTAGGGGGTAAGGTCACACAAGTGTCCTCCCGAAAGGGTCTTTCAGGCCTGTCCAGGACAGTCCTGTCCTGGGTGACGGGTTCTTCTGGCACCGTCACTGACACAGGCTGAAAAGTAACTTTTTTCCTTGAATAACTCTCGTGCATACTGGGCCACCTCTTGTGTCCAAGCCTCAAAACCCTGGTTTCGGTGATGTCCAACATTTGACTCCTAACCAATCTGGTTTCTTCTTCGTCAACGACATGGTAAGTTACTTCAATGAACAATGAACTATTGGTCTTGGACGTTGTCCCTTTTTATATGCTGACCAATATCGATGTGACCGTACGGCAACGTAAAGTGATTGGGAAGTCTCACTCGCTTCTGGTACACGATTTGATAGATTTTTTCCAGGGGCCGACTGACGATGTGGTGAGTGGGTAAACGTACAATCTTGTTCGGTTGATAAGTGGTCACTTTAAAGTTTCCATCCTCTCCCGATTGCAAGGCTTCTTTCAATACCCCAAAGTTGACCACTCGACTGGTACGATGATTCAGAGTCAGTCCTTTCACTTTGCACGTCGTGTGCACTTCTCCTTGTTTGTCCCGGTATTCGTAACCGTAATTTTTGGGACCACCACTGACGAAACTTAGAATCTTGTCGTCGGGATGCTCGTCTGTCCAGGCTCCTAAACGGTCTCCTTCGATGTCAGGGTGCTGTTGAATCGGGTGATGGATGTAAATGCAACTGTCCGTGTCAAAGTACAGGACGCGTTCTTCTAACAGTTCTAAAGCTTCGTACAATTTTAAGCGAGCATGAGCTGTCACGTAAGCCGCAATGATGACATTTCCAAAAGGGTCGTCTTGTACAAAGTCCAGATCTTCTTCGTAATTGACCAAGATCAAATCCTCTCGAACGACGTCCACGTGTTTCATGTATTTGGTTTTGTCGTGAATCATCTGGAAGTAGCGGGAAGGTTCTGTCAAATATTCCGTCTTGGGTAAACACGGTCGTTGTGCCATTTTACCCCACAAGCAATTTAACATCACTTTGGCAAACGATCGCCTGACCACTCGGGCATCCATGTAACCCTGTAATGCTAGTGCTTTAATTATAAGTATACATTTATCCCAAACCAGCCCTCTCGATATTTTTATCTTGTACTGAAGGAATTAACAACAGGATAATACCTTGGGTTATTGTCAGTGCATGTATAATGGAGCATATATTTGTTTTATGACTAGGTCATGAATAAGAATAAAACTTCTTTATTTCAGACTACATTGTCCATACATCTAAATTAAAATATAGATATAAAATGTTTCTTTGCTGATATTAATATAAAATGTCAAATTTAATTTGCTTTTTTGATTGTCATATAATGCATTGTTTTGTAAATATACATATTTTTCAGCACTTTGTTGGAGGAAATAAATTCCAACATTAATCTTAAAGTAAATATGCAAAGCTAGCAAGTTAATGAACTAATACTCCTTGAAAAGTGTTTCATTTATATTGCTTATACTTCACAAACAATATATGAAAGCTACTTGTTGACTAGCATCATTGTGCATAAGTATTTATTTCTTACAGATTGAACAGTCCGGATATGAATTGTGAGGAAGGGGTGTCTACACAGACTAAACACCCATGTAAGTATTTTAGTCACTTATTCTGAGGATTGCAGATGTGGAATTGCATAATCTCTGTAAAATTCAGCTAACTTTTGTAACATTGAAGTCATAAATGGAATGTCTGGTTTAATTCTTTCCACATACATATCCTCCTGTGTCTACACAATGAATTCAAAAAATTCACAACCTGTAACCATGAGTTGGCCTTGAATCTGTGCATAGTAACTGTGTGTTTTCTTTAATGATACATGCTCATTCTTCTGTAAATAGAAATCTGGTATATCATTGCATGCCTTTTCAATAGTCATGTTTCTAGCAGAGAAGGGGCATTTAATTTCCACAATTCCACGTACTCTATTGTCACATAGTTTCCCATCAGGCGAGGCACCCAAAAATGAAAAGTCATTATTAACCACAAAGCCACACTCATGGAAATGCCTAGAAGGATACAATTCAAGATACTTTTCTTTAGCAGTTTTCTAGTGTCTTTTACCATATTCAAGAGCTTTGGCTTTCATATCATTTTTTGAAAATAAACTGTTAATAAACTTTTCACTGGGTTTAGATTTCTTTGATATTACTTTTCCAAAATTAGATGCTGTAAGTCTGTCTTTCGTCTCATTAAACCAGTGATCCCATAAGGCCTGATTTCTTGTCTGTACCTCAGTGTCACATGGATTTATGCACTTTGTGTTCTCATGGAGTGGTTTAACTCATTTGGTAAACAGACTGGAGAAGCCCTTGTCACAGATGTATTACCACAGTCCTGAGTTATTTGTGTAGTTTCTCTCAGGTACTTTGTCTGAAATGAAGAAAATAAATACTTTTCTTATTTTTTCAGGGATATCAGCAATGGATATGTAGCAGTTACAGCTGAGAATCAGCATCTAAGGCTCAAATTGTCAAATAGTTCAAGAAAGATACAAGAGCTTCAACTTAAAGTGTCATCAGAAGATAAAGAAATTCAACATCTGAAGAAAATAATTGCCAAGAAACAAACATTGAGTGTAGCAGTTGTGAAGTACAAAGAAAACACATTGAAACATTTGTTTAAATACTATACAGGAATCAAATACATAAGATGCTTAGCTTTATTGGCCTTTCTAGCCCCTATTGAGTGTCTAGTAAAATATGGACCAGGACGAAGGGATACAAAGATGGACTGTTTTTAACAATATGTAGGCTTAGGCATGGTTTTGGTTTAAAAGATTTGGACTCTCAACACAGTCAGCTAGTGTTGTGTTTAACACGTGGCTCGATCTTATGTATTTAAAACTTGGCCAGCTTACAATTGGCCACATAGAGATACTATAATAAAAAACATGCCATCTGAATATAGGAAAGATTTTCCCACTACCATTATTATTATAGATGGAACTGAAATTGAAACTCAAATTCCAAGTGCACTTTGCCTACAGAGCCAGTTATATAGTGATTATAAATCTGCAACAACTCTATAGGGTTTGATAGGTTGTGATCCTAATGGTTGTGTAATGTTTGTTTCAGAATTATTTACAGGATCAATTTCAGATAAATCTATCACAGAACAATCTGGTTTTTATGATATGCTTAAAACACTAAAATCAATTGGTTATATTAAAGAAGGAGATGCCATAATGGCAAAGGTTTTAACATTGCAAAAGAAATAAATAAACTTGGTTTGAAAATAAACATTCCACCATTTGCATCGGCAAGTAGGCAAATGACAGCTTCTGTGACACTTTTGACTAACAAAATTGCCAAACATAAGGTACATATAGAATGTCTCATATGTAAAGTTAAAACGTACAAACTTTTATCACATTGTATTCCTACATCTTTGTTTCAAAAGGCCAACAAAATATGGACAGTGTGTTGTCTTCTAACACTTTTTCAAGATGTTTTTGTTAAGGATGAACACTGAATATACTATGATTGGATAGTACCTGATACGATAATATTGACCCGATCTGCACATCTCCTAGACGTGTTGATACTTTAGGAATGTTTGATGCAATTCTGAACTCTAGGGGTGTTCCCTTCAGACTAGAGAGATGAGACATGTCCTTTTCTTCCTAAATGTGGAAGAAATGTAATGAAATAATCGTGTTAAACAATGTTGTTTCTGTGTTTACTTCATGTCAGTGCCTAATTTAGGCATCTATAATTTTTGCACATATTTTCAATGCACACCTTATTACTTGTTCAATTTGATGACATTATATTGTAGATTTACATGATTAAGTTTCTATTATGTATCAATTCAAGTATGTTGTATCAGCATAATGAATAAAAATAGTATTAAGCTATATTTTTTGCTGTGTTTATTTTAATCTGGAAGTAATAAATAGTTAACTCTATGTTCCATCAACAGCCAGATTTTAAACAAGTATTTCTGTTGGTAAATTATTTGTATTTTAAATTCATACTTTTTTGTTTATATCTGTCTGGCACACCACTGGCTTCCTTTTCCTACTCTCTGTCGGTCTAGCAACCACATCATGGTTAAGTGGCACTGGTTTTATTTTTGATCCCTTTGGCACATGCCATTGCTGACGTATGCTTGTGCAGCTCAACTGGTCAGTAACAGTGGTGAAGTTAAGTAGTTTGAAACCCTGTAGGGACTTAATTAGCCAAACTACATGGGAGCAATGCCCACTGACCCTGCAACAATACATATATATTTTTCAGATGTCATACACATTAATTAGTAAAATAAATGCTATTGGTGCATATATCTGAAACATACTGCTTACACCACTCAGTGAAATGCCAGAGGAAGTGTTTATATATTATTTATTAGATTTCCAAGCAACATGTGTCAAAGTTACAAAAATAAATATTAATTTTTCTAAAAATAAATAGTAATATAATTTATGCAAAGTCTATTCAATGAAGACATTGCACCATTGTCATCCAAAAGTTTCCAGAGTCCATCCAACATGACGTTGTACACCGAGTGGAATCAAATAAGTATGATGATGCGAGTTGGGGTATTTAAAAAATGTGATGTCACAAAACCAACACCAGCGCCATCTACAAGATAAATAATTTAAAATGCAGTGTCGTGTTGTTTTTCTAATGTAACAGGATTTCAAACCAATTTTAATTTTGACAATTTTTATTGGTTGGAAGTGTCAAAGCTTTGTGACATCTAAAGAGGGTGCTGAGTTATTATCACGGGGCCGAGGTACAAAACATCCGCCCAAATTACGTGACGTCATATGGATGACCCCTGACTAAAATTATTGATCACTGTGGACATTTACAAAGGTGGCCAGGTCATAAACTGGGTCAAGAGAAAAGGACCTTTGGTGAAATCAACAGCTAACATGATACTACGATTTTTATTTTCAACAGCTGCAGCTTTCATTGTGAGATTACAGCACGCTAACACATTTAGGTTGACCTTATCCAAATATATCCATTTAAGTAATTTAACATTTGTTTTTGCCGTATGTACTTCTCGAACAGTGTGTATATGATGACATTCTAAAGAAATATGGTTGAATGAGGATCCAAATAAAGTGAATACTTGCCATTTTAAAGTATGTGCAATCAAATTGTAAACAATAACACACATTACTTAAATAGTCGGTACTGAACACCTACATGACCTGTATGACTTATAACAGTTGCCATTACTTCAGGGTATTAAAAGTTAAGACATTAAAAATAGTTCATAAAAATAATACAAAACATTAAATCTTACCCGCTTTACATGAACAGTATGCATCTTCACACTTTTTCTCAATAATTTCGATGTGCAGACGATGCGAAGGCTGGTTCTTCTTCGTAGATGCCCAGCATCTGGTTTCTACGCGAATCTTACTTTCAAACTCCAAAACTTTGATCTCGTGTATATATCCTTGCGTAAAGTAGTTCAAACCCTTCTGCAACACTTTACTGTAAAGTTTCTTTTGATTAGGAAGGTATTTAAGTGAAATATTATCGGGAATACGCGAGAGAGAATCTGACATGGTGCCTGTATTCTGTGATGATTCAGCCATTTTAATGGGAAGCTTGGGGTTCGTAGTAACAGTCTCTATGGGGGCGAAGCTTAACTAGTCATTTTGGATCTATGCATTGCTACAGGTTGTTCCTGGCAAAGAATTTATCGGTGCAGTAACGACGCTGATGCAACAACAAAACGTTAAGATCAGACGTGGACGTGGAGACATCGCGAACAGGCAGTCATTGAACGATTTAATCAAACATTTGCACAGCGATTCAATATGCCCAAGAATTAATGCACGTTCAGGGCAGATCTCGTGAATGGGTTCCGAGACTACCTCATGTGCTGGCCGTGTTAAACAAAGAGGTCAAGAGTGGAGTTAACATGAAACCTCTCGATGTAATTGTGAAAAAACACATACCACGACGAAAATCACCAGCTGAATTACAACAACCAGTGTTGGGTAGTAAAGTAACAGTGAAGTATTTATATAAACCTGGTGAACTTGAGGGCGGTACAGCAAGAGCAACTGATCCAGTGTTGAGCGTAACAATGCATACAATTTTCAGCGTGGTAAGATCTACTACGCAGCCAACAATCTATAGGCTAGATTCAACAGCTCCCCAACGTGGATTTATGCGCGAATTACAGGTTGTCCTGCACACAGTTACGACCAGATTGGATACCGTGTCACAAACCCTAGCAAAGGATTCCCCAACACGCGCCAACAGAAATCGCTAACAAGATTCCCGTGCGCTGAGGAACGAAGTTCCTCTAAGTCTGATAAATTCAAGACATGTCAGAGAGACATTTTCGCGTGTGTGGCGAGACTGCTATTGATTCTGTCCACGGTAAATTGTCGTACGTGATTAGAAAATATTAGTACAACAATATCGTGTTACAGCAGGAGCAGTGATTATTTAGTTGTTGTTTCAGCATCATGACAAATTCTACATCAAGATCAAACTGGCGTACTTTTTTGGGTCACCTCTCGCATAATTTGTCAAATTTTTTTCGTCACTTCGTTGATAACTCCTGGTGACGCTGTTGTTATTTATGACACTGTTGGCAACTCCAACACGTAGACAACCCTGTGTAACTGAGATATTTTGTTACTCTAGACACAGTTAGATAAACGAAATTTGACCATTCAATCTGATTATCGACAATCCACATATTGATATCTGATATTATTAATCCCTGAGACGAATGAATTGTTATTGCATATTATAGAGTCCAGCACGATGAGTTTAACGACAAAGCCTATTGTACAGCCTCTAATTGAACCTCGACGATATCATTAAGAGCGAGGTTTTGTTTTCTTCAAAATCCGTTAGCCACCAGAATATCAACAAGTATATTTGTTCTGCATGTATATGTTGGTCGATAACATAAAGGAACTAGTTGATCAGGAAATTTTTCCTCATGAAGCTCAAATAATTTACGCTGAAGTGAATCACGGACGTTTTACCTGGATACAACTATTAGATCATTAGGGTGCCATGAGTTCCAGAAATCGGACAGTGGAGTCTCTGAAATTACGGTATGCATGATTTTACATTGAATGTTATCTGGTTGCAGTCTGATTAGCGATTTTAACCGTCGTAACGTTTCATCATGTGATCGATGATCATACAGCATTTCATCGTAGTAGCCAACGTAGTTGCTTAACTAGTCATGTGGGGATTCTCCAGTAAACGGCGGAGGCTTTCCACGATCGCCACACATAATAATTGCAGTCGATTTTATTAATTTTTACCAATCAAGAAACATTTCTAAAACATCTTTCGATACTTACAAATCTCATCCCAGATAATTATTCCAGGGATATATATCTACCCCATAACTTTTCGGGGCTCCACGCATCACCTCGCCATCTTAAGAAACTATGATACGTGCGTGCTCTGACACCACGTTGTCTCATCTCTCTGTCAAGCCGGTGAGTTGACGTCAACACAATCATGTCAGAGTTTTAAAACAATTATATCGCACTTATAGTTTTACCAGAATCACCTGGACCATTCAGATATACCGTGCTATGTCTCGCGATTGGATTGTTTACTGAGTGATGATGAAATCCGTGAGAAATTATCGTGTGTTTTAACGTCAGCTGAATCTGAATATTGACGTATTTGTTCTTAATATATTCGCCATGAACCCCAAATAACACCACTTATGTTTTCTTCGATAAATGGATCAAGAAGCTCCAATTTACAACAAATAATACAGAAAGAATCTCTGGGGACTCTAACAGCATCATTGGGAAATCTGTTGATCATCTTTAACAAATTTATTGACGAGTATGCTAGCATAGATGATCTCAAATGAGTAAATTGAGGAGAATTGCCGTCGCAGTAGCTAATGATCGTGCCGATAATTATTACATCACGCGTTGTTGCATTTCTCCTTGACACCAATATACCTTTTGCCGCTGGGTCCTTGATGACAAAATCTAATTCTGCTGGATCGATAGTTAATCTTGTACAATGGCGTGATGCCGCTGATGTGAATTTGCCAATATTTTTTCTGAGTATTTCTTTGTCATCTTGTGGTAACCAAACTTGTTCTTGTTGTTTGTACGAAATTATAGCAGAGTTATACTCAGCGATGTGAGAATCTTAGCATGTATCGTAATAGCACTATTGGGGCCCAAACACGCTGATTTTTGCGCAACAGTCGTTGAGACTGACACTGGTATCCGGTTTATTAAAGTGTCTACCAAACTAGATTGGTATTACAGGATGAATACTCGCCGAAAACTTGAATGATTCAATCTCAGCAAATCCGGTAAGATCAATATTGTCATTTCGTGAGTTGAGTGCCCGAGTTGTTGAAAATAACGACGACACTCAATTAGTCCAAGAAAAGCAGCAGGATAAGCTGCTACGTTATCAACATAAATCATGTCGGATGGATTATAGTTTGTGTTCCCAAGACTGTCATGACCAAACTCAACACAAGATTGTGATACGTCATCGAGAAATTCCTTTGGTGTTAAATGTCATTTATGTTTTTGTTGGGCTTTATGAGCAGCAACAGACGATTTATTAAAACAGTTAACGAGTAAATCATCGTTGTCCTCATCACATGTTATCGCAATCTGTTTCATAACACGTTGGAGCGATTCTTTCCGACGAAGAACTCCAGATGGCAAAATAAACTGATCAAATGATTCGTCGCCGATGCTATTTATGTAAGTGCCTTCGACGCCGCCACTGTAAAATGACCAGACTGATACAGAGTCGTTTTTTCTTATGCTTTGAATTTCCTCAAAAATATCTCCAATGCTCATAAAATAATATAAATCTATAGGACAACAAGAATTATTTATTCAGGATAAAATTTATAGCCGAGCAACAAACACCAGATAGATCACAGTGGATCATCCTCATTAAAGAGACTAAGCCAGAAAATAAAATTTCAGTATATCCAGTAACGTAACGTAATTTTTCAGCAGCAGCGAATTGCCGGAATTACCTGAACTCAATTACACACACAGTTTAGACAGTGCCCTGGTCAAGTGACTGCGCTAAAAATACCCATGCGTGATTAATAACCTGCAGGTTTCACCATTTGGCTTTCTTTTTTTCAAAAAATTAACATACTAAAATTCAGCCCGGACAGCCCTCTGACTCTCAAAGAGTTCGTTTCGCACTTAGCGATTCACTGGGGGTTGGGGTGGGGATGGGTGGGGGTGGCACGCGCAATGGAAAAGGAAAAATGGAAAAAGAAGAATCTTCTGAATCTCTAAACGATCCAAAAGTTGCAATGGAAAAACAAATATAACAATTATCCAAGAATTAAGAGATATACAACGTCATTCAGCCTGGTCGCGGGCACCTCCTTTTGCTACTTTTTTATTTAATGGCCATTTTTACTCGGTCTGGCCTCCATTTTCCTCTATTCACACCCTGTGCTGTTCATTTAGCATAGTATTTCCCATTGTCTCAAAGTATCATTTCCATGTTAAATTCCCATTGTCCCCCAATAGCCATTCACATGAAATTCCCATTGACCCTCAATTGCCCTTCCCATGTCAACTTCTTTTTTTGATTATCAAATGCCCTTTCCCAAGCTAAATTCCCGTTGAGGTTCAATCTTCATTCTTATTTTAATTTCGCGTTTGAGGCTTAATCGCATTTCACGCATTTATTGACATCGAAATACTCATACCTTCTTGTATGGTAAAGCAACGTCGTAATAAAAGCAAGCTATCAATTACTTCTCATACATACATCAATAAATTGCGTCACATCAGTACATATTCCTAATCCCATTATACTAAACAATATCACAGCAATCAGACACATTTCTTTACATTACAACTCATACAAAGTACACAAATATTCAAATATCCATGCTCTGATATATCCATACGTCCATATTAACTAATCTTACACACTTCAACCATTTTCCAAATTCACAATTCAAGCATCTGTAAATTCTGAATCTCCTAAGTTTTACCGCCATAGTTCTTTTTTAAACTATCTTCGACAATATCGATGAGTGGATTTATAATAAGTATTTTATGACCTTCTTTCGTAAATTGGGCAGGTGTTGTTTTTTTATTTTTTTATTTTTTTATTTTTTTACTACAGGTTCCGGTTCTGGTGCAACAATATCCCTTACATCACCAATTTCAGCACGGGCTTGATCAATACCCTCCATTGCTTGCTGTATTTCCTGCTGTAATTGTGGGTGAGCAGCAGTTATTTCATCTGGAAGTTCTCGGAGAATCTTTTTTTTTTTTTTTTTTTTTTAGTTCTTTCTGCTATTTTTCCAGTTACTTTAGTGGTTTATTCCAACAACGGAAGAAGAACTTTAGTGGCTTTTGTGACTGGTTTCAGTAAAAGTTCTGTACCTTCTTAAATTCCACTCGAGTTTCCTTACGCTCTTGTAGCTGCTGTTTGACAGAATCACGGACTGATATACATTTCTTAAGGACACACGGTACTAATTATACGGAAGAACTGTGAACCAGTCTAGAAATGGGTGAAGAAATGATAGAGCATTTACAGGTTTGGTGGTCCATAATTGGTTAATAATGAAAATTAAAATTTTAGGAAAAATATCTTTTGAGAGCTTGTCCTATATGTAATGTAAAAAAAATATTGAGAAATTTCTACTGATACAATTTTAGCATTTTTACAGGCTTGACTCAGGAGTACTCAATACTGAAAGTAGCACCTGATTCATTTGGTGCAGAATCAATAACACGTGTTTCATGCACATGTATGTAAACAAATTGCTGCGGGTCATATGGTGTTCTCCACACATAAGCTTGCACCAAGGTTAGATGTGCACGAAAAATTATAGGTGTCATTATCAGCACCCATAAATTTTAAGTTATTGAATTTTGAATATGACAGTGTTTCCATATGTTTACCATTGGAGTGGAATTAGTACCGTGAGTCCTATATGCGACCTATACCATAATAGGAGCTTGTTGTTTCCATGGTTACCACGTGCATCCAGGGTATCAATTTGGTGGTTTTTACATATGACAATGATAATGGAGTCTTTTTATCATGGTTTGCATGTGATTTTGGAGAAAAATTCTATACAAAAGACAGATGGGGATGGTTTTATACACTGGAGAGTGTAAGTAGATAGCTCAGGCCATAGGGAAAAGAGCACAGTATGGCCTGATGGCAGAATTTCATATGATGGTACCCATAGATTGGCCTGTATGGTTAAATACCATTTAACACATGCAATAATTCCCCAAAATGGGGTGGGGTGGGGTAGATTTTATATGTAAGCCACTTATGTCACAATCACTTATGTATCAGTACTGATCATTTAACTTTAGAGACACACTCAGCAGATCAAAGCAGAGAACATTGTAAAAATAAGGACTGTGCACAAAACTGCACATGCTGCATTGCCTCAACCTGTAAATTGAATTATTATATGTCGAGTCACATTGAATATCAATTATACCGGTCTTATTTCTTATCCTAGAATTAAACTCCTTGACACCTATTCTATGTTCAGCATGTTTCTCATATTGGTACATTACATTTTTGGGCAAACAGTATTGGAACTTTTCTGCATTCCTTTTGTTGAGGGAGCAGGGAGGGACATTTTCACTTAAAATAATAGTTTCCAACCCTTCATTCCCACTATAAGTCTGCAAAAGTCCTATCTGTATTGCATTCTTTACACAGGCAGTTTTTCTTCCCCAACCTCCCTTCATACAGTTGAAACATTCTTGATGTATAACTGCATGGTGAACATACTGCTCTCTCCCACCAAACCAGATCTCTTTTTTCTTCATGTACCAAGTCCCATGATAGAAAACCTTTATACTCAGGGTGTTGCAACTTGTGGTCTCAGAACACATTATTCCAAATCTCAGCATTTGATTACTGCGTGCACTAAGTGATATGGGTTTTGTTCACCATATATGTTGTTGTGAATAAATGAAAACAAGCTTCATGTCAGAAATATGGTTTCATATTTGAAACAAAAGCTATTTATTAAACCTACATTGCTCTGTTCTTACCATCAAGTAATAGTAAGGAATCATTTAGCTGTAAATTAGAGCTTGCTATTTGGTTTGCCAAATCAAGGTGTATTACCTCCCCTTTGACTGTAATTGAGTGATTGCAATGTTTGCTTTGTTTCTCTTTTGTTCAATAATGTATGCATTTTTTCAGCTTTATATTAAAAAGTAAGTAATTTAACACTGCTTATAGTGGAAAGTAGCCACAGTAATGATTTTGAGACTTTTTCTTAACTTTTTATGAGCTTTGGGTAAATGTAGGTATATATTTATGTATTAGACAACTTCAATATGCAATTCAATTCTATTACTTAAATTTAACAAGTAGTGTATTCAGTGACAATTTTTATCAGTGTCTGCATATTGCATAGAGACATGAACTTGTCTTGGCATAGCAAAGTTTTTCACACATTTCTCCACCTCCAGCATACTTAATAGCGTGAGTCATAACAGTTTGTGCATACACTTTCTGTCTCCAACATCAATGTCAGCATTATAGGAACTTTGGATAGCTTTTTCAAATTTGTCTCTTGCTGTCCTTATGTAACATACCTCATGTTGATGTGTTATTTGGGTTGATACACATTCCCCCCCACCCCACCCCCGTTGTGGGGAACATTACCAGGCTTGAAGAAATTACTCTGTCTATTCTTTGCTTATTCACCCTTCCCCATAGTTTTATACTAAAAAGTAGCACTATGTTATTTAATTATTCAGTATAATAAAGCTTATGGAACTCTTCCGTGGCTTTTATACCTTTTTATTAACATTTGGGGGTCATGAATCACATGTGATGATAGTTTAAATAAGTTTGGAATGTCAGCATCTCTTGATGCTTCATGGGTGTGTGTATTTGTTTTAGTCACAAAAGGGCAATGGCCTCTTATCATTTTGACCTGTCATGTGGCACACTTATTTGTTTTGTTGGATTGATGTGAATAGGGATGCACTGTATCTTATTTCTGTGAGAGTCAGCAAGAAAAGAAATGCAATTTTAAAATTTAAAACATTTAAAAGTTGTCTTATAGCCAGTGAGAGATGAAAATACAATGCGTCATGTAATTTGATACCCTGTGATGTCATACTTGCTGATGTCAGCATGCTTGTGTTTCTTTTGTGTAGCATGCATGCCATAGAAAGATAACATGAAGATACAAAGGCAGAAAACAATTATTTTAATAACAAGAATAAGCCATTAATAAGTACAATACAACACAGCAACATGTGATGCGGATGCAATTTAACTATAGATATTGGTATCACATAAAATGCTATTGCACTATTATCCATGCACAAGCATGGCCAATTCTTTCTTACAATTATGCTCTAATATCAAGGAGTAAAATACAACTTTTTCAAAAAAAATTAAATCTGGTTATAGGACACACGGTACTAATTATACGGAAGAACTGTGAACCAGTCTAGAAATGGGTGAAGAAATGATAGAGCATTTACAGGTTTGGTGGTCAATAATTGGTTAATAATGAAAATTAAAATTTTAGGAAAAATATCTTTTGAGAGCTTGTCCTATATGTAATGTAAAAAAAATATTGAGAAATTTCCACTGATACAATTTTAGCATTTTTACAGGCTTGACTCAGGAGTACTCAATACTGAAAGTAGCAGAATCAATAACACGTGTTTCATGCACATGTATGTAAACAAATTGCTGCGGGTCATATGGTGTTCTCCACACATAAGCTTGCACCAAGGTTAGATGTGCACGAAAAATTATAGGTGTCATTATCAGCACCCATAAATTTTAAGTTATTGAATTTTGAATATGACAGTGTTTCCATATGTTTACCATTGGAGTGGAATTAGTACCGTGAGTCCTTAATTGCATCTTGTCATTGTCCAGCTAATTTAGCTGTATGAGATTCCATGGTAAGCGCATAAACACTCATTATTATTACACCGATTCTATTACAGGTCACTTAGTCAGCCAACATAAAGGATTTCAGAATTTTCAAAGTCTATCAGCTTGGTCAAAGTAATTTCCTTTTACCATTTTCATAAGAACCTCACATTAAATAAATCAGAACTGCAACAGATACGCACACTCTTACAAAGCCCGGATTGTGCAATGGGGCATTGATGGATGGTGGTGGTGGGTCCCCCTTCTAGGTCGACGCCACGCAGACAGGTGAGATGGCAATGATCCGTAACGGTGAGCGCTTTAGAAAACTCGGCCACTCGTGGCCCCTATAGTATAGTGGACAGGGACATATGTCAGAACGGATCATGGGGGTAATGTGAGACAATTTTTTCACTCGGCGTGATTTTTTTTTCCCTTTAGATTATTGGTTTTTATTCATTATCTAGACTGCATCAAATACCTGTGGCTATTGGTAATACCAATTGTATTACAATGATAGTTTGCAATGACTACATGAGGTGAACATCAGTTTCAAGAACACACAAGCCGAATAGATCAACTCCACAAATATATCCATATCTTGAATTATTCCACAATAATAGCTCAAAAAGTCACACCATTGCCTTAGATTAAGAAATTTGACAGGTGGCCAATTTACGAAACTTTCGCCTGCCACCAAAGCTTCATCTGTACTATATAGATCGTGATCAAGAAGAAGAGAAACTTACACGGACATGGAATGCAAGTAAACATCTGAATGACGAAGAGCAGAGTAAAGGGCAGTGCTCGAATGATCACATGAAAATATAGATACGCTGAGACTGTGTTAAAATAACAACTCCACTAAACATACACGAGTTTTTGTTGTAATTTTTTTTTCATCCGAACTACGAGCTTGAACGTGCGTCTCTGCAAAAGCTCTGTTTGAAAGAGAAGCAAACTGTATATTCTATTGAAATGAGTGCATCAAGGAAACGATGTAGTAGTATGGGTGAGGAAGGTTCGTGCGAAACGGATCGACTTGTCGAACGAACAGAGGCAGCGACAGTCAGGTGCTTATCTACTTTTGTCTCACCACGAACATCTGTCCGTTCATTCGTGCACCCGCATAAATTTTGCGTCCATGTTGGCTTGATGTACTTTGCTGCGATCAACACACATTTATTTAAAGTGACGAATGTTTTTCACTGATGGCACTGGTCGTAAGGATAATGGGGATGATTATTTTTCTCTAACAGTTTTAGAATGAATAGAAATGCAATGTTTTCTGCATAAATTCAATTGTGCTCAATTAAAAAATGAACTCGTCTTCATGATATATTTTAAGATAAATTCACAGGAAGCATTTAAACACGTGTACTGTCCATCATTTTACTGTTGGTGTTGGTCACTTTTTTACAAAATCATGACCTCATTATTTCAGGCTGAAATCTGCATATTTCTTACATATGGTATATAGAAATGTTGGGTTAACAATCAGCAATAAGAATAAATAGACTTCTCCAATGTTAAATTACTTCTCATGGTTTTCAATAGATGCATACACTCATATTTTAATGTATGGAATTTAAATATTACCCATGAGTGATATGCGGAAATTTATACTTGTGCTTCTTTTTGATGCACGTAGATTTGGGCTGGAGCATCAATCTTAAATTACCCATGATTTGCCTCCAGCTTAGTTTCTTACTAAGACTGTGTTGTCCATACCAAATTTGCAGTGGTTGACATTTACTCGACAACAGTTTACACATTGACAGCCATTAATAATGCACCAATGGAAGATATATAAGAAATTGGGGGAGCTAACTGTTCACTGAGGTCAGATCAGGCTTAGATTCAAATGACTTGGGTTGGATTGTTTTGAGGTTATGTTTGAAGTTTATGATAGAGGAAGAGGAAACAATTATGACATAAATGGACTTCCTTTGATCAGATATTAGCATTGGTATGTTTGGACATCAAATTATAATCAACTTGTCAGAACTGTAGCATATCATTCTGGTGGCTCGCGAAGCTGGTTGTTAAAATAAGTGGATCTACATTTGACAACTTGAATTGTTTTTTTGGCAATTTGCTTCATTTCGCAGTATGTTTAACAGTTTGGAATTTTTTTATGACTTAATGGATTCATTTCTGATAAAATAGTGGCATTTGTTTGATTGTGTTTTAAATTATAATCATGTAGACAAAATGCAAATATATGGCTTCTTGTGAAGCTAGTTTTCAGTATGGTATTCTGTTTTTTGGCAATTAATTAGTTTCAGTCAGCAAAATGTTTAAAACCTTGAACATTTTAATCAACAGATCATTTAGAATAACGTGAACGGATGTAACACTCAGGGCATACATCTGAATTTGAATATCACAGTGGTGCAAAGAAGTATATTTTCTTTTCTGTCTCAGTCTCGGGAATGGCCTACTGGTGATCAGTTTTCTGACCCTCACACTCCAAAGAAGCAGAAAGATGGTGTCAGCTTTGAGAAGGAGAAGAAGACTTAATATCCAAAATTTGTTAGAAAATTTAAGGATGAGTGGAAAAGTAAAACTGACTTCTGTGATTGTACATCCTTGATTTTTGAATAATATATGACCTTCATAGTTGTATTGATATAGTTTTGAAGATCAAATGATTTTAGCAGTTAATAATAGAATAGGTTGAGAAGTTGAAAATATAATAAAGTATAAACAGTCATCTGTTTCATATACAAAATATAGACACATTAACACGTAGAAAGAGAAACTTTTACAAAAATGAGATATGTTTCATACAAAATACTGTACAAGTATTTCTGATTTTTCAGCACGAGACAAGAAATCTTAGACATCATTTGTTTCCACCAATAATGAGGATTCACAGCTATGGGTTTATGACTCCCAAAGAATTGACTCTCGAGTGTTTAGTTTTGACTCCTGAGATTTTAATTTTGACTCTTGTGATTTAGGGGTCAAGGGTCAAGTTTTGAAATTTTTTGAGAACCCTGCTTCTGAAGGCTTTCTGTGCCTTTTTATTAAATGCCCCCTCTCAGTATGTTTTTATGAAATACTATATTCTTGAGTCATATACACATTGAAATTATATGTTGGTCTTACAGTTGTATGTTTTATGCAGAATTTATGTGTGGAGAATTAAAAATTGAGCTCATCTTCATGATATCTTTTCCAAAAAATTCACAGATTGGATTCAGAAACATGCACTGTTCACCATTGTAATATTGGTCTCTGGTCACATTTTGCAAAATTGTGACCTAATGGTTATTTCAAGCTGAAAAGTTGCATATTTGTTTACATTGTGTAATCTGTAAATGTTTTGTGAACATTCAGCTTCAGTAATGAATTCACTTTTTCATTCTTTTGTGTGCTTGTTAAGCTTTTTTGAGCACCCCTTCCCCATCATTTTTGCTTGAAATACCATACACAAATTATATCTTACTCTTAAAACTAATAGTGCATAATTATTATAATGTACTTGTACATATATGCGATCTGAAATCACAATTTAGTAAACAACAATTGCCAGGTTAGAATTTATGAAGATAGTTTTGAGATTTGTTAAATTTTCATATCTTTAAAAGTATAGAAAGGGTGTCAGTCAACAAAATTCTTGAGAAATTCCTCATTCACTGTTTCATATTGTACAGGTGTTCCACTAATTTATTATTACAGTAAATCTGCTTTTTTATGGCGTAAATTGTCTATGTTGCAACATTAAATTTGGATGTCAATTTTTTAAATATATTTTCTTAATAAATCTGACAATTTGAGCAGTATTATACAGTTCATGAAGTGGTATTAAATTCTGAAATTAGTTGTTGTTGTTGTGGGGTTTAATGCCATTTTACAACATTAGACAACACCTATAAGATAAAAAAACATATATAACGATATGATTAGAAAAACAAACACCATGAAATTAGAAAACATAAAAAACATGCTGAGAATATTTAAGGTAGGAAACATTATTAGGTCTTTAAGTTTGTTCTTGCAGTCGAAATAAGTGAGTTTTGAGAGCACTCTTGAATGGGATCACTGTGTCTTTGTGTCTAAGTTCAGTGGGCGGCCAGTAGTAATGGTGGAGGAAGAACCTGGGAAGAACCACCGACCCACGAGAAGCTACTGGCAAGCTTTCTCACATACCCACATTGGCTGAATCCAAGACTCGAACCCACGCAGACAGAGGTGAGATGGCAGTGATCCGTAATGGAGAGCGCTTTATGCCACTTGGCCACTTAATCTGAAATTAGAGAGAGAGTGAGAGAAGGAACTAGCACTGAGTTCTCACAAAATATTTATGATTATTTTATTTTCTAAATGACGTGATACAGATCGATTGTTTATTCTTTATAATGTCAATATTCAGAACAGATTGACGTTCACAATAAATGCCATGATTTTTTTTCTTCAAAATCTAAATTTTACCTCCTTTTCATGAATGCTAAACATGAAAATTTAAATTAAATAGGCCTACCACTGCCTCCAATATCACCTGTCATGTATATAAAGTGAGTGTAACCGTGAAAGTATCTTGCACACCATGCTCTACCAAAGTTACTCAGTACATTTAGTATAATGAATAAAAACATGTTTGTATAATCAGCTTCCCAGCTATAAATGTCCACTTTGTTATAAAATGACAGTTTTGTGTCTTTCTGAACTCGCTTTATGCCGTATTGTTGCCATTGTTTACATTTTTTACGTACCCACATGCCGGGAATAGTTAACTCTTCTTGTTAGCATGGATGACCTATTAAAAGATGTAATTTGAGGGTTTTCCACAAATATTCTTGCACATTGTAGAATTATTTTTGTAAAGTGATATCCAAAGTATTTAAAAAGTAATCAGTTTATTTAGTTTTGCTGCATTTTGAAAAATGATATTTATTTTCCAAAAAATATGTTGTACAAAAGGCCCATTGTCACATAAATATGGACAGTTGACCTTTAAACCATGAATACATTTGAATGTAAAAATATTGACTTTTTAATGAGGTTGTCATTTTGAGAAAATCTTAATATTGATTGTAAGTGACTTCTAGCATCATCCCTGGTTGCTATTTTATCTCATTGTGATTAATATGGTATTTTGTAATGGACAAAGCATCAGAAATGACATAATTAGCAAATAAAATTAAATCTTTTCATGGCTTTTGCTCATAGTATATTAAAGATGATTATTTTAAAACCTATGGTGTTTTTTCCTTCCCAAAATAAATCATTTTTGCATGGAGTATATAATGAACACAAATCAGGTAATTGAATGTTGTTTGGGGTTAATTCTCTAAGTAGTTGTGCTACCAAATATAACCAGACTGTTCTTGATGCATAAATGGTACTAATATTAGTACCTGTACTTCATGGATGGGTTACTATAAGCAGTATCAATGGAGCAGCTGTGTGTGATTCACAAGTGGAGCTTTCTCCAAGATATTTTTAATAAGTTTGAAGATGCTGTATGGATATAATGAAAAAAAAATAAAGTAGTCCTATTATTTAGTGTTCTATACATATAATTAAAGAACTTAAAAAGTCCTTTTATTTATTACCTGTATTGCAGAATTTCATTGTTGAAATATATGTAGCGTTCATCTTCTTCATATATTTTCTTTTGGATAATCCACCATATTAGTTTATCTAATAACTACTGTTTTTATACTTGTGTTTTCATGTGCCATATAGGGACATTGCATCCTTGTTTGGAAATGTAAACAGATCGTAGTAAATGGCATGTAATAAATAATGTATCATAGAATATCCAAGCCTTATTTGAAAAACGAGTTACCATGAAAAACCTGAATTATCTGTCATTACTGACAAGGTGCATTTAGTGCAACATACCTGTATATTTATATTATTTTGGTATAATAACTTCATCATAAGCCCAAGTTCCTTCAGAATATGACTCATATATTTTTACCCAAATTATTCTTTTTTACTTTAATGACTTTTATGATTATGATTTTGGGTAAGAGATTGTATTTGAAAAAATATAGGATCTGACATTGAGAAGGATTTTAAAATATTTACAAGATTGTATATATTAAATTCACTTGCATCAGATTAGGCCAATAAATTAGCTCCACATCTCTACTGATATTCATTGATGGTTTGGGGCTGATATCACCTATGCATTAAAAGCTGCAAAAATCTGCTGACACACTTGTCACACAACGTTGTCTACTTATACATTTACCAGTATTTCTCATGGCTGTTGAGCTACCATCAACTGAAGGGTTCTTTTGGCAATGTTTACATACTATATCTGGATCAAATCCTGTGTTTGGGGAGTTGTAAATCCACATGAAATAACACAACACAGTTCTTGTGGCCACTTTGAGTTTTGTGCTAGACGCGGCTGTTACCAGATGCTGGTAAAGTGTCTAAACTGTACGCAGTTGTGTTCTGGAAGATTTGCATACAGTAAAATTGCTGTATTTTAACAAATAGGTGACATCAGACCCACATTTTGTCCACGAGTATCAACATAGATCGGAGTGTTGATTTATCCCACTTGCATCAGATGTGATTGCACTTGAGCAGCATGCACTAGCAATGTGTTTTGTTTAAATTTGATTACGTATATATATAATAGAATAGACAAGTTAGAAAGCTAATAACTAAGACAATGACAGCTACTCCATCACTTTTTTCTTCTTGCACCTTGTGATAAAAATAAAATTTGCTCTGGTATATCTTCTTATCACTACCTTTCCTAAACTATTTGGAAGATTGCCAAGAAACTTTACAAACACATTCATTCCAAGCTCTAGTTGGTCCTAAATGAAATTGGTGTAGTTGAGACATCTTGAAAATCTTCTTATCACTACTTTTTCTGAATACATTTAGATTACAATATGGGGGTTTTCTGAATGGATTGTCATGTGGGGGTTTCTGAATGGATTGTCATATGGGTTTTTTCACTCAAACATTTTTTATGACCTCTAGCTGGTCCTAACTGAAAACGGTGCAGATCTTTTATCCCTCAAGAGATCCATCTTGAAAGTCTTGTTATAACTAAATGGATGTTGATATCAACATGGAGTTTTTGCTAAACGACATTTTTATGATCATAAGTTGGTCCTGAATGAAAATGGTGCCAATCTTAACATGTCCATTTAGTATTGCCAGTTTGAAAATTTTGTTATTGCTGCTCCTTCTGAATGGATAGTCATATCAAGACAAGGTTTTGACCAAAATACTTCTTTTATGTCAACTTAGTCCCAAATGAAAAATGATGTTTATCTGATGGCCAGTCTGGCTGCCATCCTGAAAATATCATTCTTAAACTGGCTGTGGGTGCTCGCCATTTTAGATCACTGATCTCTTACCCCAGTCCTCATTAGTTAAGTCTCAGGCTCTGCCAGTTTGGGTATGTGAAAAAGTTTGCCAGTAACTTCCCATGGGTTTGTGGTTCTTCCTGTGATTTTATTGGGGTTTTCCTCCACCATCTGGCTGCTTTGTATTTCCTCCACCAGATATATTGGCCACCATGTATAGACTGTCATGTGCTGACAAATGGTGATAATCCCACAACAACAGAAACATTCCTCCTTAACAGAATGTCATATTGACACGGGGTTTTCACCAGAAGTCTTGCTAGTATCAACTTGGTCCTAAATAAAAATGATGCTGATCTGACATTCAGTATGGCTGCCCTTGCGGCCAACTTGAAAGTGTTATTATTATTTTTCCTGCATGATTGTAAAGTCTGCATGGGGTTTTCAGCAAAAGATTTCTTATGTGGTTGACCTTAAATGAAAATGCTGCTGATTAGCAACCAAAACATAGCTGACATGGTGGCCATCTTAAAAAAAATCTTATTCAAGAGTATCCAAGATGGTTTCAACACATAACAGCTAAAAAGAAAAAACATGGTTTAGATTTCATGTCTGCATGCAAAAATGTCTTTTTTTTTCAGGTTTGCTGGTATAAGAGGAGAAGGGAATCATCTATTTGGTGAAATCTCACATTCACAGAATGATCAAAATTTGCAAGAAGGTAAGGTTAATTTTGAAAGGATGTTTTTTTTTAGCTTGGTTATATGGTCATACAGGTGAGCTACTGGAAACATTTCAGTTGTATTATTGCCATTTTCATGCTGTACAAATCAAAGGGCCTCATTGTTAAATTGACTTACATCAAATCACCATTAAATGTCCAAAAATGTTGAATAAAACTCACTGACAACCAACATATAGTCTGTTTGAAAGTACTGTTGTCATCAGTGAGAATAGCATATAAATATATGACAACTATCTATCTGAAATCTGCATACTGAAAATAGCAACAATTATGTCAACATACATAAAAGGGCATCACCTACCTTCCAAAGATGGAAAGACCATCAAGTTCATATGTGTAGGGATATGTGTCGTATTGCAGGTTGTGTATTGTGAATCATATCGATACATGGCACAGGTGTATGGTTTCACCCCTAATGTTTAAGCCATCTTTATTAAAGATCACTATCAAATTATCAACATCAGTGATTCTGGAGTATATGGCATCCATCCACATATTAAAGCCACCCTGAATTGAAGCATCCATCAAAATATTAATATCACCCAGAATCGGGGAAGCAATCCACATATTACATATTTGCCAGCCTATAAGACGATACTTTTTGACCTAAAAAGCTTAGCTTCGTTCTATTACTCCGAATCGACTTATTTATTTGGATTATCTCATCCAAATCGCTTTATCTTATTTTTGTATGGAAACTAATTCTCCAAGAGTATGAAAAATAATGAGTACAAAATATTTCATTTTGGGGAAGAGATTGTGTATGAACAAATATAGGATCCCACATTTAGTATTTTGTACAACTACATGATCGTGAGTGTTAAAACTTAACATAGATGTAATTGCATTAAAGCAGCATGCTCTTGTAATGTACATTGTTTGTAATATACGTTGTTTAAATTTAATTACATATACATGTATGTACATTAGAATTTACAAGTGAGAAGATGAATAACCATGACAAAGATATATTCCATCACAATTTTCTTCTTGCACCTAATGATCAAATAATCTGTATGTCCCATTTAGAGAGAGAGACAGATAGACAGATGTCTCCATGATTGTAAATCTCCATTTTCTTACTTGATGACTGATTTTACTTGTGTACCAGTGCTGTACCATATTGCATTATCAATTAATACCACCAGTTAAGCAGTTCTGTATAATTTTTGTTTCCACTTCCATTATTAAAAGAATCATATTGCTTTGTAGTTGTATTTACATGCTAATTAAATATGCTATGGCTGTATTCAGTCATTCCAAGATAACACCTGTTTGAGGTCAAGAACTGAACCGACACCTATTTAAACTATATCTAGCATGAGCAAAGATCAAAAACAATTGCTGCCTAAGTACAGGAAGATCACATGCACTTTAAACAAAATCTTAATTGTTGGGAATGGAGAGGTCATTACACTTGCAAAGAAAATTAGTCAGCATGCAAAATGGTCATTATTGGAATTTAACCTTATGGAGACTATGTGGATATCACTATTGTGAAAAGTTATTTTAAAAATCCACAAAGAGAGAGCTGAACTCTCTGTCTCTGTCTCTTTCTCTCTCTCTCTCTCTGTCTCTGTCATGTTGAACCATATTTTATTTTGATCACGAGATGCAAAAAGAAAAATGCAGTGGAATACATATGCATCCTTCTCTCTGTATCTCTCTTCCCCTCCACCCCCACCCCCAGAAAATGCATTTTAGTGTTAATGATGCAATTTCCTTATTGCTGGTAATCTGAAATAGCATACAGTGATACTTTTAATATTTATGAAACGGGAAGTTATTATAATTTAATTTCACACAGCATCAGAAGTTTTATCGTATCTATAACTCAATAATTATTTGGGTCAGCATCATTATGCTTAGCTAAAAGTACATAATACATTTAAAATACTTCTTGTGAAACAAATTAGGTACTTTTAGTTACATTTAGTGATCCTGACTGGAA